>CM040481.1:8084583-8107083 GCA_022758105.1 Pangasianodon gigas
CGGGGTCATTTTTATAAATTCAACTATTATTTTCTCTTGTGGACTATATGTAAACATCTTTTATGTGAAATATCTTATTCAGGTCAGCACTAAATAAACAATAACATGCATTTTGTATGATCCCTCTTATTTTGGTAAAATAATAAACATTTTGCAGATTCTGAAAGGGGGATGTAAACTTTTGACCTCAACTGTATTACAAAATAACCATATTTAATGTGTTTCAGGATGGAGTTTTCCTTTAACTCAGTTGAAGTGCAGATATGAGGTCAGACTGTACTCTACATACAAACAATGGGCCACATTTATCAATCCTTTAGTCAAGCTGTGTGTAAATGTTTGCATAAGCAAAATCTAAAATTTTCCTCCGGATTTACAAAAGTTTTGGAAACACTGATTTTCTTCGTACTCAGGTGTGTATATTGATCACCTGTAACATGCAAAGTATATTCTCGGCACATACGCATGTAGTGACGCCCCCAAAACTCCATAAAAGTTCAAGTGCACAGACAGCCGGGAGCACAAAATGAACAATAAGCGTAAAGGCTGAAAAACAGAAGTGGAAATTATTTTGGGTCTTTTCTATGCCAATAAAAATATTTATAATGTAATTTATTATTACATTATAATAATTTATAATGTATAATATTAATAATGAGGTCCCTGGAGGACTAGAGGTTAGGCCCGGGTTCAATTCCCGGTCAGGGAACCCAGCCACAGTGGACTCTCAGTGCCGGTCCCAAGCCCGGATAAAATTGGAGAGGGTTGCATCAGAAAGGGCATCCGGCATAAAAAATATGCCAAATCAAAAATAGACCAATGAATCCGCTGTGGCGACCTCTAAGAAGAACAACAACGTATAATATTAATATTAATAAGTCTAAATCTTCTGCAGTTGAGGCATTTTTTATGGGGCTTACAGCTACAGCAAGACAGACCAGCACATCCTCCATTTATACAGCGACATTTCTTTTGTCATAATTAAATGATTAGTTTTATTTGTCTTAATTCACAGGTTTGTGTTGGCTAGCTTTCTTTATTATTATTATTATTCTTTTTTTACATTCTTTAATTAATGCCAATAATATAAAACGACTGGGTTTCACAAAATGTTCTGGATGGTATTCTTAGTCGCTGAGCTGGTGAACTAGCATGAGGATGTGTTTTTGATAGAGACTCCAAAGCACTTCTGTAAGCCACTCTGGATAAAATGCTGTAAACGTAATAAAAATAAGCAAATTAACCTCAGCTGTATATTCAATACATAGAAATGCAGTAAAGTGTGCAAATTATATGATCTGAAGTCCAGGTTTACATTAGTTATTCTTCTTATGCGTAAGTTTACACACACTCAGGAGCACGAGTAGGTTACGAACGTTTTTCCAAATTTACAGGATTTTCATGAATACCAGATTTCTTGTGTAAATGCTTGTAAGAACTATTTATGAATAAATCTGTTGGTATCCAGGTTCATAAATGAGGCCCAGTGTGAGTACACAGACCAAGTGTTTCATTTCTAAACTGACTCCACTTCACTGGAGCTGAAACTGCTCAGATTAACCTCCAGAAAGCAGTGGTTGTTCTGGGAGTCGGATGGCGCCTCCTTCTGGCGACAAACTTCCTCGAGTGTCTTTCTCAGATAAGCGTTTTCTTCCTTGACTTTATTCATTTCCTCCTCAGAGTGACTACTGGACTTTCTAGAAAATTTAGACGCCATTTTTCTGAACCTGCAAAACAACATAACTTTAGATAACAGTAATTTTTCTTCACTGTAGTTAATCTAACCGTTATCCGTGTGTATGAGAGCTAGCTAATTTGCTAGCTGTTTAACGTTAGCCACAATTAGCGTAAATTACAGCCCATTTAGATAAGAATTATTCGAGAATAAAAAGGCATTTTTTGTCTAATCCTCAGCTATCACCTTTAGCTGTATCTGAACAAAATATATACCTGTTAACCTGACTTTATTTATAAAATCTTTTTTTCTCCATATTTGGGAAACTTTATCACTCACGCGCTTCAATTCGCACTAAGAAGTATAGGACTGTCGGAGGCCACGTCCCAAACCGCGTACCGCACACTAAGCAGAACAGGGCGCCTAAAAAGGTAGGTAGTGTACACATTGTAGTGCTGAGGGTCACAGTTTGGAACGCAGCCCTCCTCTTTCCTTACGTCCCTTTTTCCCACCTGTATCCAGACGTATACAAATCCTGCTATATGATTGGCTAGTACCGTTCTGTCCCGGCGCTTGGATTGGCTAATAGTTAGTTCTTGTAGAACGGCATACCCAATCGTACTGCAGGAGGCGGGGTTTGTCGGAATACGGATGGGCCGAGAGAACGGTTTGTTTCCTTTTTTTGTTTGTTGTATGAGTCACTGGGGCAGTTGTTAGGATCGGCACAGCTTCCTGTTGTTACACTGAGATTTGCAGATGGGATTAGAGTAACGTTTTAACCAGAGACTGGACTGGCTACGATGCACGACAGGTAAATAATCTGAAGCTAACGTGCTACACTACAGGCTGTGTTGCTGCAGTTAGCGAAACACGGGTGTGTGAATAAATCGCAGAAAAAGCTGAATTTTAGCAATATTACTCACATAGCAGTCATGTTAATCACTTGGGTATTATACAGACTGGAACTGGATAACATGTATGTTAATATATTTTGCCACAATATTGTTTTTTTTTGTTATTTTAGCTAGCTTTAGCCGGAGCTAAAACACTGCTGGACGCTACTGTTACTTTCTACATATTAAAGAAACCTTCACTCTGAAACACATGACTAATACTAGACTATAAATGCATTTAATGTGTTTAGTGATGCTGGTGATAATGTGTTTATAGATACTGTTTTTTCATTATTCCCCATGAGAAGGTAGCGGTAGTGTGCCGCTCTGACGTCACAGGGGGACATTGCTAGTGCTTAGCCCTATTTGGATTGGATTGGTTTATCAGGGTCACGTGGTCATATAATCACTCTCCATTCACAACATGATGTCCGAAGGCACTGGAGTAGAGGAGACAGTGGCTCTTATTTCAGTCTGGAGTGAGCCAGTGTTCCAGCAACAATTTAAAAATACAGTAAAACAATAATCACAAAGTGTACAAGAAGCGTCCATTTTTCATTTCGTGATTCGGGAAGTGTTTAATATCTGGGGAGGGTCACTGATACGTGTGCTATGAGACTAAATACGGTAGATAGCAGCAGTCAAACTTTTTTTTTTTTTTTTTTTTTCCCCCTTCACCATGAGGCGACGGCTGTATAGAAAATCATGGACACATGTATCCAGACTAGAGCTGCACAACATATCGAAATTATCGAAATACTCAAAAAGTTATGAAACAGAACATGTATGTATAACATATATACATGAAACATGTATGTTGGTTATGTCATTTTCAGTTTTTATGTGTATATATAAATATAATTTAAATTGATTTTACACACTTTCAGCATTATCGTACCGCATATCGCATGATTTAACAAGTAATCGCATATCGCATTTTTCTTCAGTATCGTGCAGCCCTAATCCAGACAGGAATAAAATTATCAGATGACCGGTGAGTTTTCTCAGAGGATGAGAAAAACACTAACATGGCCGATCCAGACTGCAATTAAATCACAGAGGAGCACTTGTAAAGTAGGAAATGACTCCAGGACCCCATGTAAATGTAATCCTGTCCAGATAGAGCTACTGGCGCTTAATAGCAGAAAAAAATTTCAACAATCTCAGACATGAGGAATAACAGTCGCTCCTAAAAATAGAAGAACAAGAGCTTCTTTTCTCATGCAGAGCTCAACGTCATATTGATGAGAAATCCAATGTAGAAGTCGTGACTATAACAAAAGTTGACAAGTATGACAAGGCTGTGCCGAGTTACAGCAGAGTCCCAGCTCGACTAGTGAGCGAGCTACGAGATGACAAGTGTGATGGCGCTGACGGCGGTGTTAGCTTGACAGTTGAAGCTTTGAAACCTGCTCTGTTTAAGCAGAGTGTACCGATGAGGAGGTGAGAGAGCTGGACAGACTAAAGGAATAAAGCATTGCTGCATTGCTGTCTGTAAGTAGAGATGATATAAGGGTTAAATCCCACTGGCACTAGTATTATCGGGCAGTCAAGTGGCATTGTGGATTCACGTAAAGGTTAATATGCAAATCGTTAAGGTGGGATTTTTCCTTTAATGTTAGCGATGTTAAAGTAAAATGTTACCAACTGTGTAAGATGATCCCAGTAAAAATGTCTGCAAGTACACAAAGGTATTCGTGTGTGTGTAGATAAACTGTTGTGCATGATAGAAGTTCATTTCTGGGAGCACTGAGACCTGCTTACCCCTCGTATGCTACTCTCGGTGTTTAAATATAAAGTAAAACAAGAAAATCCATGTTTTTAACCTTTTCCTGTTATTATTGTTATAACTATTGTTATTATTATGTGTGTTGTTCCTCTTTCGGCTGCTCCTGTTTGGGGTCACTACAGCGGATCATTGGTCCACGTATTTGATTTGGCTCAGTTTTTATGTCGGATGCCCTTCCTGACACGACCCTCCCCAATTTTTATCCGGGCTTGGGACCGGCACTGATAGCGCACTGTTGCACGCAACCCCCAGTGGCTGTGGCTGGGGCTGGTTCCCTGGCCAGGAATCGAACCCGGGCCGCGGCGGTTAGAGTGCTGTGGCCTAAGCACTAGTCCTTCAGGGACCCTGTTATTATTATTATTATTATTATGTGTGTTCTTTGTTGAAATAAAAAAAATGAAAGGTAAAGCAAAATAAAAGAAAATCCTGGCCTTCACCCCCATTAATGTCAGCATCCATTTTTCTTAATTGCATGTCTGTCATTATAGGACCTTCATCATATAATCTGTTATAATCATATAACAAGATTTAATTGGGATCATCTCAATTTCAGACCACTTGAAATTACACAGTCTAAAATTGGTTTAAATTTCATTCAAAAGGTCCCAATTCAGGTGAACTTCCCCAGTCAGGCATCACTTTGTGTGTATCCACTCCTCAGACTCCTCAAATTGTCTGTTGATCCTGTCAATCTGTTACTTTGCAGGTGGTGGTGTGCACACGAACACCATGACTTCAAGGCCTGTCACGCAACTCTGCTGTAACCACCGACCCTGGCTGCATTTGAGCGGCCATCGAACAGGTGCCAGGCGCCACTGCGCGTCATGCTGAGAAAGAAAACAGCACTATGAACCGATACGCTGCCCTCCGGCAGCTTGGCGACGGTACCTATGGCTCAGTCACACTGAGCCGCTGCCTGGAGTCTGGTGAGCTTGTCGCCATCAAGAAGTGAGTCGAGCTGTTCTGTTTTTCTGTGTTTGTAGCAGAGTTGGTACGAGGATCAGGGCCATATTCACAAATAATCTTACGGCTAAATGTAGCTCACAGAAGAAACTCTTGGCTATGGCTGTGGGACTTGCCGAGCGCAGAGCCCCAGACCGAGACTAGCCGAGTGCAGAGCCACAGAGCCCCAGACCGAGACTAGCCGAGTGCAGAGCCACAGAGCCCCAGACCGAGACTAGCCGAGCGCAGAGACACAGACCGAGACTTGCCGAGCGCAGAGATGCAGAGCCCCAGACCGAGACTAGCCGAGCGCAGAGCCGCAGAGCCACAGACCGAGACTAGCCGAGCGCAGAGACGCAGACCGAGACTTGCCGAGCGCAGAGCCGCAGAGCCCCAGAGCCCCAGACCGAGACTTGCCGAGCGCAGAGCCGCAGACCGAGACTAGCCGAGCGCAGAGCCGCAGAGCCCCAGACCGAGACTAGCCGAGCGCAGAGACGCAGACCGAGACTTGCCGAGTGCAGAGACGCAGAGCCCCAGACCGAGACTAGCCGAGCACAGAGCCCCAGACCGAGACTAGCCGAGCGCAGAGCCCCAGAGCCCCAGACTGAGACTAGCTGAGCGCAGAGCCCCAGAGCCCCAGACCGAGACTAGTCGAGCGCAGAGCCACAGAGCCCCAGACCGAGATTTGCCGAGTGCAGAGACCCAAGGCTGAGCGTGGTGACCTGGACCAAGATTAGCCGATCGCAGAGTCCCGGACCGAATAAGCTGAGCGCACCAACTTGGACTGAGATTAGCAGAGTGCAGAGACCCAGACCAAGACTAACTAAGCACAGAGCCCCTTACCTAGCCTGTCTAAACATCAGAACAAGGTCACTGTGGTATCTTGAGAGGTTTTGAGAATGACTATGAGGTCATGACTGCAACTCATAGCATTTGAAGCATTCTGTGTTTGCAAGCAGGCAACTAGTGATTGCCATTGCCTTTTCAGTAAACCTGAGTACAAAAACATACCAGTGCATTTTCTGACCAGTCAAGTAGCGAAAACAGCTAAGCCGATTGCTGGTGTTTCAGCTGTGGAGGAACCCAGCTTTTAAAGCCTCCCATTTTGGTGATTATGTAGACAACTGTCAGGCTTCTGAAAGCCACAGTTTAGTGTGTGCTCTATTTTTAACTTGAACAGGATGTTATTATGGGAGAAGGGACATGAACAGTAGCACTGGAGTCTGATTTAATTCAACAGCGTATTTCCGTTTTAAGGCAATTGAGGTGGCAGCACAGGATTACATAGTCAACTAATCTGAAAAGAATTAATGTGATGAAAAAAAACTGCTCTGCAAAATGCATCCATGATCAGGTCATCAGGATTGTAATCAAGTCATTAGAATAAAGAGAGGTTTTTGTACTATTTAACACACTTTGATCAACTGTTAATGTTCTTCTGGTAGCTTGATACTGTTCAAAAGAATGCTAAATCATGGACTGTCAAACAGCTGTGGAGTTCATGATTCACCCCAGGGGGAAGAACAAGGAAAACAAGATTGCAACCATTTGCATTCTTTTAGTCCGTTCTAGCAGGGTTTGTTTTTGCAGGTTGTATACTCATAGTTAGCGTGTTTTTTTTTTTTTTGTTTTTTTTTTTTTAATCATCAGTGTTCATGAATTAGTATATGTATGTATATTTTATATCATTATGCAGAATGAAAAGGAAATTCTATTCCTGGGAGGAGTGCATGAATCTCCGAGAGGTCAAGGTAAGCACAATTGTTATCAAGATACAAAAATTTTCCATCATTTCCTGCTTTCATCTCTCTGAGTGCACTCCTACATACAAATAATTTCTCGCAAAAGATGTTTGGCTTCAGCTGCTCTGAAGGTGCGGGGAATAAATTACCTTACATTTCTTATGATTATGATTTGTCACTTTTTTTTTTTTTTTTTTTGTCCATAATTGCTGGCATACTACATTTAATAAAACTAATTTCTGCGGCAGCACAGTGAAGGTAGTAGGTGACTCGTGTGTCTGTGTATCTTGAAACTGCAGTGCTTCTAACTCCACTTTTCCCCTGTTTTAATCCTGTCTTGCAACTGTAGAAAAGAGCATGCAATCAAGCAGGCAGCCTATCAAGTACATTTACTAGATAATGATGAATCCTTTCCAATGCATGGAATTACAGAGCTTATAAATAGGCGTGTGCTGATGTACAGTTCTCATAACATGATAACTGTCTGGTTTTTTTTATTGTTTTTTTTTTATTATTGGTTTACAATATCATTCAATTATAGAAGTCAGTAAAATAGCACAGGTCTCACAGATTAAAGCTGATCTATAAATATAAGAACAAATCCTAAGACGTTATGCCCACACCCTGTTTAGCGTTGTCTCCGTATATTGCATAGTCACATATCAGCACACGCCTACTTACAGATGATTCTTTTACCCTAAGAATACACTCACTGGCCACTTTATTAGGAACATTCATGCAATTATTCTGTCAGCCAATCATGTGCACATTTATGCACAGCAGCACTATGCATAAAATCATAGGGTCAGGGTCCTACGCAGTATTGTATGGTGTTCCTAATAAAGTGGCCAATGAGCATATGTTGCTTATGTTAAATTCTGCTCTCACTCTCTTGGTTTTAGGCTGCAGTGGACACTAATATTTGATAAAACCCTAAGAACAGTTCACTTTGCATCATCAGCACCCTGTTTTATTTCCATGGCCTGTCCATGATAATCTCTTTTTTTTTTCTCTGAAATATTTGAAATATTTAGATTCAGGAGTTTGTTGAATGTGTTGTATCGATGAGTAAAGCAGTGATTTCTTTCACTCTCAGTCCCTGAAGAAACTCAACCATGCCAACGTGATCAAGCTGAAGGAGGTCATCCGGGAAAATGATCAGCTCTACTTTGTGTTTGAGTATATGAAGGAGAACCTCTATCAGCTAATGAAAGAAAGGTAACAAATAAAATGAGCTGTAGACTACAGACTACACTTTTCGTACCAGTCTCAAAGTATACTGCACACCAGTATTGTTTTTGCACTTATTTTTCCAGAACACGCATGTTTCCTGAGTCTGCAGTGAGGAATATCATGTTTCAGATTCTACAGGGACTTGCCTTTATTCATAAACATGGTATCTTTCGCAAACACATCTTTCTCTTTTTATAACCTGCCAAACAGAATTCAGAGAAGAAGTAATCCATTAACTGCTGTGCCATCAAATTTAACAGTTCAGGGAAGTTCAACTTCCCTGAATTGACTGTTTCTTCAAAAAGATGAATTGTTCATCAGAACCTATATATTTCAGAAGCATTTGTGGTCTTGTACTTTAACTGTGTTTCTTACCAAAGATCGGATGCTGATCAATTGTTCCCTAAGTGTTTGCTATTCTTAGTTTTGTCTATATCAAAAAAAGTGCCTGTTTAACTGCTTTGCCTTGCTTGTAGGCTTTTTTCATAGAGACATGAAGCCAGAGAATCTTTTGTGCATGGGTCCTGAGCTCGTGAAAATTGCTGACTTTGGACTAGCTCGAGAGATCCGATCTCGTCCTCCTTACACTGACTATGTGTCGACAAGATGGTAACTTTTCCTTTTTTCCCTCTCTTAGAAATCTCTTGTGATAATTTAGGTGAAAGTGATGTTATGAATATGAAACAGGACAGGCTATACAGTGCAGAATTTCTGACTCAAAGCGGTCCTACACTAAGCATTTTTCAGTTGCGTTTTCTTAGACATGATACACACATTTCTCTTTACTGATCTTTCTCTTTTCCCCCCAATTTTTTTTTTCCCTGAATTTAGGTACCGAGCTCCAGAAGTGCTTCTCAAGTCCACAAGCTACAGCTCTCCTATAGACCAGTGGGCTGTAGGCTGTATCATGGCTGAACTCTACACACTCAGACCTCTGTTTCCTGGCTCCAGTGAGGTGGACACTATTTTCAAGATCTGCCAGGTTTTGGGAACTCCAAAAAAGGTAGTAAGCAAATGGTGCTTGGAATTATATTATACTATATTATAGAAAATTATTTATTTTGCTTAAAATTGAGACTATTTATTCTTAGTTGTGCATTTCTGTGAACATTTATATGTACCTGGACCATGTAGAACGACTGGCCTGAAGGATGCCAGCTGGCTGCCTCCATGAATTTCCGCTGGCCGCAGTGCGTGCCCACTCGCCTAGCCACCCTGATCCCCAACGCCAGCTCCGAAGCCATTCAGCTGATGAGAGACCTGCTGCAGTGGGACCCTAAAAAACGGCCAGCAGCCTCCCAGGTAACACAAAGTTTAAAATACTTGTAAAAATAAGTTTGTCTACCCAAACAGTATTCAAACCTGTCAACCTTACAACCTTTGTCATAGGAGCTCCACGTTTCGGATCGTGCTGGTACGAGTTAATGTGGCAAAAGCGCAGGCTTTTCCCCCCAATAAAACCAGCAGATGAGCCAATAGATATATGAATCTGGAATGATCAACAGTTATGCGGGTGTTTTGAGCTCTCCGATATTAACTAATCCCCCCCCCATCCCCCGGAAGCGCCGCCCCTTCTCCCATCTCACATTAGTAATGTTTTGGCTGGTGCTCTCACCTCGACTCAATTTTCCCACTTGGAAGATGCAATGATACTTTCTATCACGGTAAATGGAAAATGTTTTGAGTTCATTAATATGGAACAAAATCTATCAAGGTATGTTTAATGTAGCTAACATTGTTATTTGAAATTATTATAAGTAGTTAATGTTGTTATTACTAGAACTATATAACTAGATTTATTATGGATGCACCAGAATTCAAATTGCATTTTCAATTGCATTCATCCAGGAAAATTTTTACGAAAAAATATTAATAGGCTTACAGAAAGTGTCCAATCTAATGTTTTCCAAATAATTTAAAGTACTTAGTGCTCAGATGAGTACAAACAGTTTGAGCTGTAAATCAGCAGTGAAACTATGCACAGCTTGGAACCACTTCACAAGGCTCGTACAATTGACGTCAGAGATTTGTAAAAGGATTATATTGAAATGTACTGTATAATATACCTTTTTAAAAAATTTTCCCAATTCCTGTCTGCTAATTATTCCTCTTCAGGGTTGGCAGGTCTGAGTTATAATACTGCACACTACCACTGCAGTGTTATGTAATGTCATTCTGTTTGAAAATGCGACGTTGTAAACTGATATCATGATGCACCAGAAGGTTTTTACACAGTTGTTCCTCATCCTCTAACTCTGAGTCATGGTGCTGTTCAAATCCCAGGCCCTGCGCTATTCCTACTTTCACGTGGGTCAGATCCTAGGCGCACCACAGCAGATTCAGGACCAAGGACAAACGCAGCCTCCGCAACTCAGGCCTGACCCTCCTCCTCAGATCCCACCCCTCAAATTAGCTGATACAGCCCATCAACCCAAGCACCTTCCAGAGCCACCTAAAAGGCCAGGAAGGGCAGAGGTCAAGACGGACAGGGCAGTGCAGAGCCGCTTCCCTCTAATACAGGACAAAGGCTTGCAGAGCAAGGTGAGCGATGTCACGGTGTTGGTGTGTTAGTTCCATCTCATAGGGCACATGAGCTCACTGGCCTACACTCCTACAAACCTACACTCACTGGCCACTTTAATAGAAACACCTGTACCCTTGCTCATTCATGCTATTATCAGAAAGCCAATCATGTGGCAGCAGTGCAGGGCATCAGAATGGGGAAAAATATGATCTTGGCCACATGGACTGGTTTGAAAATTTCAGAAACTGTTGATTCTTCTGGGATTTTCACACACAGCAGTCTCTAGAGTTTACGTAGAATGGTGCGAAAAACAAAAAAGCATGAGCAGTTCTTCTGGTGGAAATGCCATGTTGATGACAAGGGTCAGAGGAGAATGGCCAGATTGGTACAAGCTGACAAGAAACTCAAATAACCACTCTTTACAGCCATGGTGAGCAGAAAAGCATCTCACAATCCACAAAACATCAAACATTGTCCAACCTTATGGCAGAGCAGCAGATTACATCGGGTTCCAGTCCTGTCAACCAAGAACAGGAATCTGATGGTACAGTGGGCACAGGCTCAGCGAAACTGGTCAGATGAAAATTGTAAAAAGGCCAGGCCATGCATTTCCAATTTTCACCTGCCCATTGAGCCTGTGTCCACTGTAGCCTGAAGCTCTTGGCCTGTATCCTCATGATTTTGTGCACTTGTGCTGCTGCCACATGATTGGCTGATTTGATAATAGCATGAAAGAGTAGTGTTCCTAATAAAGTGCTCAGTGAGTGTATGATCAAAATATATAATATCTTACAAATTGTTTCAATCATAATAATAATTAATGAATAATGGAAAAAATGAAGATGGAAGCCAGACTCGAGTAGTAGTTTTTACATGCACTGCCAGGACAGAAAAAACACATTGACTTTTGTTAAGGGTACAAACACAATTCGCTGCATAATCATATACTTGTTTGTTCCCTTTAGTCTGTATTATATGTTATTACATTATGTTAGCTGCCCCTTTTTAGCCTGTTCAGTTAGGTTTCTGGGCAACCAAAACATGGGACTGGGCAGCACACTGGGGCTTTTACTTGAATGCTGGGCAACTAATGAATTTATCTTTTGTCTGCCCCTGGAGCAGATAAAATGGTTTTGGTGACAGGTAACAACATGCTAATGTATATGGAATATTGAAGTTTCTTTTTTGGAGATTTGAGGATTTCAATTTTCCATTTTCACACCTATGTATCCTGAATTTTGGTTTTAGCCAAGAAGTACTATTTTGATGTGTATTGTGTGTTTATTACAACTTTAAATTTAAGATACAGATGAAGCCCCTCAGATGAACGGTAAAATATCTTCTGGGTTAAATTGGACACATAAAATTAATAGTGGTAATGTAATGTCACGCCGTACATTGTTGTGATTGATTTTATATGATATGTATATGTGGTTTATTTTGTGTGTGTGTGTGTGTGTCAGCTAACTCCAGAACCCGAGAATGCAAATTTGTCTAGCAGTTTATCGAAGCCTAAAGGAGGCCGGAGGAGGTGGGGTTATGTGACGGGGGTCTTAAAGGGAGAAGACTGGGACGATTATGAGGACACAGACACTACAACCACCACTCTGAACAAACCCATTTTCATCAGCAATGAAAAACGGCTACAGGGAGACAGCAGCGTGAACAGGTAATTTGGTTGCTGTTTCCAGCAATATTCCGAAAGAAAATTACTGATATTAAAAAAAATGGTCAGACAGTCAGATAAAGAGACAAAAACATGAGCTAGGGTGTAAGAGTACATACATTTTGACATTAACACCACCAAAATGTACAATAAAACTGTTGTGTAGGACTGCATAAAATGACAATACAAACCCTTTAAAATCTAAAGTAGAAGTGATGGATCAGCTTACAGAGATTGTATGTGATTCGTCTCAATTACTCTTCATTGCTTTATGCAGGCTGGGAAACGTTTTGGATTTCAGTCTGTCCAACGCCAGGAGCGAAGGAATCACAAATATAAATAGCGTGCTGCCCTTCCAGGAGCCGTCCAGGACAGCATCAGCCAAACAGCATTACCTAAAGCAATCAAGATATTTACCAGGTATTTACACCTGCCATCGCATCTAGATCACTCAAGGTGTTTTCCAAAATCAAATTTCAAATCAAAGCATTTCTGGAACTAGCAATAAACTAAATTTTTTACTATGTAACTCAGCATTAAAGGTTTTATATACTTGGAGTATGTTAATGCTGACAAAACTTTATGTAGCTACATGTTCAGAATAGATTAAATACAATCCGAGCATGCACCTGCTGCATGTAGACTTTAAGACATTAAATGATTGTTCAGGAATTATCACGTCAGATTCCATAAAAGTTTGTCTCCAGTGGAAACATGACAGTTTTTTCTCTTTTAAGTTGGCATGAAAAAGTAACCAGTACTGGTTCCTTGTGGTTGAAAAAGGAGTGAGAGATGTGCAGAGGTGCACAGTACCTATCGGTAATAAATAATCAGTACATTTATTACCTTTATACAAAACCCATGCAAATAAGCGGCAGCCTGTGGTTTATGATTTGTTGACATAAGCAAACACAGCAGATTTCCTGATGATGCTCTATTGGACCTGAAATGCGGCCATTTGCAGCTTTGGGTTTTTAAGTGTTTTCTTCTGTAAAGTGAAATGAAGTTGTTTCCAGATCTCATGTTTGATCCTCCATAGAATTATTTAAAATATTTTTTTTTTAAATCAGACCTCCTTTAAAGCCACCATATGTTTACACCACAAGGTTTTCAAACCAATTTTGCTTTCGTTGCAGACAAAATCGCTCCTCCTGAAAGGATTCTTTGGTCGTGGGTTGAGATCCGTGGACTTAGAATGCATAATGTGCTTACCAGCAGCCAATTTAGTGCCATTGTGCCCAAAGGACAGTGTGTGACCATTGCTACGATACCAATAGAAGGATGGCATAGGATGATGTGAAACTCATGGGACAGCTACAAATACAGTGGCAATGGCAAAATGTAAATGATGTGTTTGATTTAAAAGAAGAGCAGGTTGTTGAATTGTGGCAGCAGAGAGAATGGCTTTTTAATGTCTAATCATAGTCTAAAAATGACAAGGCAGACAGGCATAGCATGGAAAGAAATAGAGAATTCCAGCTTCTGTGTATGTGGCTCTGTTCAAACGTGTTGGGTTTATTTACCATTATGACAGCATGAAACTTTCATGCTTCCCTGTTCACCATTTTGTGAACACCTGCACGTTCTGATGAATGACGTAAGCAGAATGTAGTAATGTTCTTGAATCACAGGTCTACCGTTAGAGGATCTTAATCAATTATTGAACATGGAGAACACATTATTGCCTATAAGTCTGGTCTAGAATTCGACCAAGGTTTTATACAGTTTCACAAGTAATAATCTTAAAAGACCACTTTCTAACCTGGCTTAAGATGAAGCACTGTAATGTGTAAGGTTTGATGGCTTTGCTTGGATGGCTTTGCTTGGATTTGAGCTATTAATATTCTTCAGAATTCATCTTCTGCACTTCAGAAATCATCTAGCTGTCACATCATGAAGAGAGTGATTCAGCTGCACTGGCACCCATACATGCCTGTACAGCCATAATTCACAGTTGAGGTGGTATTGCTGGTTTGGATCATGACCATGTACTTTTTATTGCTGCTCTAAAACAGGAGTAGTATGTATTATTACAGGAGTAGTATGTATGTAGGGGGAAAAAAAGGCCGTAATCCAGCACATCAGTGTTTAATTTGTGTATTGGAGCAGACAGCTGAAGAAAAAAAATTGTTACCATACAGTTAGTTACTTATAGACTGCACTGTAGATCAACTGCAGTTCATACACTCTGTCCAGGAGAGGGTGTTATCTCTCCATCTGGTATTATACAATGATCTTATTTAAAGCAGAACTGGGATTTAACATTTGTAGCTGAAGTGCTGTAATCAGAACAAATATAAATTCTGACATTTTAGTTTGTCCTCAGGTCATGCTTCATTTAATTAACTTGTATATTATGTGTTCTCATATGAAAGGGTTGAGCACAAAGAAGCATGTAGCAGTTAATGCAGCAAAGGACTACAGTGGAAACATGTGGGAGGGCAGCAGTGTTCCTGTCGGAGGGACGCTATCTATCAGGGGCAACCATGGTAAGAGACAAACATTGTTCGTTTTTTGTGGCACTTAATGTCAGTGTAGCTAACAGTGAGCATACCATGATGTTAATAGATAACATTAGGTAAGACAAAATGATAAAATGAAAGCCTCATCAGCATTGTTTGTAACTTCTCAGTTTTTGGACTATGTCACCTTTTGCAGTATGAAGTCTAGAAACATTTGTAACCATTTCATGTGGCAAATGTGAAATGTGTTGCAGGTACACATACAGGCGGATATGTGCCCTCAGTTTATAAGAAAGAGATTGGTTCAGCTGGCCAAAGAGTGCATCTCGCACCAGTTGATTCAACACTATCAAGTGAGTTACAGGACTGGATATTACTTATTGGCTTATATGAAATTTATCACATACTTCATACAGTTAAGTAAGAAATAAAACATATATGAAATAAAATAAATGATAGGGCACGCTGTTGTAGGGAAAAAGTCACTAATAATATATATACATATATAAGAGAGAGAGAGATAGATATACACATATATACAGTTCACATCAAACATCAGAATGGGGGAAAATGTGATCTGTGTGACTTAAACTGTGGCATTCACCTAATTCACCTAAACTGGACAGCTGAAGATCAGAATAAAAATCACCTGGTCTTTTTCCAGTATTCAACTGTTCAGTTTTGGTGAGTCTGTGCCTTTCTGCTCACCACGGTTATAAAGAGTGATTATATGAGTTACTATATCCTTCCTGGCAGCCCGAACCAGTCTGGCCATTTTCTTCTGACCTCTCTTATCAAAAAGGCATTGCACCTCAAGGTTTGATGTGTTATGTGCTCCGAGATGCTTTTCTGCTCACCATGGTTGTAAAGTGTGTTTATTTGACTTACTATAGACTTTCTGTCGGCTCAGACCACTCTGGTCATTCTCCTCTGATCTCTCTCATCAACAAGGTGTTTCAGCCTGCAGACCCTCTGCTCACAAGATGTTTTTTTGTCTTTTTTGCACCATTCTGTGCAGTTTCTGAAATACTCAAACCAGCCCATCTGGCACCAACAGCCATGCCACAGTTAAAGTCACACAGATCACACTTTTTCCCCATTCTGATGTTTCATGTGAACATTAACTGAAGCTCTAGAGTTTTTATTTTTAAATCATTCTGAAGACATCTTTTTTTTACCTCAATTTTAAGTAAAACTGCAATATTATGCTGAAACATGTCTCACATTGCCTTTTTCCCTAATGAAAAAGTCACACATGTTGTGTGTTAATTATTTGAGGTTACAAAATGCCCTGTTTCTCAGAATGGTTATTATACAAATAATTGCCCACTTGAGCAAAAGCTTAAATATGCCTGTGTTTCACTTAGTATTCACAGGTGTGCAGAATTCTTTGCTTTCAAATTAAATTCAATACCCAAATCCTACACACCCTGAATGTGAATGTATATTTAAGCTGAATGAGACGCTTTTGCTCAAGTGGGCAATTATTTGTACAATCACCATTCTGAGAAACAGGGCATTTTGTAACCTCAAATAATTAACACACAACATGTATGACTTTTTCATTACGGAAATAAGGCAATGTCATGATGTGTTTCTGCACTTTGTCTGCACAGATGTCTTTGCATTGTGTGTATGTTTAAATATCTATACTATGAGTAATTAGTGCATTTATACCCATGTATTTAATGTCTTGTGTTCCCCCTGGGGGGATCTAGCTGTATTTGATTCTGTTTCTTATTAACTTGTCATTTCCTAGATTATGCAACGTGGAAATCAAGCAGGTCAAATAGTCACGTGGGCACGTCATCCTACGTGCCGTCTCCCACCAAGAGCACACCTGGCATGCGTTCTCGGCCTCCTCTGCAGCCCGTTCACGGCCGCACTGACTGGTCTGCCAAATACGGCCATCGCTAGGCCATTCTCAACATGAGCGCTGCTTTCTCTACCCTGTGATTTTAAATATGTACCTTCTTATACAGCAATAATCTTTTACATTCCTCTGTATAAATTGTTTGTGTAAAGTTTTTATATTGATTTTGCAAAATATGCACAAGAATCTCAGTGGTAGTGTCAGTGTGTCTTCTCTTTTATCCTACATAATCTCTGCAAAAAGTGTATGCATTAATATATATATATATATATATAGCCAGTACATTTGGTGATATTAAAGGTCTTTATTTTACATTTTTGGATTTGTATGTGTAGATGTGTCCTTTGTCAGTTTTCCTCCTCAAATTGTTTCTTTTCTATAATTTTTTTTAAAGCAAAAACTTTCTTTGCTCCCTAAAATGTTATGTATATTTGGCAATGTTAGTTAACACAGTGTTATTTGATTGATTACTGACATGCTTGTTACCACCTTTAAAATGATTAAATTTTGAATACATTTAAAATATAAAAATAAAAAAACTGTAATGATAAAAAGTAAGCATCAGTCATTTTGTTTAAGCGTAGAAAATTTGGTATGTGAATTGCATAAACAATTAAATTCCTGGTATGGCCAGTTGTGTCCCTATTTTTATTAATGAAATAAGTAGGCAGAATAAAGTACCAGCATAAAGCTGTTGAGCTGCATAAGGTCTTTCCTCGAGGGCCCAGCAGTGGCACTCTGGCATCTCTGCAATTTGAGCTTGCCATCTTTTGATTATTGATGCAAAACCATAATCAGTTTAAAAAAAAAAAAAAAAAGCATGAGCAGGCATCATGCGTCAACATTTGCATAGGTGTCTGCCAACATATTTTATGCTGTTACATTATGCTAGGTCATATGATGCAGCCCAACGCTAAGTAGAGTTACTGTTACCAACCCAAAAGTGGATTATTTTCCAATAACAGAACGTCTCATAGTGTTTTATTCTTCTTACACCAGAAATTTGCCAATGATAACAATTTTTCATTTTATTAATAAATGACACATTGTCTGGAATGCTCACAAAACAGCTCTCTTAATGAGACACAAAACATAGCTTGTTTTATCATGTTATCATAAACCGGAACAGTCCTCTCTCTCCTGAAAACTACACTGTCGAAAAATATGACTGTTAGAAAGCGCTAACACTGGAGACTCCTTCCATAAATGTTAAAGAAATGTCTCCTTACAGAAAGATTCCCATGTCAATGATACTATGTTTTTCTTTGTTCAATAACAACACATTTTTAATCTGTTTATTAGCCTTAGTTTTTTTGTACATTATGACTGAGTTCAATTTTTTAATTTTCTCTGCTACTTAAAATGTTATGCATATTAGGCAGTGTTAGTTCACACAGTGTTAATTGATTGATAAAAATATTTAAATTACAAAAAGTAAGGGTTGGTCCCTTTTTTCAGCATAGGAAGTTTGGTATGTGAATTGCATAAACAGAATTCCTGGTCTGGCTGACCGAAAAAAAAAGATGATTTTTTTCTCAGCAGTTTGTATCCACAACAGAAACATATCTTAAAAAGTGTTGCTTTTATTAATGAATCCAGGTGATTTAGAGTTATTGAGAAATTCAATTTGAATTCAATACTGAGTCAGGTCCTAAAATGAGTGTAGTAGGGCTACTGGATTTAGCACTCAAATTGGCTTTATTTTTTAACCACTTTGTGCACCACACAAATCTCTCTGCCTCTAGAGCTGCTACCAGCTCATGGTATGACAACTGTGGAGGAGATGATGTCCTTCAAAAAGGAATATACTCATAGGAATACATCATGTTCCTTCCCTGGTGAATTACTAGCACACAGGTGAAGCAGTATGAGTTCCATACCCTATACGAGTAGCCAGAATGTTGTCCTGTAACCGATTTGAGCAGCTGTGCAAGTACTTGGAGTCATCCACAGTCCAGTGCCAGGACAATATTCAAAAAGTTTGCCAATTTTTGGAGGTGCTACATGAAAATTTCCCAAAACTTCTTAGCCCCTGGGGTAATAATATAAAAAATCACTATAAAAAATCACAATATAAAAAAAACAGCAGAATGAGGGAAAAATATGTGATCTCAGTGACTGTGGCATGGATGTTGGTGCCAAAAGAGCTGGTCTGAGTATTTCAATTTTCAAAGATTTTCAAAAATTCAATTAAAAATAATAATAATTTTTAAAAAAAAACATCCCTACCCACCCAATACAGTGAGTGGCAATTCTGCAAGTGGAAACACTTTGTTGATGAGAGGTCAGAGGAGAATTACTAGACTAGTTCAAGCTGACAGGAAGGCTAAGGAAACTCAAATAACCACTCTTTACATCCGTGGTGAGCAGAAAAGCATTTCAGAATGCGCAACACACTGAACCTTGAGAAGGACTACAGCAGAAAACTACATCAGGTTCCACCAAGGTTCAGCCAAGAACAGGAAACTGAGGATTCAGTAGGCACAGGCTTGCTGAAACTGGGGGGATAAAGAGTGGAAAAAGACCAGATGATGTTTTTCTGATCCTCAACTGTCCAGTTTTGGTGACAGAATTTGTTCAAGAACATACCTAAACAAATAGCATCATGAAGGTGCTATTGAAACAAGTGACAACGTTCTGGAAAAGTGTCAGGGTTTGGTTATAAAAAAATAGCCCAAAACTTTGAACATGGAAATGGAAAGAATACAGTACATGTTACTAATTACATGAGGCTTATTACTAACTGATATTAGTTTTAGCATGGTTTTTTTTCCCCATTATTTTATATCCCTCTTGCTTATGTGTAATATTTATTTAAGATTTACTAAACACATCTTTTATGAATTGTAATGTTACATTGTAGGTCATAGAGTTATCTTGTCCCCTTGCTCCTTGGCTGATTAATGGCTCGGTACTGTGAGTTCTGTCATATGGTTTTGGGTTCATATTAAAGATTATTTGTTTAAAGCAGTGATCATTAAACCTTTAATTTTGAAACAATTCACAGATTTATTAAGGAGTGCTAGAATTTTACAATGTTCTAAAGGGTTGAACATAGTTGCCATATTTGCTGTAAAATATTGTCTTTACATGCATAAAAGCACTAATGCAAGTTTGATGTTTGGCACCTTCACCTTCTGTTAAGACTCTTTCAATCAGCTCCACCCTTAGCCTGCAGACACATTCCTTAAAGCTTTACTGTACAGTGCATCCCCTCTACCATCATTCATCATGTCTCTATGAGTCCTTAAAAGCTCTTAACCCACTGATTATATTGTACAAAATATATTTCATGGGGGAGCTGGTGAGCTGTTGAAAGTGTTGATATGCCTTAAGTTGAGAAGCAACTTTAAGGTAATGGTATAAACATCTAAGCCTAAAGGTTAGTGTAGTGAGAGCAACAAACACACACAGGGTGCTAAACATCACAACCAACATCGCTAATTATTATAGTATGCAAGGATGCCTAGTTATACCACGGATGTGTAATACAAAGACTATTTTCACTTGTGGTCCCCTAACTGCTTAATTTTACTCGGCCTGCATATTTCTGCACAATGTCGGTGAGCAGTATACATTTAACCAGGCATGTTCTCTTTTTTCGCGCAGCACTGTTTTTTAATCGTAATCCTGCCCGCTCCCAAAGGAATTTTGACTAACCCCTCCCACTGCCGCAGACACTCTTGACCAATCCTGTCCTCTCCCACAATTACTATTTTTGTTTGTACTTGCCTGTAATATTGTCAAATTAACTTAACTCCCAAAATATAAGCAAATTAGTGATTTAAACCACAGTGACCCCAACCACGATAAAACATTTACTGAAGATGGATGACTGAATGTGGTAAATGTGTTGTACAGCACTTTACCACATCCAATACGCTCCCATGTTAATCAGCATGGCCTTCCTTTGTCCAATGAGCTTTTTATATGACCTCCAGCCTCAATGGCTTTTTTGCTGTGTTCATGGGACCCAACAAAAAAGTGGCAAGAGTAAGCAGATTTTACTTTCATACAGGCAAGAGTGGGTGGAAGGTCGAAGAACAAAGAACGGCCACATTCATTAACATGAGAGAATAGTGGGTGAGGTAGTGTGCAGTACTATGTGACGTTTATCATGTTCATTCTTTCATTTTCAGTAAATGCTTTATTCTGGTCATAGTCATGGTCAATTAAGTTTGTCATAAAATATCATGGGCAGGTAATAATAACTGTGTGAGCAGCCAGGATTGGTCATCAGTGCTTGTAGGAGCAAGCAAGATTTGTCATAATTCCTTCAGGGGCAGGTGGAATTGGGATTAAATGAACAGTCCTGCGCACTTTTTGAACATTCCTATTTTTCTTTATTCACAGAGATCTATTTTAAGATGACTTGAGTTTTTCCTTCCTACAATCATCCATTATCAACTCTCACAACTCACACTCAAGTAGAGGAAAGAGACATGCATGTGCATGGAAAAACTGTCAACTTTTCGGAATCCCTTTATCAAATATTAACCTCAGTGGCTGTAGAAAGATTTGAAATCAGGCACCACCACCACCACCTCTCACACAAGCCCAAGAGATACCTACATGTTGGTAGTGTTCCACTATGTGGGTATCCTTAAATTGACTGAATCACTTGAGGTAACTGATTAAAACAAACCACCTGCCAGGACACGGGTATCTACATTAAAAGTAAATATACATGCAGTCTTGCTGCCTGATGTAATGGCAATGCATGATCCTGACACACTTCTACTGGCTCTTCTCGCTCTCCAGACCAGTCTGATTCATTCTGCTACTTGTTCTGCTTGGAGCTTCTAGACTTGTGACTCAATAGTGATTGCTGTGTTGGATGTTTTCACATGGATACCCTAAAGATTTGCACTTCCAAAAAACTATTAAAGTCTCACACTTTCTTCATTGGATCATCTCACTTGGATACTATGGACTTGGACACAAGAGCTGCTGCTGTAATCGTAAAGGCTTTGATGCTCATACTGAACTTCCTTTCAACACAGTATTGTTTGCCTTTATAGTACACAGCTGTAGAAGAGTAATAATTTAATCCCATTATCTGGTGTCACTCAAAAGAGGATGAGTTCTCTTTTGAATCTGATTCCTCTCAAGGTTTTTTCATCTTCTTTTCATCTTTTTTCCTCACCATGGTCACCTCTGGCTGGCTCATTAGTAATGATTAGTGAGGTCTGTTATTAAATGTGCTATGTGTATGCAATTGAATTGAATTGAGCCTGACAGGGGGTTAGGTAGCAATGCCATCTCACAGCCCCATGGTCCCCAGTTCGATCCTGAGGTTGGTTTACTTGTCTGGGTGAAGTTTTGCATATTCTCCCCATGTTCATATGGGTTTCCTCTGGGTATTCTGGTTTCCTGCTATTGACTGGCTATGCCAAATTGCCCCTAGATATGAAGGTGTATGAGCATGGTGCTCTGCGATGGACTGGCATCCCACCAGGGTGAATTCTCCCATATTGTGCCCAGTGTTCCTTAAACTAGTAAGTTAGACTAGTAATTTATTCAGCATCATATTTAGTTATTGCCATTTTTAACTGAGGGTCTGATGAGTCCCATACTCCCTAGTAAGCTTCCAGTAACATAATTGGAACATCATCTTCTGCCTGGGAAAAATCCTAGCACCATCTTTCTACATCTCATCACAGTGATCTAATTTTCCACAACAGTTTGGTATAGCCCTACA
>CM040481.1:8112083-8113995 GCA_022758105.1 Pangasianodon gigas
TGTTCTAACATAGGGTCCATTTACATTTACTCATTTACCTTGTAACAAATGAAACCATGGTGAATCTGGAAGGTTTAATTTTTTCACCTAAACTTTCAGGTATTCCTCATAATGACTACATCTTCATGAAAAGTCTGCATGTACACTATACGTATATTGTACATTATATACATATAGTGTATATGCAGACTTTTTATGTTTGGCCGGGGTGCTGCACCTCAGACCATTTCTGAGTGATGACTGAATGCTCAGTGCCTGTCAGCCATATCTCAAGGCCTGTGTTTGTAGTAGTAGTGAGAGAAGTATTTACACATGCCCCAAGGTATTCACCCAGAGAACATCTTCTCCTTTGAGGCATGCCTTTAGTTTCTCCCTGAAGTAAGGGAAGTAGTATAGAACAGGTGCTAGGCTGGCAGATGTGTAACTCAAGCATATCCACTAAGAGGTTTACACATACTATTGCAAACTAACGCCACATGGTTTTTCACATGTGGGGACACAAAATCTCAAGCAATGTTGTGATGTGAGGACAAGCTCTTGAAGTGCACAGACGCACACCTTCTATGAGTAAGAGCTGCCTACCTGCTAGGCTGTTGCAGTCAGACAGTGGACGTACTGTCTCACAGCAAGCATGTGCATGCAGATTGTCAAATTCACAAGGAAAGGTTTAATTTGGAGGCAAACCTCATACAGGAAAAAGGACGTTGATCTGTTGGAGAACAGACAGACAATTCATTGTCCACTGTGGTCCACAGGCAAGGCAGAGACAGAGGCTTTGGTACAGGATGTGCTGATGTGTGATTGGCCAAATCTACTGCTATTGTTGCTATTATGGATGATACTGCATTGCATCTGACAGTCAGTGTTGTTGATTGTCACTGGCATTTCTGGCAAAACAGGCCATAGTTCCATCTATTGTTGGCATTACTGATGGGCACTCCATGCCTGCTACCCATGAGCCTGGACCTACTGTCCCAAATGCAAGGTTTGTTGTGGCAAAGCACACACTTTGACATTTTGGGTCTGGCCCCAGCATACTAGCATGTGTTCAACGTGTCAAACACACTCTTAAGAGTGTGCATGCTCCATTTATGCTCCAGTTATATGCGGGCAAGTGGAAAATCTCTGAGCTCCCCACAAATGATGTGGCAGTAGGATCTGGATTTGGTGCTAAGCAATTTGTGCAACTTGCAAATTATTAACCAATGAAAGATATGAAAATAAAGTTGCTTTTGCTGTGGCCATGGTGTGTGAAGACTTTTATATAAAGCCTCCATTATTTCTTAAGGAAATTGCCCTGTGGTCCAGAATGTAAAGAAGTATAATGGAAGGTTATTAATGCAACCATAGTACTATGACTAAGTGGAGGACCATCATGGCAGCCTAGGTTGATGAGGATGGCCAGAGGATGATGGTGATGTATCAGGCTAGCCACGTCGGGTCATGGTCCCTAGGTTATGACTTTGGCAAGGAAACGGGCAAATAGGAATACTGCTCTAGTTCTGAAGGAAAATGCCCCAGCAGTCCTATACTAGTCATAAAACCACAGTCACATATGTAATCCTCTGTTAGCCAGTGGGCATATTTTCAGCTTGGAATAAAAGTAGTATTGCTTAGTTAAGCTTTTGAGTGATTATGTTCTTATCTGATTAGGTTCTGTATTAGATTCACTTCATCATTTAAGCAAGACCTGGCAATGATGGAAGCTGGCAATTATTCTCATTGTCTCTAAAGTGTGAGGGGCAATGAGGCCCCTCTTGCTTCGCGGAGGACGTCACTCCCCCCTCTGGCTTCGTGGTAGACGTTGCCCCCCTCCCAGCTCCTCAAGGACATCGATCCTCCCATTGGCTTTGGGGTGGCCACTGCTCTGCTCTTGGGATCTGCCTTGGATGTCGTACTACCCATTAGCTAT
>CM040481.1:8114095-8139095 GCA_022758105.1 Pangasianodon gigas
GGGGGGGGGGGGGGGGGGGGGGGGGGTTCTGTCATGGTTGCTACAAATAAGGCGCAGAACTACAGACGTGGACAAATTTGTTGGTACTCTTCCAAGAAAAAAGAAGAACCCACAATTTTCTCTAAAATAACTTGAAACTGACAAAAGTTATTGGCATCCATCATTGTTTATTCCATATTTAATAAAAATCAGACTTTGCTTTTGACTTTTGATTCAACAGAATATTTTAAATAATAAAACAAATGAAAATGCCATGGACAAAAATGATGGGACCCTTAACCTAATATTTTGTTGCACAACCTTTAGAGTATCTGTAGCTCTCAATGAGACTTCTGCACCTGTCAACAGGTAGTTTGTCCCACTTTACCTGAGCAAACTGCTCCAGCTGTCTCAGGTTTGAAGTAAGCCTTCTCCAGACTGCATGTTTCAGCTCTTTCCATAGATGTTCGATAGGATTCAGATCAGGGCTTATAGAAGGGCACTTCAGAATAGTCCACTGTTTTGTTCTTAGCCATTCTTGGTTGCTTTCACTGTGGGTTTTGGGTCTTTATCATGTTGGAGGAGACTTAGACAGAGCTTTCTGACACTGGGCAGTACGTTTCGCTCCAGAATGCCTCGATAGTCTTGAGATTTCATTGTGCCCTGCACAGATTCAAGGCCCCCTGTGCCAGATGCAGCAAAGTAGACGCAAAACATAACCGAGCCTCCTCCATGTTTCATAGTAGGTATGGTGTTCTTTTCTTTGAAAGCTTCATTTTTTGTCTGTGAGCATAGAGCTGTTGTGACTTGCCAAAAAGCTCCAGTTTTGTCTCATCTAAACAAAGGACATTCTCCCAGAAGCATTGTGGCTTGTCAAAATAAAATTCCAGTCTGGCTTTTTTATGTTTGTCTTTCAGCAGTAGAGTCCTCCTGGGTCTTCTTCCATTGAGCCCACTGTCGCTCAAAAAGTGACGGATGGTACGATCAGACACTGATGTACCTTGACCTTGGAGTTCTCTTTGGAAGTTTTCCTTGGCTTTTGCACTATCCTTCTGTTCAATCTGGGGATGATTTTCCTCCTGCGACCACATCCAGGGAGGTTGGCTACAGTCCCATGGACCTTAAACTTCTTAATAATATTTGTAACTGTAGTCACAGGAACATCAAGCTGCTTGAAGATGGTCTTATAGCCTTTACCTTTAACATGCTTGTCTATAATTTTCTTTCTGATCTCCTCAGACAACAGTCTCCTTTGCTTTCTCTGGTCCATGTTCAATGTGGTGCACACGATGATACCAAAAAGCAGTGTGACTACTTTTCTCCATTTAAATAGGCTGAATGACTGATTACAAGATTGAAGGCATGTGTGATACTAATTAAAGAAAACAGCTTGAAATATGGCTATAATCTGAATATTTATAATCTTTTCTAGGGGTTCCAACAAATCTGTCCAGGCCATTTTAGAATATCTTTGTAGAATAAGCAATAATTTATCTTTGTTCACACTTTCTTCGCTTTACTCTATGACATACCAAAGGCATGCAGGTATACATGAGACGATTGCTTTTAATTTCATCACTTTTCAGGAGGAATGAAGCATTGTTTCAATGTGCTGTAAAGGTACCAACAAATTTGTCCACATCTGTACAGTTTTGTTTACTAGACATCTGCTAGTGTTATAAGAATATTGATGCATTTTCCAAACATTCAATTAAGTTAGTCTGGTATTTTGGTTTTTATTTTAAAGATGATAAAGATAAATCATTGTTTTTGGTCTCAATAGCAACTTCTTTACTTGATATGTAAGATAATTGGACCCCCTCCATAGAATGTATTAAGAGGATCGGAAGATGATCTTGCAGTCCAGTCTAGCCCTGTACATGGCTACCATTACATACATGTTGTAAGTTTTTTTTTTTTTTTTTTTTTTTTTTTTTGAGACTCTGGCTCATTTTGGCACTGTTTATAGTAATTTTCATAGTCGTGTAAGTAAGGTTTCAATCATTCTTGCTGTTTTACAGCATTTACCTTACTACAAAAATTAGTTAATAATGCTTCGTCCTTTAAGTAGCTTAGTCGCTTTTTTCTACTGTAGCATTATTTAAAGTCATTTGAAACATTTTTGTCTAGATTACTATCTAGCCTACTTTGTATAGCTATATAAAATTGTCAAAACTGTGCTTGGTAGCAAAATTAATCTATACAGCAGTTCTGTTTCTTAATTTTTAGCTAACAGGTTGTTGCTAAATGCACTCAAAAGGCATATTTTCAGCTTTTTCAGTTATCTAGCTAGCTAAATGTCAGTGTAGATTAGACTAGCTAATCAGAGCTTCAAGTCAATAGACTTAAGAGTTGAGTAAGATATAGATGGCCTGAAGATGTTAGTGTTAATTTTACTAGCTCATATGCTTTACTGTATTATATATCCAGAAAGAAATTAAATCCAGAGGAGTGATATATCAAAAACTTATTTAGTCACATTTCCATTATAACAAAGGTGAGAACTCCAAATAATAAAACATAAATTTAATGGCATTGTTCCCACATTATTGGAATCTATAAAAAAATAGGACTCTCCCAGTTTAACCCCTGGAATTAGTTTGGTTCCCTGAATTTTCTTCTTCCACGCATCTTGAATTCAGGTTGTGGTGAATCTGATTTAACTACTTCCCTTTGCAGACAAATAAACTGTTAAGTGTTTCCAGCACTGGTGCCTGGTTGGTCCACAATGTCATGTTCTTTTTGGAGCGATGCTGTGGCTGAGACTTGTTTTTTTCTCTCAAGGCTGTCAGAAGCACTAAAGTGGAGCAGGGACACATAACACATGAACACAGCACTCCTTTTCTTGAGTGTGTGTATGTGTGTGTGTGTCTAACGGCGGAAAAGAAGCTGCCTCTCATAAAACTATGCATTATAAGTGCTTTTATATGCACCAGTACCTCTGATACTTAAAAACAGATTTTAAAGGGAGCTTTACACTCACCGATGTGCATACTGTATGTATACATGATTGTTGATCTGTCTACAGTAAATCTGCTTTAATTTTTTTCCCCTCATACCTGCTGTGAATGTAACAATATGGGAGATTTGTTTATTGAATTTAAAGTCCTATATGTCTTATTACATTATTAGAACAATTTAAGTCTAGTTACTCAGTAATAGTTAATCTGAAGGGGTGCTCTAGAAACATACAATTATGTTCACCATCTGTAATTATGCTTAAATGCAATTAGGGGAAGTAAATACACCCATACAACCATTTGGACATTTAACTTAAACTGCATGCAAAGTGGTTTGCAACCGCAAATGCCTCACTGGAGAAATGGCATACTACAACTTTAATCTTACCTGAGATAGCCAGCAGGCGTTTTCTGAGCACAGGGTAATTTTTTTTGCATGTATGAAAATCTTTTCATCATAGGCTTGCTTTCTGTGACTCAGATGTAACTATTCCTTACCCTTCCAACATGGACACTGTTTTGCTTTGGCAAAAAAAAAAAGGTCATTTACTTTTAATAAGAAATTATATCTTTTAGGATCTCGTTACAACCTCAACGTATGTATTTGAAGCCTAAAACAATTCTTCAATTTATTGTGGACCATATACCTGTATAGGTAAACCTAAATGAAGCAATAAGAACACCATTGTATCTGGCATAATTTATGTTTTTGTAGATCAAAACAAAAACATTAAATTGTCAAACGTACCATCAATCTATCTAAAATCGTTTCTCAAGAAAGCTGCTATATCCAAGCATACATCAGAAGCTTTGATGTAATGCAGTCATGGAACCCATAAATTCAGAATTTTGCAGCTGACTGCTCAGAAGCAGAATGAGTTCTCATGCTGAAAGGATCCACAACAGAGATGTTCCTGGTTCTATCCTAAGCTCAGGTCTGTGTGGGAGTTTAAATATTTTTCCAGAGTATGTGTGAGTTTCGTCCAGTTTGTCTGGTTTCCTCCCACCTCCCAAAAACAATCCAGTATATTGCATTTAAGTTGATGTTAACTTTGTTTTAAATAGTGGCACACAAATTGAGGAATTCCTACTTGTGGCTGATAAGTGTAACACAAGAAATATCACATGTGGTCTGCAGCTGGATTCTGCCACATGTTTTCACTTAATACTTGACAACTTGGCCAAAAAAAAGCAGAATAGACATGACACTGGAACATGTTGAACACAACTTTTATCAAAAACAGAAATTACAGGGTACAACCAATAATCCTATTAAAACTGTCTTCCAAGACAAGCTGGTTTTGGCTTGCTTTAATATATTGTGCAAAATAATCTCATCATTCTGCCTTGAGCCATGGTTCTAGAGTAATTGTTGATTCATTCTCATATCCTTAGTTGTATACTCATTAGTACAGATGTGTCAAGTCAATTTTTTCACCCTCCTGGACAGGCACAGAAAGAGTAAATCTGCAAGTCAGTATCTGTAGGTGTCTTGGAGATGCTTTAATACCCTTTAAGAGCAGCTTGGTTTATAAACCTGAGGTTTGTCAGGGAATTTATATATATACACTCACTGTCCACTTTATTAGGAATACCTTTTGGCCCTTCTGGTACATCCACAACATCCATGACACGATCACAAGTCACAGAGATCACACTTCTTCTTCATTCTGATGGTTGATGTGAACATTACGTGAAGCTCTTGACCTGTATCTGCATGATTTATTGCATTGCGCTGCTGCCACATGATTGGCTGATTAGATAACTGCATGAATGTGTAGGTGTACAGGTGAGTGTATGATGCTTGCAATTACATATTTTGCCCATATGTACACTATATAATGGTGAATGCATGCTAAAAACCTATAGGGTTATTATGTTCAAGGTATCATAATCATTTATAGACAACAGATATAATAAATCAGTGCAGTGGATTAAAGAATCTTTTTAGCTAAGAGGAGATTCACAGTTCTGTTTAGAGAGAGGGTCAGACTGCAATCCAGGAGCACTTTTAGACAAAACCACGTTTGCGCATGCGCGCACACACACAAACACACACACACGCACACACACACAAACTCAAGCCATTTAGTCATGTGGTAGAAAGCCCCTGAAACCTGAACTACAGTATTTAGTCTTTACTTAAGCCAGTAAGTGCCGGATTTGGTTTAGTTGCTTCTCAAGAGTCACGCGGTGGTAAAAGTATATACACTTATTACAACATATGCTGTACCTATATACGGTCTCCTATTGATCACTGAAATGTTGCTACCTCTTCCAATCCAGCCTTTACATTCTCTTGTATCTGACAAACATATCAAACTGAGCAATAGCTTTTGTCTCATCATTTTTACCCAGCTGAGTTCACCCAAATAACCTTCCATCCAACATTATGGACACTGAACAAACCCCAGAGTGTCTTTCTTGGGCAGTATTATGTTTTAGAAACGTTTTTTCTACTTCTGCTGTTATAGTCTCTTATAGTTCAGGGCTAATAGTTCACTTGCTAAATTAAACAGAGACAAACCCCTGATTCAATGGTGTCACAGTCAAGTTACATGAAAGGCTTGTGCTTTACAAAATGTTTTTGTGGTTACAGTACTTTAAAAGCTTCCTGTTTGTAGAACTGACCAGGATTAATCATATTTTGAATCAAATGAGTTGAGGAGGTGGAATGGAGTTACTTTAGTGAAAATGAAATGATAAATACTCCTAAAAGTGTACTACTAGTATACCAGTTTAAATAAACCCATAACTAGGGGATGAAATTGCTGTCTGAAATGGGCTGCCTATACAAATATTTACATGGGGTTTAGAACAAAAGAACTTGAATCATTCAGTTAATCCGTCCTGTCCTCAGAGCTTGGAACAGGAAAACAGATACAGTTGTAGTTCACTAGCTCTAGTCTTTTAGGTTACTCTTTGGATTAATGGTATAGATTAGTTAATTGTTTAGAAAGGATTTTTTAAAAAGAGAGGTGGAACTATAACACTGTCCCTTACCTTAACTTTAACCTTTGTAAATTTTTTTATGAATTGAGTTATTTTGAATTTGCAAACAAAAAGCCATGTCGGTTTAGTGCTAAAAAAAGTTAGCTTTGATAAGTGTTTGATATGCTACTGAATTTACCTCTATAGAGAGAGCTGTGTGGCTTTTGGGGCAGACTGAAGGTGCTATAGTTAGCATAACATAATGACTATCACTATTGACACTGAGGATAACCTTTTTAAAAAGGCAACCATTTAACAATCCTTTGTATCTTATCCTTGTGCGTATACCTCCACAATTAATCTTAATAAATTATGTAATTTTTTTTATTTACCTGTATATTAATTCCAACTTATACACAAATGGTTCATTCTGCACTACTTCACACAACCAGCTCCTGTATCCCAATACCAAGCTTAGGGTTAGGATTACACTTCATTTGTGTAAGTTCACCAACATGGTCTATGTCTCCCATGAATGGAGACATTGTAAAGCACCCAAAATCCTTCAAATGAAAACTCATATTAAGAGCCTCTCAGATGGAAAGTTGCGTTTTGACATAATAATAGTAATAATAATAATCTGGTCTATATGTTTTAGCCATGGCAGGCACTCCATGGATCATCAGCGTATGACAAACGACCACACTGTGATTACAACCATGCTCTGTTCCTGTTCGAAGGTAAATCAGGCTGTGTCACGGCAACTCACTCTACTTACCCTAAAGTGCAGAACTTTTTCCCCATGAGGCCCACTTCCCAGTTTTTCCCACTTGCGCCTTCCAACCAGCACAGTAAAGCAAAGTAAACAAACTCCAATCACTAACCAATTAGCATTAGCATTAACATTTTTGTAAAGTGTTAGATTTAACACATCATTGTAGGCTTATTGAATATTATATCAGTCAAAATTTTCTGGCTTTGTCGAGTGCCATTTTTGGGGGCAGGAATTCCAGAGGGGGTCAGTTAATATTGGAAAGTCTAAAAGCTTGCACAAAAATCGATTAGCTTATTTTCTGTTTTTATTATTTTAAATGATGTTAAAATGCTGAGCAAAATGCGTAAAGTTTGGCCAGTCTAATACAGTCTTTAAATATTTATATATATTTTTATTTGTGATCTCATCCCTCACCTTTCCCCTCTACCACCACCCCACTTCCCCCTGCAATTCTTTCGCATACTTCTGGCCTTGATATCTTACTATGAGTAATAAACAGTTTAAAATTATAATGTATCAATCTGCTCTCATATTTAAGATTCTTAGGGTTTTAAATTTCACTCACTCATCTAAAGGTTTAAAATACCTGAGCATGCCTGGTGAAAGCCTAAGCAAGCTTGGTTAGCAGTTACTCTTTCCAAAAGTCATACTATAATAGCCCTCAACAAAAATACAGGGAGTAACCCCTGCCCTCTAAACTAGTGTGTCTAGACAGAGACAAAAACACTATCTGAGGGGAATGTATGTGCACTTACTAACTAACCCATTCATCCTCCTTATGTTTGCATAGTATATGGCAGTCAGTTTAATAGTGGAACAGACTGTGACAGCAACAAGGCAATTAGCAAAAAACAGTAACTCTGCAAGCAAAGAAACAAGGAAGAAACACATGAAGCACACGAAGTACACAGAGCGCAAGATATGAGAGCACTGTCAGCCCAAGAGAAACTGAAAGTAAAATGACAATACGTCAAGGTGTGTGCCATGTGTGTGTCTCTCATTGGCAACTATGCTGGTTTTAAAGGAAAGGTTCCTGCCATTGCAACAGCCTCTGCAAAATCTATTGGCCTGGCTTTGTGGCATGGATAATGAACACTGTTCACCTACCAGGCAGAGATCACTGAGATAGAAACAGAGAGAAAGATACAAAACAAGACATTGAAATATACAAACAACAAACAAGGAAATATGCATATCAATGCTCATACATGTAACTTAGCCATCCTTAAAGAACAAATATGTGTTTGCAAATAACCAGTATAATAATAACCCTAGAAACCAAAGGCCATATCAGCCACTACATTTTTCAAACCTTTTTGTGTAGTATTTCTATGTTATATGCTGCACAATGGGAGACCATCTTATAAGTCTCTAGTTTTGATTGCACGTGATTGTACATGTACAAAAAAAAAAAAAAAAACTAAACTAAAGGTTATGGTCAGTGAACACAATGACAGGTAGGGGGATAGAACCAAAATAAACCTCAAAAACCTTCCTTTTGAATTGTCAAATACTATAACTTGTTAATTAAGGTAGAATATAGTAATAATACACAAGTGTTTATTAACACTTTTTTACTAAGGTAGAATATAGTAGCTTTGCAAAATCGCACTATAATTAAGGTCGATGCATGTTTCTTCCTCTCAAAAACTGTGTGCAAAACACCCTACATACCTGGGCAAGGCCAATGAACCAACCAGGCCATCCAATTAATTGCTATAATTAGAAATATAGGCTAGGCTGATCAACTTTTAAAAAGTAGCAAGGATATTCTTAAGTCCAAAAGACATCACTGTATGCTGCAGAAAACTGTCAGAAGCAGAAATTTCAGGACCACAGACAGTTAACTGAACTATCCTAGCACCATTTATATGGAACTGTGAGACTTTCAAAGCTTCTCTAGCCAGGTCATAAGCTTTACATAACCATTCATAGAAAAAAAAACTTACATAACCCACAAGCTTCCATTTCACAGAGCTGGCTTCCCAGTCAAACTGAGCAAATGAGGGAGAAGGGCTTTATTCAGGGAGGTGAGCAACAACCCAAAGATCACTCTGACAGAACTCCAGGGGTTCTATGTAGGGATGGGAGAACTTGCCAGAGGGACAACAGAGCAACAATCATGCCCTTATGTGGGTCAGGCAGAAGCCACTCCTCAGGAAAATGGACGTGACAGTTTGCTTGGGACTTGCCAAAAGAAAAATAAACCTAAAGGCCATCTTGTTACAGGTCAGAAACAAGATTCTGGGGTCTGCTGAAACCAATTATTATATTTAGAGGTAACAAGGCTCTGATCAGCGCTTGGCAAATACCATCCCTATGGTGAGTACAGTGGTGGCAGCATCCTGCTGAGTGGATGTTTTTTAGCAATGGTGATTAATAGTGAGGCTTGTCAAGATCAAAGATTAAAATACAGAAACATCACTGAGGAACATATGCTCAAGAGTACTGAGGACTTCCCTTTGGGCTGAAGGGTCACCTTCCAACACAACACTGAGCTGAAACACATAGAAAAGACTGTCCTTGAATGGCCCATCCAGAGCCAACTGGACATCTCTTTAGAGATGAGAAAATAGCAGTACAGCTATTTTTTTTCTATCAACCTGAAAGAGCTTAAGAGGTTCTTCTGAGAGTAATGGCAGAGGATTCCAAAATCCAAAAACTGTAGGAATAGGATTCCTGTATTTGCTGATAAACAAATATTTCAAACAAACATAAATTAGCATTTGTAAAGTTTTGCACAAATAAAAATTAATGTCTGTAAACTGAACATGGGGTCTCTCCCGTTTTCTCACAGTTATGCCATGCATCTGAGTTCAGTTGCCTTTGTCTTCAACTCTTCCTCTACTTTTTTAAATGCACACAGTTTTTCTCTGTATCGCGTCTGCAGTATGTTTAATTTTGTGATAAGCTGTGCCATCAAAGTGCTGGCTTTTCCCTCAGCTTCTTTCAGCAAGCTGATCAGTATCCTTCTGCACGCTAATAGATACCTAGAGCATAGCATCCTTCTTTTCTTCAGCTCCTATATGTTTTCCTCTGTAGTTTTTTGCTTTTGTACCTGGACATCAGTGTTTTTCTGATCATCTAGGTGCATTCTGTATCTAGACCATGCTGGTGCAGCAGAGGCCAGCAGCTCCTTTGAAATAGGAACTTTAAAGACACCCTTATATCCCTTAGGACCTCCCCTTTTACAAAATAAATGAGCAAACTCTGTCAACAGGCAAAAACATATATAATATACGTAGTACTGGGTGATATGGTTCAAATCAGTATCAAGATAATCACAATGATTTTTTCCCACTGCTGATATATATCGTGAAATGGCTCATGAATGCAAAATCATAGGTCAAATAATTAAATTTGTCATATTTTTTCAATAAATTATGCTCTTCATCATCAATTTAATCAAAGCTATTGTGAATAATGATAACAATACCATTAAGATATGATTTCACAAAGACAACTGTTAATATTTGTTATTATTATTATTATTATTATTATTATTATTAGCAACAACAACAACAATAATATCCTAATAAAAGTACTTTTTCAAGAAAATCAGAAAAAAATGAGCTAGCTAGATAAGTGATGGCTTGCTAATTACTTTAAAAATGGTAGAGTAAATCCAGAACTTCCCCATACCCCGTAAACTTCAACGACAGGTATCTGGACTGAATGAGATCATCTTTCCAATAACAGCCATGTAGGTCCAGTTGCTTAGTTTTGGTTGTTTCATTAAGGTTTTCGTCAAACATCAAAATAAATATGTCCTTGTTGATGTCCGCAATTAGGTGTTTAATGATATAAGGGGCCAATCCAAACCTGGCAAGGTATACTGATTTGTCTTTACCACATACAAAGGTGTGAGGAATCTCAGAATCAGGAAATATGGCTTGGAAAATTTCTGTGACTCCTTCATTGGCGTTATAACATTGATGCTTTGCTGCAGTGTGCAGACACCAGACTATTTCTACTTTAAGTGAAGCAGGGAAGTCGAATGCTGTTTGGAGGTCTGTTGCTGTGATTGGTGCTGTCGCTGATGCTGGTGTCTGAGATGGAGCAGTGCTCTGTGGTACTGAGGTGGAAGTGATGGAACAGTACTTGCAAATGCCAGGTGTTTGATGGTGGGTTCTGGCAAACTTGTTGTGCTTCTCACACTCCATGTGCGATTCCACAGCTTTCATTCCCATTGTGCTGAGTTTGAAAAACTTCTTGCACAGTGTACAACATGCTTTGTATTGATTACCTTGAACTGGTTTCAACTGTGGCACAAAATTGGGGTTATCCAACCAGTCTTCGTTAAAATATGCACTTTCCTATGCCTATACAGCTAACGTTAGTTCAAACTAGCTAAATGCAAGTTATGAATGTACCTGAAACTAGTTGCCCTTGGAAACATAAATTATTGCCATTGGTTCCGCTTATTCCAGTCTGTGTGGCGTTAAAGTATTAAACAGCAAGCTAACTTGCATACAAAATCTTCCCATTCTTTACTGAGATACAACTTGAGAAAATAAAACCAAGTTGTATTAACTGTCGGTTGTATTTTAAGACCTGTGGAGGATGGATTTAAGACATTTTAATGCAAATTAAGGCCTTTTTATAGATAAACAAATTTAATGCTTTTCAAGACTTTTTCAGCATCCACAGACACCCTGCTAGTGGTCTTGAATGTTCCCCAAACAGTAGCAAGGAGGGCCGTCATTGGTATAATAATTACCACCATTTCCATAGGCTGGCACTTGGCAATTCCAATTGAAACCATTTCCACAACTATTGTCAGCATGATCAGCATACTTCAGTGGCTTTCTTAAATGACCAGGAGGCCTAAGCAATATCATGAGTGTCATAAAAAAAACAGAGAGATGAAGGAAATAAATGGAAAATATTACAATCATGATTCCAAGATGTCCTTTCCTCTAGGAGAAACCTGAAATTCTGTGATTCAAAAACAGTCTATTGCATGGCTTCTAGATGAAATACTGCTATGCTGTGTTCTTCTGAAGCTACACATGTTACTCCTGCTGCCTAATAAGATGTCTGCCCTCTGGACCTGCCTGATCCATCTTGATGCTGTACTTCTGCTTGGAGCCTCCTTCACTGGACAATCACTTGCTGCTGCTGAGGATGGACCCACACGTCTAGCCAAAAGATTGTTCTTACTTGGATAGCCTAAAGACTGCACTTGCTAAAAACAGTTTACTCTCAAGTCCCAATTATTGAACAGTGGATAACTTCACTTTGATATTATAGACTTAAAACTATAATGAAATCAAAAATGACCCTGATGATACTCGGGTTCCTTTCAACACACTAAGTCTAACACTCGAGTATAGCACTGTGTGACTCTATAGTATACATCTGTGGATGAGTAAAGACCCATATTCACACAATCCATTCACCCAGAAGAGGATGAGTTCCCTTTTGAATTTGATTCCTCTCAAGGTTTCTTCCTCATGTCATCTCAGGGAGTTTTTCCTTGCCACTGTCGCCTCTGGCTTGCTCATTAGGGACAAATTTAAATCTATATCAGATTTGTGACATTTGTGACAATGTCCATTGTTAAAAGCACTACATAAATAAATTGAATTGAAAAAGAATTGAAAAGTATGGTCAAAGGATCCCTCTCTCCAACAGTGGTTTACTCTCCACCACTGTAGGAGCTTATGTGTTGAGCATAGACCACTGTCTCTACACCTGTTATTTAAACAGTCTCTGGAACAAGGTTTAGTTGCAGATCAGCATTTAATAAAAGCAAAAACATTGCAGCCACTCCATTAACTTCTGCTGACTATATTGCAGTCAATTATGTACTTTTTTACAACAATTAGAATGGGGTGTGTATTATTTATGCAAGCTACTGTATCTAGGTCCTATTTGTATCTAGCCTTGTGTTTGTGATTTTTATTTGTAGTATGAATCTCTAATGATAACAGACAGACAGTAACCCAAGCTCAGAATCCAGCCAGGGACCCTGGTTCTGTGAGAGGACCTGCTGTGCCATTGCACCACCTGTAATTAAATATAGTAAATACAAAAACAACTGTTCTATTTTTTGCACACTTGAAGTGTATTAATCATTAATGTGCCTATAAATACACTAAAGTGTGTGTGAACTTTTTTCACTAGGGGTAAACCAACACGATAGAGTGTTCTTTGGTTTTAATTAGATCCCTAATTTGGCATGAAACTGTAAGCTGCTGTCAGCCCATAGTTGGAAATAAAAGACCTGAAAAAATCTGAAGTAGGCCTATTGGGAGAATCAGTGAAGGGCAATTTAATCACCAACTAGATAGGGAAACAGGTAACATCATTATTTTGATTCAGAGGAAAATTAGTACATGAAATATAGCATTGAAGTAGAATACTTTACATTGTTAAAACTATGTGTGTTTAATTTACCTGTCTAAATTGTTAATTATATTACAAATGAATGATTAACTGTACAAATTGAAACAGAACTGAATCATGCATACAACGCTGTGGATCAGGGTAGGTAGTGCTCTTGTCATATTACTAATGGGAGGTCAAGTATTCAGCAATGGTCCCCATGCCTAATTCTGTGATACTCTTGGGGCCCCCTCTAAAATTGGTCAGCTCACACCACTGCTTGAGGCACCATTAGAAGCTATTCAGGGGAATGCTAACTGAACCAGATGTCTGCCTGAACTGAGACTTCATCTCCATAGTAATCTCTCGCTCTCTCTCTCTCTCTCTCTCTCTCTCTCTCTTGCACTCTCTGCAGAGCTCAAAAGATGGGTTGATAAAGAGGAGCGGAAACAGCAAGGAGCCTTGCCTGCCACATCCGGAAAGTCAGGGTAGCTGGTCTTAAACAAGGTGTACACTGTGAGCTCCAAGCCTGCTGGTGGATTCTAATTACCTTGGTGCGGGAGGGGGAGGGATTAGAGATTCACAGAGCAATGTAGTTTTGAGTCTGGAGAGTAGGGGGGCAGAAATGTTGACAGGGAGAGGATTAAAGCAAGGTTGGTGCTGCTTTGAGTTTAGCCAGCAGATTAGCTCTATATGCCATCCTTCAAAACCTGCAAACAACCTGAAATCCACCTTTAACATTTGTAATGTATTTTTCTTGTTCATTAAAAGAAATGGTATACTAAAAATAAATATCACCAGCACTTAATTTTTTTAATGGTTCTGTTGATACTGTTTTCTAAATGTATATTGATGCAATTTTATTCTTGACAATGCTGATAAGTTTATTTTTTCAGGTGAAACTAAAGAGCTATTCAGAGGGGATATGATTTTCTTATATATGTTTTTAAAGTAATGTTGCAGAAGGACATCTGTAGTAATTATGATAGATTTACATGTTGCACAGGGCAAAGAAGCAGGGGAACATGACCCTCAAGCTAGAACAGTGTTCAACAGCTGAATAAGCATTAGAATTTTGCACATTGAATGAACCTGCTCTCCTTGTCACATTCTGCCAGGGTCTGAGGGGAGACATTTTCATGGAGTTGGCTTACAGAGACAACAAGCTGTCACTGGACACTCTCACTGGTTTTGGGGTCCACTTAATAAGCTCTTCAGTGAAAGGAGAATTCAGACTTCCAGTTCTGTTTACACCAACATAATAATGAGATTCCTCAAGCTCCGGATCCCATGCAAATTGGTCCTACCAAGCTGGCTATTGAAGAAAGTCAGAACCATACAGAGTAGGCACTCACTCTGTTGCACAATGTTTAGTCTGGTCCATTACCAAAGAGGCTCGGCAATCTGGATAGTGCATGCTTAAACAACCACACTCTAATGTGGTAAGTACACCCTGTGCTATTTTCCCCAGACAATTCTGTATACCTGCCACAGTCCATTATTCAGACACTTCCTTCTCCCTCCACTTTCATCAATCATTGACACCAGGGTGGCCAGGAACATAACAGATGGCATCATGTCAGGATTATTGTACAATCCCTTAAGACTCCAATTCATGTTCAAGGATTGGATGGAAAACCAGTCGGAGAGGGGGGTCATTACACTGTATTACTCAAATGCGCCTTCACACTAGTCAAGGAGATAAACATCAAGGAGATCACTTTACTATTCACAGACTCCCCTAACCACATTGTGCCTGGTCTGCCCTGGCACCAGCTTCACAATCCAAGAATCATCTGATCACCCTTGTTGTAAAAAGAGTCTGTCTTGTTCCACAATGACAATTGCCTCCATGGCAGTGCTACTCTGTATTCAAGAATGGGTTCGTGGTGTTTAGCAAGGCTAAAGCATGCACTCTACTACCACACAGGCCCTATGATTGTGTCATCAACCTGCTCTCAAGCAGTATTTCACCTTTGTCTCCATTGACATCCATCGAAAACAAAGTTATAGTTGAGTACATAGAAACACAAAAGTAGAAACACTGTTTTTCTTCATACAGAAAAGGGAGGAGGTTTCTGTCCCTGTATGGATTTTACCATGACCTGGTCAAAATTGTTAAATTTAGATCCCTATTAAAATCAGACACCATTTTCACTAAACATGATCTCTGAAGTATGTATAACCTAATCCAAATCTGAGAAAGTGATGAGTGGAAGCACTGTGAATACTTGGTAATGCCATATGGCCTGGTCAGTGCTTCCTCTGCCTTCCAAGCATTTGTTAAAGATGTCCTAAGGGACATTCTGGGAAAATTCATGATCATCTACATAGACTACATACCCCAATTCCCTAATCCAACACACCCATAATGTCAAAAATGTCCTACAGATGTTCATGCAGAATGACATCTTTGTCAAAGCAAAAAAAAACAAAACATGAATTTCATGAATTTTAGTTTTGTTAAAGACTTGAAAGAATGTCTTGGAAACTTCTACTAATGATTCATCCACAATCTCAGCTCCAGTACCTCTCACATAACTTGTAAAGGGAGGATCAAATAAACTTTTGTGGAACCCCCAAGCAGATCCCTCATACTCTCCCATTAGGCACATTCCTCCCATTACCAGTTCGACACATATCCATTGTCTCAACTTGCAACACATTTCATCAGAGATCTTCCATCATCACAAAGCAAGACGTCCTATCCTAGTGGTCATATGCAGCGTCTAGAAGTCCATCAGGCTCATTACACTTCCTTCATTACCAACAACCTTTGAAACTTTTGTTTCAACATGTCTTTCAATCCCAGACAACATCATGTCAGACAAAGGACAGTTGAGGCCAAAGACATTCAAATTCTTTTTTATTTATTTATTTGTTTATTAATTTTTACAAATCCAAACACTTCATGTTACCATATATTTCCTTTAAGTCAATTAGGGCATCTACTTTATTTCCATAAGAGGTTATTTCTAAATAATAGTTCAGAGACAGTTTTTTTTCCAGCTTTTATTTACTATATCAGATTTACAGTTGTTCAAACCTTTACATACACTTTGATAGTATTTGGCGGCACTGACATTTATTTGCTTGAACTTGAATCAAATACTTGGGATACCCACAAAGTTCTCACAATACTTTGCTGGAAGAGTTGTTCATTCCTCTGGACAGAGTTGGACACGCATCTTCAATTCAGTCCACAATTTTTTTAATGGGATTCAGATCAAGGTTTGTGATGGCCACTTCGACACTTTCACTTTGTTGTCTTTAAGCCATTTTGTTGCTTAAGATCATTGTACTGCTGGAAGACCCAGTTGTGACCAAGTTTGAACTTTCTGGCTGATGTCATGAGGTTTTGCTTCAGAATTTCTAGATAATCCTTCCTTATGATGCCATCTATTTTCTGAAGTGCACCAGTCCCTTTTCCAACAAAACACCCCCACAACATGATGCTGCCACCCCCATGTTTCACAGTTGGGATAGTGTTCTATAATCTTGGAGTAGGGACTTCTTCCTTGCATGACAGCCTTTCAGGCCATGTTGATGTAGGACTCTCCTAATGGTGGATGTATATACTTTGATACCTGATGCCTCCAACTCCTTCACCAGTCCCTTTGTTGTCTTGAGGTTCAGTTGAACCTTTTCGACCAAAGTTTGTTCATCCCAGGGAGTTAATTTATGCCTCTTCATTGAACAATTCAGTGTTTGTGTCATCCCAAGAGTTTTATTTTTGCATACAATTGTTTGTACAGATGTTTGTGGTACCTGTTTGCACCTAAGGAGGAACCAGACTTGTGGAGGACCACAATTTTTTCTGAGGTCTGGCTGAGTTGCTTGGAAATTTCTCATGGTATCAAAGGCAAAAAGGCACTGGCTCTAAAGGTAGGTCCTTTAATAGCCACAGATGTCCTCCTAGTTAACTCCTAATTATGACATTTTTTTTCTGTTATGCAACCATAGCAGATCTCTGCCATCCATGCCACATTTTAAACAAAGTGGACTTTTGTTTTACCTAATCTTAGCTGAATCAATGCTTTGATGATGCAAAATAGTTACACTGAATGATTTATAACACAGGTTCATATTTTCACACAAGGGATTGTGAATTTGCAGAATATAGTATTGATTATGTGTGATCTCTATCTGCTCTACCTTATTATTATAAATTAACTGGCAACCTCAGAATGTACATGGACCAGATTTGGCTTATGTGTGGCTTATCTGCATTTTTAAGCTGCTGTTGACTTTGGCCAAATGTTTGGAAGGTGCATTTCAAGTAGCTCCTTTGTGCAAGAAGTATTACTCATAGCCAAGAGTTCAGAGTACTTGGCCGGTAAATATCACTGGTATTCAGTAAATTTCTTTTAAGTATTGAAGGTAAGCATTTACGGGATTTGAATTAGGGGCAGATTAAGCGTCCTGGTTTTAAACTCAATGTGAAGAAACACAGACCATGTGTTATTTTTTCTTAAGTCATGAGTCAAGTGTGCATGTGGCATTGAACTACGAAATGTGTCCTGTTCTTTTTTGTTTCTTCTGTTTCCTTCATATTGCATAGACTTTCTTTTACCAGTTTTCACTACATAGAGCTGCTAATTTACAGTACTTGCTACACTGTAAAAATATAACTCAAGTAACTTCTCCAAATATAAAGATTTTCTGATTTTTGGGTTAAATTTCTGAGCTGACATGTTTTCCTTTGTTGGAAGTCAGGGAAATGAATTTTTCAATTTATTTTTGGCATCATACATGAATATAGCATTTTTGGAAATACAAATCTGTCAGTTATGACGATATAGTTATTTGAAGCATCTATTCGAATATTTTCTCTTTGTACGCCCAAAGCTGTAGGTAAAAAATTATGAAGATGACACACTAGTTAACAGTCGATGACCATTATCACACAGGATATCCAGTAAGTGTTGTGGATTATTTAAAATAAATTTTGTGTAATATAGTAGCAAATGATATTATTATATTATTTCCAGTTGGGGAATATTCCTTAACATTAGTTAGCATGTTTACATTTACACTAGCTACTATAACTAGCAGTAGCCAACTTAAATTAACTACTTATTGAACTACTAAATGTGATTGGTGGATCACATAAAGGAATATTATAATTAATTATGTTACTCTGGGATGGTAATCAAGGGCAGAATGGTGGTTCAGCAGGTAGCATTCATTGTTGCCTCATAGCTCCAGGTCCCTGGTTTGATCTCAGTTAGGTTTACTACCTGTGTGGAGTTTTGCATGTTCTCCCTGTGCCGCGTCGTCCCCATGTCGAGTTCTCTGGGAGTGTGTGTGCATGGTGGACAGCACACACGATGGACTGGCATCCCATCCAATGTGTATTCTCGCCTCATGCCCAGTGTTTCCAAGATAAGCCTTATCCACCATAACAATCATATTAAATATTTTTAATATATTACTCAATTACAGTCAGTTAGGTCTCTCTATGATGTTATTATGTTTTAATGACTAATATAGTCATTTTGCATTTATGGTTACAAAGAAAGTTCTTCTATCATTGTAGTGATTTTCACACCTGCTTGACAGACAAAACAGAGGAAGAAACTTGGCACTTGGTAAGTGAGCTATAATACCTGTCAGGTAATACCAAACTGGTATGGGCCAGAGAAGCCAGGACTGTGCAAGGTTGTGCTGGAAGTGTAGGCACTATAGGAGGTTGGTCAGAGTGTACTGAGAGAAAGAGCTGGTTTATCATATGAAGCACTTCCTCCATGGTCTAAGAGATTGTCTTGTTCGGTGACTGCTATATGAAGCTTAGTGCTTCCACTTGAAATTTTTGCGTATCGAAAGACTGAGGCTCTGTTTACAAGTCCAATCAGGAAATACTGGAATGTGTCAATGCTAGATGATAGATAAAATGATAATTAAAAATGAGCTTTTTATAGTTCATCACATACGAAGGTCTGGCATTTATTCCTTAAGCTTTTCACTTTTTTTCATCCAAGGTAAACTGCATATTATACATTGAGTAGATTTTTTTTATTATTATACTATAAATTTCATTAAAAACCACAAATGTAACTTTAGTTTGACAACATCTGGCATCTTATGAAACACTTTGTATTGTCTGTATACTTGGCTTGGAATTTGCACTGCTTATTTTTTTAATGCTCCAGGCTAGCTGGCAGTAGGAAACCCTACTGCCTTAGAAAAAAAAAAACATGGGGAAAAACACAATACCTCGGCTCTTCAGATGTTGGAAAGATAAGAAATCTTGCAGTGTTTCTTAAGGTTATGTTTATGTGCACAAGAGAACATGTCTTTGTCAAACATGGCTCATGTCTTGAACTCACCTCCCAGTCACTGAAGCCCTCTCAGGTCTTGAGGTGGCTGTGGAATTGTGAGGTCAGAATCAGAAACTCCTTTCAGTGAAGTAGTAAAGTAGGCAAAAACTGTACAACCCACTTAGAAGTGGATAGGATAAGGGGAAGTAGGGAGATGGAGTGACACTAGGAGGTTGGATAGGTGAGAGTGAAGGATGGGGCATAAAATGGAGTAAATGTGTGAGGGAGGCAGGTAGAAAAAAAGGAGGGAGCTAGCAACTCAGGCATGTGAAAAGCATTAACAGATTACCGGATCAGCATGATGGGACATGTGCAACTACAAGTGGGACAGAAAAATTCCAAATTCCACCTTTACCTCCATGCACTCCAACAGGACAGGACAAGAGAGAATTTATCAGAAATGTTTATTAATGTGTTTTCATACATGCGGAAAGGTTATTTATACTGAAAATTGCTGAGAAAAATAAAAAATTTTCTTTGCATCATAGTATTCAGTTATCAAGCAAACCTGAGGTCACTGTGTGTCTTCTGTATCATACAGGTTTATTACCTTTCATTTTTAAGCAAGTTATTAAAAAAAATTATAAGGCATCTGAAGAATAATCCTGTGTAAACTGGCTAAGGCTTATCCACTTTGTGGAATGTGAAAGCGTATTTTGCAAGGACAATTGCCTCAAAATTCACAGTATTGTGGCTAATGAATTGTAACACAACAGGATCAGCATATTTTAATATTATCTTGCAAATGTTGAGAACATACTACACAAGCCCAGGTCTAAATACATCAAATAAGTTGAGATCTTCAGACAAGTGTGAGAAGGTAGTTCATTGTGAGTAGTGAGAGTTGGTAATTTGGTATTTGGAAAGTGTAAAGCTTTCATGGATTTCATGTGAAGCCTTGCAGTAATGCAGTTAAGACAGAAACTAAAAACCACACACAGACACACACAAAAATCACACACAAAAATCACACAGGGTGAAGTTTCAGAACAGACCCAAAAACAATCAGTATTGGGGCATCAAGACAAAGATCTAGGCGATTGATTTAATGGTCCTCATTCAAATGATAGTATTTTGTAATGACCTGTAATTGAGATGGAGCATGCTGCAGTGATCATTGACTAACCGAAGTCGAATCATTCTGAGTTTCCAAATCATTTTGTATTTTCATGTGGATGGATATATTTTTGACAACGCTGTTTGTGTGAATGGTATTTGTTTAAAATGGAGGGGTGAAAGTAAAATATACAGTACATGTAGACAAGACCTGACCCATAGTGCCTTTTGTATAACCCTCTCTCTCTCTCTCTCTGGTCTGGACAGTATTAACACCTTACACCTTGTAGGATCTCAACTTTGGGGTTGAGGTTGGATTAAAAAACTTTATGTGATCATATACAGTATAGCAGTAATGCAATTTTGTAATAATGCAGTCAGTCATGAGAATTTTTGGGCTTAAAATGGGGTCACTCACCAAAAAAGTTTGAGAACCCCTGCCTTACAGTTATCAGTGGTATCAGACACATAAAAGAGTATCACTAGAATATTGCAAAGAGCCATTAGACATCTATGGTCACTTCGGACTAAAGCGAATACCAACCTACAAGGAAATAAAGTGTTTATTGTAGCTCAAAAATACAATATCGATCTGTAATGAAGAATTTTGTAAACCATTAAAAACATCAGATGCTTGGAATCTCATTTGCTTGTTATTTTATGATCACATAAGAACCACATAATTAGTCTATAATACAAGGTGAGGTTGGATTGTGTGGATAAGTTTTGCTTTGAGCAGCTTCTTCCAAACATTAGGCATTACAAAAAGTACAGTATAGTAGAGAACTATAGGAAATAAGAGACTGATTAATCCCTGCACCAAGAGCAAATAGCACCAGTTGATTTTTCCCCCTTCTCCTTGGAGCAATATGTGCTGTGTCAACAATCCTTCTTTTCATTACCAAGGTTTAGCACAGGCGAAGAAAAGAGCATTCATATCTAACTTTGTGTTTTCTCCGTCTATGTACCTCACTGTGCTTTGACAAATGATGGCATTGGTGAGTCAACTCAGAGACTTTTTTTTAATGTTTTCAATTAAATGAAGAGGATAAGGTTCATACTGTCCCTCATGGCCTGATTTCTTAACTTAATTTTTGCTGAGCAAACATTATCACATCTGCCAGGATTCTACGCTTAGTTTGCTTTTGATGCTCATTTGAGTTTGTTTATTCATCTGACCTACAGCGTTATCGCATGAGCAGGCATATAATCTTTATATCCATCATCTGCGTTTGCTTAGGAATACTCTTCAGGTCTCTGACTCTGGGCTGGAGGAGTTATACAGGTCCATGCAATTTATATCCTACAGTATATCATTGAAATTTGAATTAGATTCACATTAGATTCACTAGAGGACTAGATGTAAGGTGGACTAGTCTATCATATGCAAATCCTTCATTGTCTCCCTCCTCTCCACATACATTGTCCCTGTACTGATCATGCTGGAGTGGCGGTGTAATCATAAGTTTTTCATATGTGATTATGTGAATTTCAATAAGATAAGCACTGAAATTGCACAAGTGAATTCTATTAAATAACACATAAGATCACATGTGAAAATAAATTAATCATATGAGAAAATCACATGTAAAAATGGAAATCGCATACCCTACATGTGAAAATAAATGAATCGAGGGATAAAAATTCATATGTGAAAATAAAAGCACATTCACTACATGTGAAAATAAAAGCATGTGAAAAATGTGAAGTCTAATAAGCACGTGTAAAAATTTCACATAGGAATCGCAATCAATTAATGTGACATTTCTGCAAGTGCTGTCATTCTGGTGTTGTTTAAATATTATTTTCTCAGGGGTTTTTTTTTTGGTCTGGTTATCTTGTTATTTAAAAAGTACTATCTTATATTTCAAGAGACTCACCACACCTGAAGTTTTAGATTGCCTTATCATGGTATCATACTATCAGACACCTACCTCACACAGAATAGCATCTACTCAGTTGGCCTGTCTGTTGGTGGGAATTTAATATTACCTTGCTTTGTTATGCACCTGTACAAACGAGTACAAAAGGCAATACATGGGCAGACATGAAGACAATTATTACTCAGTTATACAGAGCTATGCAACAGTTTCCCCTATAAAGTTTGCCTACTATAAAGTTACAGCCATTTATTATAGCATGGCATCATTCGTGAGTGATCAAATCCCTTCAACAAAGCTGGGTGGGACTTCAAGTCAGGGCTATCATTTCCTGGAGCCGAGCTGCAAGTTGGTCATTCACAAGTCTCAATTTCAAACCATGGTATCTTAAATACAGTTCACAAAATACAAGCGCTCACCAACCGAAGACTAATCACAAGCCCTCGCATCAAAGCATACAAAGGAGATGCTGTAAAACAAAAGTATCTCTTTCCAGCCCATATAGCCCAGAATTGAAAATTGTTTGGGAATTTGTAGATCTGGCGTCATGTGGAGAAAACATCAGGAGCTTGTTCGGGGTTGCTCTGGTGGTCGTGGGAGGTAGTGCAAACAGCCCTTTATGACCTTACAGCTGCATGTATTAAAGCAAAACCTTGAGCCGAGGCTATCCACAGCAAGTGCTTATGGTCGAAAATAGTCACCATAGCTATAATACTGTGATGAAGCAGATTTCGTTTGTTTCATATAGAAATTCATGTCCTATTAAGTCTCATGTGTCTGTGTGTAAATGATCTGATAGATGTAAATGGTGGACTTTTTAATAGCAACCTAAAATAATCTAGCTGTCCAGCTGTAGGAATTTAAGAGTAATTCAAACGCATCATTGACTTAATTGTTAATCGTAACACAGAGTCATCCTGTAGATCTAATTCTAGGTGTCCACTGCAGTCAATACAGCATTAATCTTCCTGCCACTACATGTTTATTTATCTCATCATCAAGCTCTACATGGATGTTATTGGCTTGGTTCATTGTTTACCTGGCACCAAGGATGTAATTTATCTCAAACTCAAGGTTGAATCCATGCAAGAAGAAAATCAAACTAAGCTTGAGCTGCTAGCCAAAGACAAATATTCTGGGGTTAACAGCTGTCTTCAAACTCCACCTGTACTCAGCATGGAGGTTTTGAAAATGCCCCCCACCAAGAATCATTTGCAAACGTATGAAGCTAAAGACCATAAAGACGATGTATGGGCAAATCTAACTTGAATGATCACCTGCTAGAATTCCAACAATAACTTTTGCCAAATTTTATGGTTATGTCTATTTTACTGACACATGCTTTTAACATGGCTATATGTTTGCTAATGTTCATACAGTGTTCTTACTTAGGATAAGAAAATAATGGTCTAACAGCTCTGGTCCTTTTAACAACTAATGAAAACAGAATAATTTAAATAACTATGCTATTACTGAAAGGTCTCTCCTGATATTTGTCTTTTTTTCACCCCATAAATGACCAACATACCCAAGCAAACATTTATTACACTGTTTTATACAGTAATATACACCCAAAATATCACGCTTTGCTTCTGTGCTGCTGCTGTGTGGCTAGGAAATAGCTATAGCTAGAAGGGAAAACCACATGTTGACTTGTCCCACTTACTCAAATACATGAAGCATGAGAAAGTAATTAATGTAACCTAGAGGTATTTTATACCAACGTAGCCCTTAAAATCACACATGCCCTCTACTATAACCAGTGAACTGTGCACAATTACCTTTATTATAAATATTAACCCACCTCAGTTTCTTTTGGAGCTTCCTGCCGTCTGCTATGGTCCTAATCACTTGCACAATGAACCCATTTAATGGTCTCAAGACCATTAAATCAAACTGGTATGCAGCCACCCACTCCCTCAGAGGAACTCCTAGCACTCCTATAAGAACCCGTGTTTGTCCCAGAAGTGTGGTGTGGTGTGGTGTGGAGCACGAAGTATTGACAAGCCCAAGACCTGAATAGTCACCTGGGGATGTGATTTAAGTGTGGAATGGCCCTTGGGTTCATTCACTAATGAGCTGTCTTTTCTCATGGTGTTGTCAGAGGAGGAGAGACTGACCAAAGCTGCCTTTGTTCATTTGCATACACACCTACATGGTACCTTTTGAAACTGTAGGGTGCTGATGCAGAAATGCTTCTCTATTGTGACTGATAGAGGTCACGTAAAATGCTCTAAAGCACACATTTCTGAACTGTGGAATATGTTTTACATGTGTGTGATAGATAGATAGATAGATAGATAGATAGATAGATAGACAGATAGATAGATAGATAGAATAGGCCCAAATTGTTTGTCCCTCTGAAAGAACCCTTAAAGGGTCTATGTAGAACCCTACAACAGAGTGTTCCCCTATCAGAAAAAAACATTTTGTGTGTGTGTGTGTGTGTGGATAAAGAGGGAGTGCATCTAGGCATGTTTTTATATCTTGATGGAGACCCACAGGGCTAGGAATATCTAACAGTTTTGACCCTATGGAGATATTTGGTTGTTCCCCACAAGGATTTGCTTTTTTTTTTTTTTTTTTTTTCCCCAAAACGTTTTATTTTTATTTAAAAACTAAAAGAGCCAAAAGGTTTCCTTTTGGTTCCTGAGGTTAAGGTTAGGGTTATAGTTATGTGAATGCATAGCATTGATAATATATATCATTGATAATAGCTGTATATATATTGATAATAGCTGCATTAATAATAATGTCAGTGGAAGATCC
>CM040481.1:8141595-8157030 GCA_022758105.1 Pangasianodon gigas
ACATTCAGGTTATGCAACTCTTAAGATACACACAAGACACTATAAATACTGAAAAGACCTTATTGTATCGAACCCCACAACTGCAAACTTAATAGATATACTTTTATTTAAAAAATACTACAAACAAAAAAACTACAAACAAAAACATCATAATAATTTCCTTTTTAAAATATTTTTGTTGTTGCTTTATGGATTCCATCTGAGCCAGTGTTTGGTATCAAAACAGCAAGGGATACCACAAGAAGACTGTTGTGTATGGACAATATGTACAAACGACACACTCTCTGTTAGGAATCAGAGATTTGTCCCAGGGCAGCTGGGCCACCTTTTCAGTAATTACTGGTTGGGGCTTTAATCACATATAATTTCCAGCTTTAATGGTTCTCTCCTATCTGGAGGCTGTGCATTAGGATTTTGTTGACTACAGATGTTGCATTTTCCAAAATTGACCAAAAACTTTCACAAACGTTTACTAGCTCTGTACAACAGTGTGGTTGGCTATGCATATGTAAAAGTAGATTTAGGGGCATTACTTGTTACTTTACAGCACATTTCCAAGACTAAGAGAGCTTGGGGAAGGAACACCTTATCTGGAGCTAGAATGTGGTATCATCAAGTCTAAGTCTGGTCTGTGTATTTGATTTGGCACAGTTTTTACGCCGGATGCAACCCTCCCCAATTTTATCCGGGCTTGGGACCGGCACTGAGAGCGCACTGTTGCACACAACCCCAGTGGCTGGGGTTGGTTCCCTGGCCAGGAATCGAACCCGGGCCACAGAAGTGAGGACGTTGTGGCCTAACCACTAGTCCTCCAGGGACCCCAACACCAAAAATGTGTTATTCTTGTTTTTTTTTTCCAGTATGATTACTCCCCAAAATGGAGTATGGAGAAGAAAGAAATTCCGTATCCATGCTAAACTGGCAAATATTTACTACGTTCACAGTACTGTACAGTTGACAATGTTCATAGATTAGTATATTTAATAAACTGGAGGTTTGGTGTATGTGCAGTTTGTGTGGTAGGTTGTTCATTTTATTTTATACCAATCTAGTAACCATAGACAAACACAAACACTAGTGGCAAAACAAACACAGTTTTCTTACTTTTCTTTTTAACCACAAAAAGTCTGTCCATGGTGCTGAAATCAACTTATACTATAAATAAAGACCATTGCCAGGTGTTCAAAAAGCATTATTGCTCAAATAATGCTATACATACAGTCAGGTCCATAAGTATTTGGACAGTGACACAATTTTGGTCATGTTGCCTCTGTAGACGACCACAGTGGATTTGAAATGAAGCAATCAAGATGTGACTGAAGTGTAGACTTTCAGCTTAAATTCAAGGGCTTTAAGAAAAATATTGCATTAACCATTTAGGAATTACAGCCATTTTTTACAGAGTTCCTCCATTTTCACAGGCTCAAAAGTAACTGGACAATTGACTAATAAGCAATTTCATGGCCAGCTGTGGCCTGTTTCTTCCTTATTTCATGATAAATTAAGGAGATAAAAGGTCTGGAGCTGATTCCAAGTGTTGAATTTGCATTTGGTAGCTGTTCATGGGAACTCTCACTACTGCAGTCCAAAGAGGTGTTGATCCAAGTGAAGGAGGCCATCATTAGGCTGAAAACCCAAAACAGACCTATCAGAGAGATAGCAGAGACTTTAGGAGGGCCAAATCAACAATTTGGTACATTAAAAAGAAGGAATGCACTGGCGAGCTCGGAAACACCAAAAAGCCTGGAAGACCACAGAAAACAGCTAAAGTGGATGATTGCAGAATTCTTTCCTTGTTGAAGAAAAACCCCTTCACAACATCTAGCCAAGTCAGGAACACTCTGGAGGAGGTAAGCGTATCATTGTCAAAGTCTACAATCAAGAGCCACCTTCATGAATGTAAATACAGACAGTTTACCTCAAGATGCAAACCACTTGTAACACTCAAAAACAGAAAGGCCAGATTAGACTTTGCTAAAAAACCTCTAAAAAAAGCCTGACCAGTTCTGATGCAAGATTAACTTGTACCAGAATGATGGGAGGAGAAAAGTATGGAGAAGGAAAGGAAGGGCTCATGATCCAAAGCATACCACATCATCCGTCAAACATGTGGAGGCAGTGTTATGGCATGGACATGTATGGCTGCCAATGGAACTGGGTCACTGGTGATTATTGATGATGTGACTGCTGATAGAAGTAGCAGGATGAATTCTGAAGTGTACAGAGCTATACTTTCTGCTCAGATTCAGTCAAATGCTGCAAAACTGATAGGACAGCGCTTCACAGTACAGATGGATAACAACCCAAAACATACTGTGAAAGCAGCCCAAGAGCTTGGAAATTAAATGTTCTTAAATGGCCAAGTCAGTCACCTGACCTCAACCCAATTGAGCTGCTTTTCATTTACTGACGACAAATCTGAAGGCAGAAGGACCCACAAACAAACAGCAACTAAAGATGGCTGTAGTAAAGACCTGGCAAAGCATCTCAAGGGAGGAAACTCAGCATTTGGTGATGTCCATGGGTTCCAGACTTCAGGCAGTCATTGATTGCAAAGGATTTACCTCCAAGTAATAAAAATAATCCTAATATTTATGATTATGTTAGTTTGTCCAATTACTTTTGAGCCTGTGAAAATGGAGGGACTCCAAAAATGGCTGTAATTCCTAAACGGTTAATGCAATATTTTTGTTAAACCCCTTGAATTAAAGCTGAAAGTCTACACTTCAATCACATCTTGATTGCTTCATTTCAAATCCACTGTGGTGGTGTACAGAGGCACAATTACCAAAATTGTGTCACTGTCCAAATACTTATGGACCTGACTGTACATTTGTGTAAACTACTACAGCCATTCACCGTAATGATATAATGGTTAGGTTACATTAGTTTTGGGATTCTGTATATACACATATAGTTGTAGATTTATACCACAGCACTGTTGAATGATCCAATCTGATCAAAAGATGTTGATTAATTTTCTCTACTAGCGTGGCTCTGACAGTAGCTTGGCTGCAAGACAAGTCAGGTTTATATTAATGCACTCATTGTAATGTTTTATTGTTTCTGTAGTTGCAGCTTACACAGGGACTTGTGTGGTGGACGGTCCACACACACACAAAAAAGTGTACACTTGTTCATATGGTGAAGTTTTTGGTGAGAAGACATTTATTTTGGATTTTTCTTAGGTTTTTCAGCACAGGAAAGGCTTAAGGATGGAGGCCTTTATGGTTTCTTAGTAACAGCACAAGCAGCATTTTTTTTTTGTTTTATTAACAAGTGAAGGTGGTGAGGGAATGACAGTTTATAACTGTTTTGAGATAAGTGATAACAGGAAGTAACTTGTTTCATGGGTGTTCCTGACATTAAACAGAAATATAGACTAATCAAATGTACAATGTGTCATTCTTTAATTAATAAAAATTGTTAATGATCACATGGTACTGTAAGTATGGAAATACTAAGTACCTAACTTGAGGCTTAACGTGAAACTCAGCAAAGCTCAGGATCTAACCAGGGACGCAGGATTCGTGTGGCAGCAACATTACCCACTGCACTGCCATACACCCAGTTTTATTGCTGAGGTAACTAATTATTGGCTTTATTATTAAAACTGACTGTAGGTGCAGTGTAATGAACAGAAAGCAGCTATATTTTATATTATAGTTCATGTGGTTTCTTTCATGCTGTAAACACCATATACACCCAGTAAAATTGTTGACAAACACCAGGAAAAAGGGGAGTCTTTAACCCTTGTATTCAATTAGGTTATCATGTGCTATTAATTCCAAAGAGAAAGTATGATTTATGTGCAAGGCTTTTAGTATTCAGTTAAACTAATGTTGATTTGTATAGCAATTTTAATGAAAGACATTGTCACAATGTCATATCTGAATGAGGTGAGAGTGACAAGGAAAAACTCCCTGAGACATCATGAGGAAGAAACCAGGCTCAAAGGGGAACCCATCCTGTTCTGGGTGACATTGGATAGTGGGATTATGAATTACTCACTAACAAATACTCATTACTCTTCTTTTTCTTTCGAGATACATATTATATGAGATGAAATGCAACCAGAAGCAAGGAATTCATCTTGGTGTGTTATCCAGGAGTGTGTCAAACGCTGCTGTGTGTTGATCCACAATACAGGACTCAAATTTATCAAGCATTTCAGAGGAGTATAACAACAGAAGCCAAATTTTCCAGCCAAATAGCACATTCATTAGAACCTTTTATACAAATTTCTGGTTCAGATAAATGTGTTTTATCTCATATTTTCAGTTCATTGTGTCAGTGCAAGCTTTTTATCATCATCCAGACAAGCCGATGTCTTTACTTGGAGCAAAAAAGGAAAGAACAGTATTGTTTGAAGGTATTTTCAGTGGAAAAAAATTTGACAGAAACAGATAATCACATAGTTCCCTCCAGGTATCACAAGCCAGTGACCTATGAACACGATTTGATGACCTGTGAAATGTTTTGAATTTAGAGAATGTGTTTGTAGTCCATAAGCACTGTGTATGTATTTTAAATTGGTTATGACTTGTCAGCAGCTTGTTAGCTCTGAATGCAACACCTGAATGGCCCTAGATCTAGATCTAAATGGATCTGTTATGCTTTGGGGTTGTGTGGCAGCCCGTGGCATAGGACTGCACAGATAGATCGAAGAATGGATTCCAGTAAACACCAGCAAAATCTGGAAGCAAATGTGACATAATCAGTCAAGAGAATGAACCTGAAAAGAGGCTGGCTTCTACAGCACAACAATGATCCAGAATATACCTCAAAATCTACTATGAACTACTTCAAGAAACGCAAGCTGTAGCTTTTGGAATGGCCCTTACAGTCCCTTGACTTTTTAAACATGCTGTGCATGCAAGACAGCCCAAGAATGTCTCTGAACTAGAAGCATTCTGCAAGGAAGAGTGGGTGAAAACTCATTAAACAAGAATAGAAAGGCTCCTAGCTGGCTACAAAAAGTATTTGCAATCTGCCAAAGGGGGTGTTACCAAGTACTGACTTAGAAGGGTGTCCAAACTTTTGCACATGCCACAATTACTATTTTTTTTAGGTTTATCAAATAATGTAACTGTGCATTAACATTTGCAGAAAAAAAAGAATATTTTTCTGCAGAGGTTGTGTTTACTTTTTTTTCACTTAAAAATCAATAATATACAATGTACACCATGTAATCTGGCCTGGGGTGCCCAAACTTTTGCATACAACTGTATGTATGCTGCAAACATAAGGGGGTCTGTGAAAGTTTTTCTTACACTCGAAGGGATTTCAGACTGTAGAGCCGAAGCTCTTTAGAAAATTTTATCAGATATTAAATTACATGTCACAGGGAAAAAACTCATTTTCCAGAATTCATGCTTTTGTTCTACATCCATGGCTAACATGTATGGTACTCACAGGTGTAATCACCTGCAGATGCATTTCACACCTACTTCTCTTACAAGAGAAAATGGTTCAGATTCTTGTATGTCTGTGTGTGTGTGTGTGTGTGTGTGTGTCTGCTTCTTTAGGTTTGGGGGAGGTTTATTTAATCTTACACTGAATCTCTCTACCACACACAGACACACACCAGTCCTTCCTCCTTATTAATAGTGTCACCTTTTTTTTTTTTGTTTTGACCCTATTTTACAATAACGGGTGGAAACACTCTGATCTCGGCCTCCACCCAGCTCTGATTTCAGAATCATAGCTAGAGAAGAATCTAACGTAGTGTTCACACTGTAGGATTTTCGGGTGATGTAATAACAGGTGTTCAACAAATGACTCAAGTAGTTTCCTTTTCCACAAACTGGGACCTTATGTGATAATTTCGTCTTCAATAAGACTTTCTGTCTCAGCATGCCTCTTTTCTCTCGCTGTTCTTTATTCCTTTCAGCCATATAGGACAAAGCAAACAGAGCAATAATACATCCTTTGCTTTTGCTTTTTTTTGTCAGGATTATGGTAACATAAAATAGGTAATGGCCATAAATACTGGTACAAAAGTGTGATGGGTTTCTTTTGTGTGGATAAATCATTCCCCTTACATCGAGACTTGTTTTCTACTTAGCCTGTCATGTCGTAATATTGATCTAGGACTGTCTATTAGTATTATAGCATTTATGATATTGTAAAAAATATATTGTAAATTACATAATATACCTTGCAGTTATTAGCAGTATAAACAATACGTATGGAATAAGACACACTAAAATGCTGGAGAATCATCCTGATGGCGAGTGTCTACACAGCTGTGAATGCAAATATGTAATATACAGAAGGAAAAAGCAACATAAAGTATCTTAGTAAGTTGTTTGGCCATGGCAAGCCACCAGAGCAGCTTCATCGTGTCTTGGCATAGATTCTACAAGTCTCTGAAACTGTACTGGAGAGATGAACACTTTTTCTTGTTCCCTCTAAGGAGACAAGTGAACCCAAAACCATGCCAGCAAAATTTCGTCCCACGGCTTAACAGAACCAGCAGTTTGTTCATTTGGCACCCGTCTGGACGTGATGACCTAGACATAATCTCTATTATATAACTGTTTCCAATATTCATTCATTTAGCTGTGCTTTTCCATAAATAAGTCATGCAAATAGATTGAGGTAGAATAAATGAAATGTCATTTCATTTTGAGTCATACAGACCACAAGGGTTAACATTTTGGTCTTAAACAACAGACTGCTTCATTTTATTTGGCTCAAGATCACTGTTTATCAAATGTGACCATCGGATGACCGAGAGACAGTACAAAAGGTCTTTAGTTTGCATAACTGTAGTAACAAGGGCCCAATATGAAGTCTTTTATCCCAGTAGTGCAACAGACTCTAACCTTTGTTTGAAGTTTGGGAACAAGAAAATAATTAACAATATTAATTGTCTGTACTTGTACCATAGGATCTGGTGAACAATTTAAAATGATAAATTTTGGCAGTCTCACTTCTCTAAAAGTCTGAAAAGGCCATAACGCAGAGAGAGAGAAATAGAGCTGAAATGGAGTCAAAGTTGCAGTATATTTACAATCATATAAATTATACAGGAATAAAATATAAGCATTTTTGTAAAATGTAAGCATGAGGTCATGAATCAGTAAATTGAACTTGCTAATGGTCTTGACACCATAGACCTGACATTTTATTAGACACAGGACTAATTTGTCTACCTGTTCATCTACCTGTGACTAATTTCTAATAGCTGAACTGAAAAGATACCATACAAATAGACTCCAGTGCCCTCAAGGTATGTGTTATCAGGTTGATCTTGTCTTACACTTCAAACTTTTACTTGGAGAAAAAGGAATATTCACTGGTTTTGATGTAAGTAAACCTGCCTAGTTCTTTGGCTACTTGGTCTTTTGTATGGTTGCAAACATCTGAATACTACTGTGTATGGTAGCCTTTTTACAGTTTTATCTTAAATCAGAATCGAGATCAAAATGATTTCCCCGGCAGGGTAATATACCTGTATGACTTTATTCACAGTCACTGATATTGACTATATTTCTTTCTAGGTCAAGAAAACAACTGACCAACACACTTTATCCTCTCCATTTCCTCCAAGATGTTGAGAGCTCCCCTCATCACCATCTGTGTTGGTACGCATTTTGTGTTTGAATTTTTGTCTGTATATCTGAGTTTTGATGAAGGATTCAGATTTTTGAGTATCAAATTGTGTAAATGTTGGTTTAATGTCAATACTTACTTATGCAGCATATGATATAATAAATGTTAGTAACGCTTGAACAAATCATCAGTTAAAAAAGCTAATTCCATAATTATGTCCATGCTTGCTGTTTTGTCAAACTGCTTATTTGCTTTCTTCTCTTAGGAATCCTTCTTATTTTTAGCAGCAAGGCTAAGCCAAATGGAAAAGACAAGAAAGCAAAACAAGGTACATACATGCAGCAACATTATGTCAGTTGTTTCATGGATATGATTTCTATTGATGTCTTTTTAATAGTGTATGATATGTGCTTCATGTCTGCATTTCCCTAGTTGTGCCAGATATAGAATGCGATGTGCGTGCAGGGAAGATCATCTTCCCAGAATTCATTGTTCGGTGCCCCTCCAGTTGCCGTGAGACCAAGGAGAGGGTTTATGGGACGGGCGTCTTTGCCTCCATATCCAGCATCTGCAATGCTGCTATTCACAAGTAGGAATGAACACAGCTCTAAAATTCTTAACCATCATCTACAGTGTGTTGTTTATTTAGCTGAATGGCCCTGTAATTATGCTAAGATGTAGCTTTGACTACAGATGCCACTGCACAAAGAGGGATTGGCTGTTTAAGAAGTAACTTTTGCTTTCACATGTGTTTATAATGTTGAAACAATTTAGTTTCTATCAACTTCACTGATGTTGTAGTGGCCAAGCATAAGATTTTCAGGCACTTCCTGGTAATCAGTTTCTAATCATCCAGTTTCTCAATTGTTGCCCTCCAGTGGGGTCATTACGAATTCTGGAGGAAAGGTGATTGTAAAGAAGATGGCAGGACAAGCGCAATATAAAGGCAGTTTTGCAAATGGCATCCGCTCACTGTCCCTCCCCAACTGGAGAGAGTCTTTCACTGTCTCAGGTAACATGGGCGTCAATTCCAGAGCTAAAAACTGAAAGAAAATATTCTTCAGGACTGATGGTTCTGTCCTATTGGAATAGAACTCAGTGTTTAAGACAGAACTGTTAAGTATTATCAAGCTTCTGGTTGCATTTCAGTGGGCAAGCCAAAGAAAGGTGTGATCTACCCTGCTACCTTGGAATATACTTCTTCAAAATCTGCCACAGTGATAACAAGTAAGTGGTTTGTCATCTTGTACAACAGTAACAATGTTTATGGCTAAACATCTTAATCTCCCAGGACCTGTTGGCAGATCCATGCCAACAGGTCCTGGGATCCTACTGTAGTTACTGAACAATCCACTCAAAGTGAACACAGATTTTACAGATGCCTTTTGTTCTAAAGAAATTATATTTATATTTGAAACTACATGAAAGTTTCCTTGCCACTGTCACTGTGGCTAGTCTGAGGAAATGCAGAAGAGAGGAATGTCGGGTCCTAACACTTTACAGTGAAAGAGTCCTTAGAGCAAAAGTCTGGAAGTGGAATTAGTGGCAGTACTGGCAGTACTGGCAGTACAGTATCCCAAACAACACCAAACTATACTTCTATGTTGTACAGAGAGGCTAATGCTTAAGCGTAGGTTCATAAACCTTTGCCTCAGGCTGCGTTGGTCTGACATTGGAATGCAGTTAAACACTACTGTTACTGTACAAGTTGTTTTTTCCCTCTCGCCCATCTGTCCCTGTAAAGGTCAGAAGGAAGCCAAAGTCTTGGCACTCTCCACCGTATTGCCCATGACAACAGCTCCCGAGCCAATGACAACCACACTCGAGCCAACCACCACCACCACGACCACAACCCCACCCCCAACTACTCCCACCACAACTACGACCACCACTGCAAAGCCACGGGCTGCAGTACATAAAGTCAGAGATGCAGGTAGGCTTGTGTCTCTCTATTTAATAAGGGTGGAACGGTAAATGAACTGAAAAATGAACTGTATAATACTGATACAACCCTGTATCGCCATGGTTTTTGCTTACAAATTCACAATTCCAAAAAGGACCTAATTATAAACAATACAGGATCACTCTTAGCCTTCAGATGAAAATCTTGATTTCCAAGACTATAAAAAGTATGCTTCCCATATCATCACACCCCTACCCTTTCTCTCACACACCTGACACATACATGCCTCCAAAAGTTCTACATTGACTCAGATTCACATACAGAATTTTAACCACAACATACAAAGGTTCAATGACTTTTCCTTTTACATAATTGAATTATTGGATATTTGTGGATCTTTTTTCCTGAAAGTAATAGCAAGCCTTGTTTCATTGTTTATGAAGGTATGGTACACTGCAATTTCACTGCAACACATTACCCTTTAAAATGATCATTCTTTTAAAAACTTCTCTTGTGCTTGTATGTGAGACGCATGTTCTGGCATGGATATCTTTGGTCATATAACACTTTGGGGAAAACTCTGCCCTTGAGATGATCATTTTAAAGTCTTTTTTTTTTTAAATATAAAAATTAGATCAGTCTCTCTCTCTGTCTTTCTTTCCCTCTAAAGTATCCCTTTCTCTCTAATCCAGGCAACAGTCACCCATACCTTGCCTCAGTGGCTGCAGCACCCAGTGCACGTAAGTTCAATAGTGGATCTGATGCAATTTCCCTTACAAAATAGTGAAACAAATCGTTTTTATAAAAATAAGCATGGCAACAGTGATGCAGTGGGGAGCATTGCCACCTCACTGTCTTTTGACTATGCTAAATTGCCCCTAGGTGTGAATGAGTGTGTGAATGTGTGTGCACATGGTGCCCTGCAATGGACTGGCACCCCATTATGGGTTAATAGTCCCACCTTGCACCTAGTGTTTTTCTGGGTGGGCACCAGATCCACAGTGAGCCTGACCAGGATAATCTGGTGACTAAAGATGAATGAATAAATGTATATTCCAATCATAAATCTACTCCCTGTTATACCCCCTAGCCCTTGTGTTGTAGACAGTATTGTGCTTGAACTCCTTTTCTGGAAGGTTCTACAATGTTTGCTTTGGCCATCCTAGGTTTACTCTCTTTTGGTTTTCATTTTTGTCCTGGTTGATGGTAAACCATGCCTCGGTTATGTCAGAGGCAACTTTAGTACTTTCATACCACAGCAATACTTACAATTACATGTAACATTGTAAGTAATGGAATATGTTAAAGTCTAGTTATTTTTAAGGGCTTCAGTAGACTTTGGGACACACTATTTTAACAAAAGTGATCCCCTGATATTTTACTATTGCTACAATTGCGGCTTCTTCAAAGAAGCTAGGAATAAACATTTATCCAACTACACTCTTCAACTACACTAGCACCCTAAAGGTTTTTCCTTTTGGCAAAGATTCTATAACCCTAGAACAGAGGTTTTAACTTTCAAGAAAAAAATTCAAGTAGAACCTTTTCTAGGACATTTCTAGACTCATCCAAAGAACCTTTGAGGACACTTTTTTCTAAGAATGTTTATGTAAAATTCTAAATATCTTAGTCCAGCATAGAGGAAATTGTATTGACCATGTAAAGAAATAAAAATGTATTGCTTCTATCCAATGTTGTCTGAATGCTCATGTTAAACTACATGAATCATTCTGTCTCAACATTGGCTATAGGGCAGACACAGAATGGCCAAGCAAAGGGTCTTCCTCAAGGTAAGTTGATCGTTTCAATCACAGAATGAGTGTCCGATTTAAATCACATTATCACCCTAAACTCTGAATGTTACGTTTCTCTAAAGCATTCAGAGGTGGCTCAGCCTTTGCAGGTAGATTCACACCTCGTATCAACCCAGGTAAAACGCTTTTCATTCTCTTGTAGGGATTTTTGCACCTTTAAGGATTACTTCAACCAAAATGCTAAATTAACTGCTGAAGATGAAAAGTGATAGAAAATACATGGTATTATATCCATGCAACCCAATTTTGTAGTCTATCACAGTATTGTCCAGTGAAGGAAATGTAAGGTACGTACTTTAAATTAGAGTGAGTTTCATTCATTATTAGCATTTGTGGTTGAAGTATTCTTTTAAAAATGCTGTCTTTACCGAATTTCTGTCTTCTGTGTCTTGCTAACTCATTACATTCTGTTGCACTACCTACAGTATATTATTTCTATATTTAAACAGCAGGTTTTTATATATATACAGTAACTCTCATTTTTATCGTGAGTTGGATCTATACCACCTTGCATTTCACACATACATACTTTTAATCTTCCCCTCCTACTCACATATTTTGTACCTCAATCCTTCCTGTGTGTGTTCCCTCTGAAGCAACGTTTAAAACAAGTTTTTGACACCTGTCCAAATCATCCCGCAAAACTGCCAGTCACAAGAAGGAAGCAGTAAATGACCACTCACATACACTGCCTTAATGCTCCCTGAGAGAATATACCTCATCAGCTTGTTGAAATAATAATGCTGAAGTCACAACTAGGATTTTATTGGTACACAGTGAGGTTTTTTTCTTCAAAAGTGGTTTGGAAGCCCAAGTAATTAGCCGAAAAAACTGGCAAAAAAGAAATATTTTCAGCATCAGGATAGGAGTGTGCAATCTCCTTTATTCTATTCAGAGCCTGGACGGTTATTGTCTATGAAATTGTAGGCACATACTGATAATGCGTACTCACAAGTTACAGTATGCCTTTGATCCAAAGCCCCCTGTGTTTAACATAATGTTTTGTTTTGGCCATAGGTGCACACAGGCCAGAGGCAGGTACCAATATTAGGAGACAGCCATCAGCTCCTGCTACCTCAGGTTTGCAACTTTGTCAATCAGTATTTGTCAGTATTAACAGTGAAAGGATACATTAACCAAGATCATTTATTTTAAATATACATCGGTAAACAGACAAGATGTTACCTGTTGCCTTCTCAATTAGTAATATAAACAATATTTGTGAAAACAAGTATCTTACTGTATCATAAAGGTTCATTGTTAGGGCCAGTCAAAGGTGTTTTGAACATATAAAGTTTCTTTTAGGTTTTATAGTCCACTATTGGCAATTAGTTAGGGGAAAAAACATGTCAAGTACCTAAATCTAAATCATTATATTTAAGGATTTATTCATCGTCCACTCTCAGATTCAAATGAGACTCTACATGGGATGCTAGTGGGATTTTAAATGTGTTTTAATAAAAACAAGTGCTCTTGTTTAGTGAAGAAGCTACTGTAGGTTACTGTAAGCCTAGATTTGTGTTAGTATCAACTGTAAGACAAATGCATGTTGTGTGCATGTACCTAATTAGTGTGATTCAGATTTCCCATTTCCAGTTAGATCTAGATTTTACTCAATAAAATAAAAAGTCACAAACATTTGTCAGTTCACTTATATGTACATATTTCATAGATTTTCTAATTCTAGTATTTAACTTGAACCCAGTTCTTGAAGTTGAACCAAAAATATTAATACATGGTGTTCAAACACTTTTGACAGGTTGTGTATCATTCTTGTTTCCCAAAAGTATTAGAAAGCTCTGCCATATGACAGTTGTCTTGCTACAAAAGCAGTGCTACAAACTCAGCCCCTATTAGTTTCAGTGTTACTGAACAATTATAATTACTAATTATTAGAATTATAATTATTACTGAATAATATAATTGAACATGAATAACTCAGTGATAGGCTAGAAATTAAAATGGTTAAAATGGTTGAAATGGTTGTGTGCACTCTCAGCATGTAAGTATCCTTTAGTTAAACAAAATTGGCACAGGAAATGTGACTCAGTTAACCTACTGATGCAGTACTAAGTCACAGTCCTATAGGAATTGTTTTCAGAAATTTTCCCTCCATTATTGAAATTGAAGTGTCTTCTTTTAACCTGCCATGACTTGTCATAACACAGTCGAGGCTGGCCTGGAATGTCTGTGCAATATATCCTGTTTTCCTTCTCTATTTTTATTCATTTTAAAATCTAGAGAGTGAAAACAGTGAGGAATTTTCAGAGCCTCGTTCTGAGGCCTGTTCTCAGCATCTGTCCCGCATGCCTGCTACTGAGTTCCTGCTGTCTTTCATCGCCCTCACCCTAAAAGAAAAACAGCTGCTGCACAGCCATTAATTTCCTTTTTTACCTCTTTTTCTGTCTTCTCGCTTCCTTCTGCTTTGCATTGTCATGCAGCTTTCAGTCGGGTCCAACCGGTCCAGCCTGAGAGGAACCAGCATACTGTCCACACCAATCCTGGTAAGTATTTGCAGCCCTGAGTGTGTGTTTCCCTGCTGACTGCTGTATATCAAACGGCACATACTGTATATGCGAATGTCCATGGGTGTCTAAAAACACTAGATACAGCTGAACTATTTAAACAGTGAGTACAGGGTTATAAAATATCCCTTTGACACATTGTACAAAAGCCTTTGAACTGAATGTTCTCCCTGCAAATTAGTCCTGGACTAGACTCCTGATTTCTCAGTTTGATGCCCATCCTTAGCTGAAATAGCTGAAATCCGTAGCTGATTTTACTATTTAATGATGTTAGGAGCCAGGTATGCATTATGCAAATAAGATCATGCTAGCTTGCATTCGCTCACTTTTAGGGTTTGAACCATTGGACTGAATTTGCCCAAAACAGAGGCATGTTTCAGTTATTTGCGATTACTTTGAATTTTCTTGTAAATCCAGTGCCACTGTGTGTCACTTTGCTGTAACCACAATATTTCCACAAGGAATTCATGTTTTAAGTAATGTAAATACATTGCATTTACTATCGCTACTATGTATTTACTATTGCTTGATTTTTCTGCACTTAAAGGCAAGTGCTTATGGTAAACCTTCTACAACTGAATGGGATGGCCAGAAAGAGGTCACCTGCGTAGCGTAACTGCGTCTCATGTATATATTGATGTATCTTTTGAACTTATTTCCTGACTAAAATACCCAACTCTGCAAAATGCAAATGTTGCGAGTTTTACTTGTAGGTTTATTGTTTGGATGTCATTTCAAGATTAGCCTTATAGCTGTGTTTTTTAAACTGGAATGTTATGTCAAGGCTAATCTGGGACACTTCTATTTGATTTAAGAATGTAAAGAATGTGTGTTATGCCAAAAAGAAACATTTGTGTGGTATATATGCTTAATCTTCTTTGACCTTGGAGCATCTCTTCAGGAATGGTACATAAATCGAGGCAGTTACTTACACAGGGAAATTAACCAGTGTTCAACAGCATCCGCAGCCCATTTTAGATTTAGCGGTTTTAACCACACTCAGTGGGAAATGGACCAGAAACCAGTGGTTCTCTAGATTCATGCTTTCAGAAAATAGCCACGAGCTTTTACAGAAGGTACATAAACTGAGAGACATACAAGAATGTGTGCATCTGTAAAGCATGCTGGAAAGCTTTTTTAAGCTGACACAGCATTTTAAAGATTCCCCATGTCCTTAGCCATGGCAATACCAAGTCCTGTCCAAGCAGCTTAAATCCGTTCTCATGAGCCCAGTGGCACAGAAGTGATCTGTAGCACAAAGCTGAGGGCCTCAGATTTGGGATGGCGCCAACAAAGCTCAGTATTTTAGTGTGTAGTCAACACAAGAATGAATTGCTAATCTGCCTTTGGACGAGACCTCCTTGATTTGCCATTGTTTTAAGGCTCACCAAAATGCAAACCGAAGAGGGCATGGAAGGGTTAGTTTGGGCTAGGTTTTTGCCTGATGGGATGTTGTGGGGCTGAGTTGGTATAAGAGACATTGTTGCAGATCAGTCTGGTTCACTGGGTTTGCATCTCTGGAATTTGTTATATTGTGGCTTTAGCTTTATCTCAGACATAGTCAGAAGAAATAAATGGAAGGAAGTTAGCCCTTACTGAAAATTGCCCATTGGAAATGTTCACCAAATTCCCA
>CM040481.1:8157130-8181381 GCA_022758105.1 Pangasianodon gigas
GGTCCCACAAATTCTTTGGTTTTCCAGCATTTTTTGTGTATTTGAACCCTTTCCAACAATGACTGTATGATTTTGAGATCCATCTTTTCACACTGAGGACAACTGAGGGACTCATATGCAACTATTACAGAAGGTTCAAACGCTCACTGATGCTCCAGAAGGAAAAACATGCATTAAGAGCCGGGGGGTGAAAACTTTTGAACAGAATGGAGATGTGTACATTTTTCTTATTTTGCCTAAATATCGTATTTTTTCATTTAGTACTGCCCTTCAGAGGCTACAGAAGATAGTTACATGTTTCCCAGAAGACAAAATAAGTTAAATTTACCCTGATCTTCAAATTCAAAAAGTTTTGGAAAGGGTTCAAATACACAAAAAATGATGGAAAACCAAAGAATTTGTGGGACCTGAAGGATTTTTCTGAAGAACAGCAGGCAGTTTAACTGTTCAGGACAAACAAGGGACTCTTGAACAACTATCAGTAAACAAAAAAAACACAGCTGTGGATCATTCAGGTAACATCACAGTATTAAGAATCAAGGGTATGTAAACTTTTGAACGGGGTCATTTTTATAAATTCAACTATTATTTTCTCTTGTGGACTATATGTAAACATCTTTTATGTGAAATATCTTATTCAGGTCAGCGCTAAATAAACAATAACATGCATTTTGTATGATCCCTCTTATTTTGGTAAAATAATAAACATTTTGCAGATTCTGAAAGGGGGATGTAAACTTTTGACCTCAACTGTATGATAATCTTATTATCCAGTTGAGTTTTAATGGGCAACAATTGGAATTATTTGTTTTAATGGGGTTTCTACAAGCCATGTAGTAATTAATCACTTATATTAATTGCACTACATAATATATTACATACAGTATACTGTATATGACATTCTAAATATATGCATCTTGTACAAAGCATGCAATGTAATTGGTGATTACCAAACTTCATGGAAGTCCTATGTCATCCTACTGGTTTTATGGGAATTGTATGGGGTGCCATGTTAATCCCAAAGACATTCTGGGCTATAGGTATCCTTCATGGCAGGCTAAGTGAGAGTACCTTTCATGTGACTCTGTGGGGTTATATGGAGTTATCAATATTACACATGGATTCCAATGGGAATTTTCCTTAAGGATGTCAATTACTTAGACATACTTGTAAAGTTGCCTAAGAACCAAAAAAGCAAGATACCAGTGATGAGATTTTGCATAAAATGTTTAACAGCTCTGTTCACTAATTTGGCTTTGTGCATTCTTAAACAAGATAGCTCAAATCATGCTGTTCAAATCGTAGGTCGCAGAAGCGCCATTTTAGAATGTGGCATTGCTAAAAGACATTTGGGTGTTGGGTCTTACCAATAATCACCTGGGAACTGTAAGTACATTATGAGTATCTCTACATTCTCTCCATTCAGCCCTTGCTCGGAGAAAATGGTCACATCCTGCCTATGCTCAACCCGATTGGTCTTCTGGTCCAAGGAGACCAACAGGTATCTTGCATGGTGCTTGCGATTTCTCAATTTCTTTATACAGAACATCTCTGAATGTCATTCAGTAACAGTGTGTCATACTGAGAATGCCATAAAGAGACACTCTGTAGTTGCAAATTATGATGTTAACTCTCTGTATCCAGATGTTAGTAACTCTGAGCCAGACACGGGCTACACGTGGAGCAACGTGGACACTGTGGATTCTCCAGGTAAGATACTATGTTATTCAGGGAGTTGGGAGAAGAGGCATTAACATAAACATTCATCTGCATTCAGGTGACTCAGTAGCTGTATGTCACTTTGGTCAAACATCATCCATGCAGATGTATCTGTTGCTCATTTGAACTGTCATGTTGTAAGTATCTGTTTTCAAGATGTCTTAACATGGTTCTGCCAGTGTCCTGCCCATATGACTTACATGCTGTATGCATGTACATATGCTGCTTCTATATAACATGAGCCATATGGGCTTATTGATGATCCATATAATTGAGGAACAGGTAAGGAATTGGATTTGAAATCCATTTTTCTATTGGTTGTTGTTGTTTTTTTTTTCGTAAAGGTCCCACATCCTACATTGTTTTGTCCACTTATTGTAAAATAAAATTTGTTTTTTTATGTAAAAAAAAGTCATTCATTTTTACATGACTACTTGTCATGACTATCCCTCTAAATTAAACAGCCTGTTTTTGTTACTGTGTATTTAAAAGTGTTATATGTAAATTACCTCTGTTCTAATTGAATGGTTGCCTCACGTGACATGAGGCACATCATACCTATCCCTAAAGTGTACAACTATATATAATGGCATCTGTAAGCTCAAAGCTGTTAAAAACAATTTAAAAATTGGCTAATGGTTGTTCTACCATTATTGACTTGATGACTAACCAGCTTGCGTTAGCACATTCAGAATGGCACATACTCTGCTAGATAAAGCTGCCTCATAATCAGAGGTCATACTGAATAGCCATAAACAGAAAAAGTATGAAGATTAAATTATACTATTTAAGGGGTGTGGGTCTGCTCTCTGGTAAAATGTTGTTGTAATTGCCCTATCCTTTTTGACATAACCTGCCCTGTATTATGCCTCATTGAAAATGCAGTTCATTTTTAGATTTTAAATTTTTTAATTTGAACTGAAATGCTCAGGCATGCCAGATAAAATAAACTTCAGCCACATCTTTTGAGTGTCTGGATCCTCTGGAAGTTTATGCGGAGACACGTTTCCTCACAGGCAGGAACAGCAACATTTAACTGCTTTCTTCCACTGCAATAACTGCTACAGATGTCAAAGTGACTGGGTGGGTTTAACCTGCTATAAAGTGGTCGGGTGGGGCTAACCTGCTGTAAATGGAACTGGAGGCACGACCCTGCTGAAAAAGTGAATAATAACCTGCTGAAAAGTGAATGGACAGGTCTAAACTGCTGTAAAGTGAGTGGGTGGGGCTAAGTGATTGGATGGTGTTTTTAAGTGATTGGATGGTGTTAACTTGCTGTAGAGTGAATGGGTGGAGCTAACCTGCTGTAGAGTGAATGGGTGGATCTAACCTGCTGTAGAGTGAATGGGTGGAGCTAACCTGATGTAGAGGGAATGGATGGATCTAACCTGCTGTAGAGCGAATGGGTGGAGCTAACCTGCTGTAGAGCGAATGGGTGGAGCTAACCTGCTGTAGAGCGAATGGGTGGAGCTAACCTGCTGTAGAGCGAATGGGTGGAGCTAACCTGATGTAGAGTGAATGGGTGGAGCTAACCTGCTGTAGAGTGAATGGGTGGAGCTAACCTGCTGTAGAGTGAATGGGTGAAGCTAACCTGCTGTAGAGTGAATGGGTGGAGCTAACCTGCTGTAGAGTGAATGGGTGAAGCTAACCTGCTGTAGAGTGAATGGGTGAAGCTAACCTGCTGTAGAGTGAATGGGTGGAGCTAACCTGCTGTAGAGTGAATTAATGGGCAGGAATATTTAATAGTTAAATAGTATAGTAGTATTAGTAATAATAAGTTGGTTTTTGCAGCTTAGTCTTCACAAATCAACCTTATGGACTGGGGAGTGAGTGGTACATTTTGAAACATGTTTAACAATGTTACCAATCTATATTAAGCTCTTTAATTTCAGAAAACTGAGGAAAATTTGGGGTTCCATGATCAATCACAGACATTTTGTGTATATTCCCCCAGTTCACGAGGCTGAACGTACTGTGTCTGAAATACCTGGCTCTTTCCTTACAGCTCCAGACCCAAGACCAGATATTTCAGAGTATGAGCGCTGGTATTATAACGTCGGACAGTATCGTAAGTGATCTTTCATTTTTGAATCGAAAAGGTGTTTCAATATTCAATAGTCAAAATATTGTAGGACGCTGTAGAATATATTATGGCTTAAACATTTATTTAAGCCATATTCATCATGAAATTCATCATGAACTGAAAAATGTCTGAATGAGGTACATTTTTGTACAGGTTTAAACTTATCCTGTCAACTTAAAAACAGTGTTTGCTTCGAATCTTTGATCCAGTGTTTTCTTTGATACTGAATTTAAATTAAATGGTGAGCAAATACCCACCCAGGGATATCTGTATTTCATTCTGCTTTTTTTTTTTTTTCATTGAATGCGTAGCCTTTAGTAAACATGCTATAAATAATAAACAAACCAGGAATGCACTGTGGCACCAAAAAGCATTGGTAAGTCCTCTTAGTGTTTAGTTCTTCTAAATTAAAGGGCAGGGTGTACAGCCTTTGCGATATTGCCAAGGCATCCAAGCTACAAGGATCTGGGTTTTGGAGTGGTTTTTCTGCACACGCCCCTGCACATAAACTGTTAAATGTGCAATAGCAGAGGAGTAGTGATCTTGTTTCCATTCAAGAAACAACCAGGAGCATGTAGCACCTCTCGGTGTGTTTGCATTCCTTATGCTTGCATTTCTATTCTCAGCTTCTCGACCAGCAGATACAGACAGTGGACCCAAGCACCTCCCTGAAACCCTCCACACGAGAGGTACGTGACTGCATCACCAAAATGAACAAAACTGGTTTCACGTACACCTTGCCTAGCATTGTGTATTACTCTCTGGAGTGCGATTCATAAACCAGGTAATAAAGGTCAAATCTGTGTGCCTGTGAAAATCTGTGAAAACAGGTGTGGTCTTGTTTTATACATACCATAAGTCAAAAAGTGAGTCCTACTGCATTTTATGGATGAGTTACTGTGTATGCATAAAAAAATCATCTCTACTTCATATTTCACACCATAACATCCACATGTTGGCTTCCTGAGTCCTCAGTAGCAGGTCACGTACAAAAGTTTGAATCTACTGATCAACTGTGATCAAAGTGTAATCATCAAATTGTCATTTTCAATATAGATTCAGTATTTCATTGTTCACTAATACACACATTATTTGCTGAAAAGCAGAGTAAACACATTATTTGCTGAAAAGCAATAGTGATGATATTGCATAAATGAATCATGTTGTGATTTATGTGCTACCAGTTGGAATATAGAAACTACCTGTAAATTTCTGATAAGCAGGGGTGGAAAACATACTGAAAAATTATACTTAAGAGAAAGCAATAGATAATGTGTCAAAATCTTACTCAATTAAAAGTGGAAATATCCAGAAAAAAATGTACTGAAGTAAGTATAAAAAAGTTGCTACTATTAAATGCGCTCAAGTATTAAAAATGAAAATGTAAATGTTTTTAAAATGATGAAATTAAGTAATGTTTTCATGTGAAAACAAACTTTTATTACATATCTGAAGCTGTTATAAGCAGCTACACCATCTTTGTAAGTTTGTTTATTTGTAAGTTTTCTTATTGTAAGTAAAATATCCTGTAAATAATGTTGACATTTAGCTAGAATTTGTCTTGCTGTCTAGCTAATTATGTTAGCTACAGGCATCGATGCTAGTCTAAACTGGCATTAGCAAAGAACACAGGCTACAGTAGCTTAGTTAAAAATAGCTACTTAATGTTAGCAAATTAGCTAAACTTACCTCAACAGGCTTTGTCGAATTAGATGGAGTTCATGGAGTTCCTTATAGGGAGGCAGAAGAGCCTCGTTTTATACAAGTCTTTGCTTATGGCGTATTGAAATTTTTTTACATTGTGCAGCATGATAAAGTCACTGCAGATGACAAATTGGCTTGATTCTTGATAGTTTATTTTCTACATTGATGAACTTACAGATTTGCAAGGTCTAAATTAAAAAAAAAAATGTAAGGAGTAAAAAGTAAGTTTTTTTTTTTCTTGGAAATGTAAGACTATTTCAGTAACACTCACGTAAAGTATATATAATTTACCCAAAATAATGCTTAAGTAACAATGTAGAATTACTCTAGTATTTTCCACATGTGCCGATAAGTATTGACTGAGTAAAATGAAGTATTTGTTTTTGGTACTGGACTCTTTACATCCCATATTGCAGCATTCAGCTTATTGGAATTGCAAAGCTGTGCTCATTGGCTGAATTGAAGTGTTAAAGAAGCTAGAGATTTATCATGCCATGTCTGAAACTATATAGTGCTCTACTTTGGGAACCTGGTGGGGGTTTTTTCTCTTTTGGTAGCCATGTCCAGTATAATAGAGAAGATTCAGTGTACTGATGAAAAGTTTTTATGCACCACAATAGGTCACCTACATCGTGAATGGCTTGCAACGCAAGTGGACTGAGAGCAGGTCATTTGCAATGAAGTTTCAACATGACTACTGTTGCAGAATAATGTATGAATTATAAAGTGTATGCAGTCATTTACACTGTGTGTATTCATTTGCCTTTTGTAGCCCTGTATTTAGTATCTTAGTTCTCTTGATTCCTCAATATTGGGAATAGTGAGTGAGGAGCAAAATCAGACGCATTGACAGTGTTTAGTCTTTCAGCTGAATATATGCTGATGTAATGTATTAAGGCATCACATGTGATAATATGTGCTATGTATATTAAGGCAAAATTCAATCCTATCCAAGTAAACACACAGAGGTGTACCAATGTCACACTTTCATGTGAGCTTTTGTTGAGATATTGAGAGCGCGATGCTTTGGCTATCGCTTGGATGCTTGGTGCCATGATGTGATCTGTGTGATGTTAATGTCACAGTGGAGCCGGTGGAGGTGTGGAAGCCAGAAGGGAATCCTTTTGATTTAGGTGAGGCAGTTCGCTTGGTTTGCTCTCTCTTTTTCGCTCACTTACTACAACATTTTCCTTCTGGAAAGACCCAGAGCTCATGCCATGGAATTCAAGTTGATATGTAATTATAACTGTTTATAGCAGGTTGAGTTGCTCCTCTAATGTGCCTAAATGAACCAAACTGACCTCAATACAGTCTTCATTTGTTTTAATACTGTATAAAACGTCTCTTCTCCTCCCTAGACCACAATGTCCGAGGGCAAGACTCCTTACCCAGAGTTCCAGACACTCAGGGAGACCCGAGTAGGTTCATTTTAGTTCTTTCAGTACCTCTGAATTCCTTCAACACGCATACTTACATGGAATGCCTTTGATGTTGTTCTTCAGTTACAACAGTGATAAGATATAGAACACTGCAAACAGACACCAATGACTTAAAATTATGAATGATGATATAATGAAACAGCCTGTAGCATCAACCACTCTATTCTGAAAGCCAAAAATCCATTCCATCCATCCATCCATCCATCCATCCATCCATTTTCAGTACTTTTTGCTATATTTATACATGCAAAGTTAATCTTAAGTTAAAAATTGCTCCACTTGCCGTAACGTTTCCCCGAGTCTACAATACAAGGATATGCATGTATCTTTCATTGCAGACTGTAAAGTTGACATTGCCTTCCTCATGGACGGCAGCTGGAGCATCGGGAAGCGTCGTTTTAAGATCCAGAAAGACTTCCTGGCTGAGGTTTCCCAAGTCATCAATGTAGGCATAAATGGCCCAATGATGGGGATCATCCAGTATGGGTAAGCCACACTTTTTGTCTTTTTTGTCTACAAATGTAGCTTAAGTAGAATTAATTTAGTAAGAATATGGATAAAATAATGGCAAGAGAGCAGAACATACGGTATATTAGTTCATTTTTCTTTCTGGTTCACAAGGGATGATCCAGTGACAGAGTTCGGTCTGCGCCAGTTCTCCAGCTCCAAAGACCTCAAACCTGCCATTGACAAGATTATCCAGAAAGGCGGGCTCTCCAATGTGGGTGAGTAAAACATGATTTTAATTTAATAAAGCATGCTAGTTCTCACGTTACATAGCAAGAAACAAAGCGACTAAAAAGCATGCATTACCTATAGGCGTACACTGCAATACATGATATCAATAAAACAAAATAAATTCTTGAATAATTATTTGCAGTAGAATAAGACAGCATCATTAATATAGCAAGGGTGGTTGAAGGTAGATCCTGTCTTAAATGATTAAATAACAAATTAAGTCATCATCACAGCTGCATTTCAGCAGCTGATTAGCCACGATTCCGCTACTCTTAAAATCAACAGGGATTAGTTATTTAAGCACTGCAGAAGCATTGCATTCTTGGAACTAAACAAGGAACGTGAGCAGTACCTTATTTTAAATTGGGCATCGGCAAAACATTAATCTCTCTCTCTCTCTCTCTCTCTCTCTGCAACATAAGCTGCTTCGTCATGAATGTGAAAAGGCCACAATTATCACTTGGTTGTAGCCGACACTGCCCATATCTACATATGCGAGGTTGACATTAAATCTAAAATTGAAATGGGAACTGTTAAGTAAATTACAGGGCTGCCACTACACACTGGTGATTTTGTTTCTTTTGACCAAATGTGGATTTTTCCACTTACATAGGTTACATCTGACACTGTATTTCAGACATTATGTCCATGTCTCACCTTAATGTAAGCCAACTGTGTGGTTGTTTTCCCTGCTATGACATACCTGCTGTAGACCATCAATAAATAATGAGCTGAATCAGTCGGAAGTAGGGAAAACCTGAAACTGCTGTCTGATAAACACCCAGGAGTGGAGTGTGATATAAGTATCCTTCAGTTAGCTAAATTATGGCTTAACTAGGTACTTGTGAACTTTATGCCTATATTGGACCATGCACAGTATTGTTTGTTCTTATAAAATAATGCAATCATGCAATTTTTTTTAGTTGCTGTGCAGTGCAGAACACAGAATGGCTGTTACCACAGGGCTCGTAAATAAAGCCAACTGCTAATTTTGTTCCCAATAGTTGTTGACCACTGTCAGGTATCTTAAGCAGCTATCTTAAAACACACTGAATGTTTTACAGGGTGGCATGGTGGCACAGTGGGCAGCATTGCTGCCTCACAGCTCCAGAGCCCCCGGTTTGATCATGAGCTCGGGTTGCTGTCTCTGTGCAGCTTTGCAGACATTCTCCCCATGTCCATGTGGGTTTCTACCAGGTTCTTTCCAATAGGTACCAGAAGGTGGACTGGCTACTCTAAATTACCCCTAGGTGTAAATGATTGTATGAATGTGTGTGCATGGTGTCCTGTGATGGACTGGCATCCCATTCAGGGTGTGTTCCTGCCTCTCCCAGTGATCATAGGATAGGCTCAGGATCCACCGAGAGCCTGATCATAATAAAGTGGCTACTGAAGATGAAGATGCATATGTTACACATTGGCTAGTGGAAACAGCCTCTAAATTAAAGAAAATGCTAATATTTCGCTCAAAGATTTCATTACTGAAATGATCTTTAGGATCTTCCTTTAGGATCTTTTCACATTAACCAAATGTTAGATTTATTGTAATTTTAGCTTACTGTAAAACATAATATTTTAGAAACATCTTGTGCTACTGATGGTTCAATGCTTTCCTGCTTGCTTTCGCTCTCTGTTCGAGTTAATCATTCTCCAGTATGGACCTTCAAAAAAACAAACAAACCCAAAATAAACCCATACTGCGCCAGATCTGAAACAAGAGGTCTGTGTATTCAGACTGGTACTGTAATGACTGGGTCTTTGCTGCCTCCTTGTGGTGATTTAGGGAAAGCCCTCTCTTACATCAACAAGCATTTCTTCAGTGATGCTAATGGAAACCGAGGAGGGGCACCCAATGTTGCTGTGGTGCTGGTTGATGGCTGGCCTACAGACAAAGTGGAGGAGGCTTCAAGATTGGCACGGGAATCAGGCATCAACATCTTTTTTGTTACCATTGAGGGCCCAGATGACAGCGAGAAGCACAATGTGGTTGAGGCCAATTTTGTGGACAAGGTAATCTACATCTATATTAACAGTGTAACATAATGCTAAAATCTGCATCTGTTTAATGCACCAAATATCCATATCTGTATTCAGATTTAAACCCAAAGAGGGAGTTGACTAAACCAGAAGCACTGTTTTGGTTTTTTTTTTGTTTTGTTTTTTGTTCTGGATCTGACAGGTAATGAAACTCCTACATCACTCGAGTTCATAATTGGTCTCAACCAGAGAACATAGACCAGTTTTTAATCATACTAAGCAGTTATTATTTTTGTTTGTACCTTCCTGCAATATTTTCTAACATATTTAGTTGGTTCTATTTCCCAAAGTATATAAACAAACAGGTTGTCCTGTGGTATCCCATTCCTGATGCACACCCCTAGTCTGGACCAGATTCCCTGTGAACCTTTCTGGAAAGCTTTCTAAAACAAAAAGAATAGTGTGACTCCTGTTCATATCTGTATTTATATCTATTTAGAACATACACTATATGCCCAAAGTTTTTTGGACACCTGACCATCACACCCATATTTGTGTCTTCCCCAAACTCTTGCCACGATGTTGGAAGCATAGAATTGTAAAGGATGTAAAGGATGTTTATGCTGTAGCATTAAAATTTCTGTTCACTGGAACTAAGAGGCCCGAACCTGGTCCAACATGACAATGCCCCTATGCACAAAGCAAGGTCTATGAAGACATGGTTTGCCAAGGTTGGTGTGGAAGAACTCGAGTGGCCTGCACAGAGCCCTGACCTCAACTCATCTGAACGCCTTTGGTATGAATTGGACATAGTACTTGACCTCACTAATGCTCTTGTGGCTGAATGAGCACAAATCCCTACAGCCACGCTCCAAAATCTAGTTGTGATGGTCAGCAATATTCTTACTAGCTACTTTATTAGGTATACCTACATTCCCTGGACATTTTGTCAGGTACATGTACTAAATAAGTGCACTTCAGTGGTAATGGACCACCACAAGACTGCTGACCAGATTTTATTCTGGCCATTCTCAACCCAGCAGTGACACTGACATAGTAGTGTGTGTTGTGCTGGTATGAGTGTATCAGGCACAGCAGTTTTGCTGGGGTTTTTAAACACTGCATACACTTACTGGCCACTTACTAAGATAAACTTACATTGTTAGTCCACATTGTAGGTATAGGCTACAGTTAGAGACTATAGAGCTGTATAGAGCTTGTCTTTTTTTCTGTGCACAATTTGTGTCAATCCTCCTCTATCTCCACATCAGTATCAGTTTCTGACCACATACACATTACCATGTCATTGTCAAAGTTTTACTGAGGATGGTCCATTACCCACATATAGTGAAAGGTGGCCCTATGGTGGCCAGTGAAACAATGTAACGGTTTGCTAGCCAGCTAACAAATTTAGCTAATGTTAGAATAAATTACTCAGTATATAACAATGCCGATCTAAACAGTCTAAGATCTAATGCAGCACCACTCCTCTCTACCTGTGACAAATGTAAGCTAATTTCTTAGTATTTTACTAGCTGACTAGCTATTTGGGAGGACATAAGACATTCCCCAAATTGCATATATACATCTACATTCACAGATCCTGGCAATTAAACAATATATTCATCTGCAAAAATTACACATTCAGTTGTGCTTGAACCATTTGGTTCCATATAATTCTCAAAATATTCATTTGACTGACATTGACCAGACTAGAATTATGAAATCTTTAATAAGTATTCCATTTTTGCCCTGATGTCTTTGTGTTTTTTCTTGTGTACACTTTTTAAAGCAACCGTATCTATTTTAATTTTCAACACAGAATGATTTTTTTCCTGTCTTTTCCAGCTGTATGCATATTAAAAAGTGTACCTTGTCTTTAAAAAGTGATTATGTTCATAAACTTCAATGCAGCATAAATTGAAATGTCATTATTTTTATGTGTAAATCTATTCTTCCAGGCTGTGTGCAGGACCAATGGCTTCTTCTCACTGCCAGTGACCAGCTGGTTTGCGCTGCGTAAGGCAGCGCAGCCTCTGGTCAAACGTGTGTGTGACACAGACCGGCTCGTGTGCAGCAAGACATGCCTGAATGCCAATGACATCGCCTTCGTCATTGACGGCTCAAGCAGTGTAGGTACCGGCAACTTCCGTACTGTGCTGCAGTTCGTGGCCAACGTGACTCGTGAATTCGAGATCTCCGACACGGATACTCGCATTGGTGCTGTGCAGTACACTTATGAGCAGCGACTCGAGTTTGCCTTTGGCCAGCATAACACCAAGACAGATGTCCTAAATGCCATTCGCCGAATCAATTACTGGAGTGGCGGTACAAGTACGGGTGCTGCCATCACATATGCTGCTGAGAAGCTCTTCAGCAAGTCCAAGCCAAACAAGCGTAAGATCATGATTGTCATCACGGATGGGCGCTCCTATGATGATGTGCGTGCACCCGCTCTGGCAGTGCACCGCTCAGGTAAGTGTTACAGACCACAGTAAGTTTTAGAATCTATGGAATTTCTCGAAAACATACTGAAGGCAGCTGTTAGTGAAGATTCGACAATTTTGGCCAATGTAGAATCACCATCTGTATCTGTTTAGTGCTCCAAATATCCATATCTGTGTCTGTATTCAGATTTAAACCCAGTGTGGGCATGGCGTAAGCTGGAAGCTTTTTTGTTTTAGGTTTTTTTTTCATTAATTAAATAAGAACCCCTGGAAACACTGGAAAACACCAGAGGTAGAAACACCAGCACTGTCAGCATGGTCTGTGAATTCTGGCTCTGACAGTTCTTCAACCTCAGCTACATCATGCAACTTCATAATTGGTCTCAGCAAAAACTAATATTTTTGTTTGTACCTGCTCCTGATGTTTTCTAACAAATTTAGTTGGCTCTATTTCCCAAAATGTAAACACATTAGTAGCGCAATAAAAACCACCATGACCCTGACCAGGCAGTTGACCTGTCATGCAGCGATGCATGTTCTTGTTAATTAATGTGATCTTTGTTTATCCTTCTAGAGTAGTATCTGACTACTCACTTGTGCCCACATGAAAATAAAAACCTCCTGCTCGTGCCTTTTTTTGGTTGCACACCCTTAGTCTCAAAAATTAAAAAATTAATAGTGCACTTGTTTTTCATATCTATAATTGTATCTGCTCATTACGACTAACGTATTTGTATTTGGTTACATCCCTAGCGTACAATGACACTTTTGTTTTAGTTATTTATTTATATACATAATGTCTATTGACTTTGTACTTATAAATATGAACAAAAATTATATATTCATAAGCATGAACAAACATAAATGTTGCAAAAAAAGTTCTTGGGCAAACTGCACCAGGTGTCATAATGAAAGATGTTACCATGGGTTGGGAAGATTTCGTGCAGCAAGTAGCAATCATGCTGAAGGAGCTTCCTACAGTTCTTAGGGACAGCATTATTAAACACCACTCCAATGGAAAAAGCTACAGAGCCAGAGCAAAGACCTTAAACATTCCTATCATTAAAGGTAGTTTGATAATATGCACGGGGAAAGTTAAGGGAACTACAATTAATGGTCCCCAACATGTTCTCTACTCAAGATTTAACAACACTCACTCAGACTAATGATAAGGAAGGTAAAAGTGAAGCTCGCAGTCACTCGAAAAGATTGCAGGACAACCTGAAAGCAGCAGGAACAACAGTTATGAAGAGAACAATAAGCACTGTACCCCAATCATTTCCATTCAGAGTTGCGTGTCTAAAAATTGCACATGAGCATTTAGACAAATCACAACTCTTTTGGAACAAAAGACAAAACAAAAATAGAATTCTCTGGCAACAATTCAGCTTGTCATGTTTGGAGAAAGAAGGGTTGTGCGTATTATCCCAAGAGCAGTAAAGTATAGAGGTGTGAGCATCATGATATTGGGCTGCTTCACTGCAAATGGTACTGGGGCATTACACGTCATCAAAGGAAACATGAATGGAGAAATATTTGAAGAGTTTCGGCGAAGAAACTGAATATCGGGAGAAGATGGACATTTCAACAAGACAATAACCCCAAATATACAGCCAAAATAACTGAGTGAAGTCTTAGTAAAGGTGCTCACATGGCCTAGCCAATCTCCTGACTTTATTTATGGAGGATTTTGAAAAATTCCGTAGGAGGGACCCTCATAACCTTGGGGAATTAAAGACAATTTGCCAAGAGGAATGGGCCAAAATTGAACTACAATGTTGCAAAAAGCTAATTACTTCTTACCGCAGATGTCTCGATGCTGTAATTGCCAACAACGGCTTTGTGACAAAGTTCTAATATTATTAATTTGTGGTGTCTAAATAAATTTCTCCCTATCAATTTAGTTTTTTAAACATATCTTCGTTTATGCTTATGAATACATACTTTTTTGCTCATATATACCGTATAAGTACAAAGTAAGACATTACCTGTGTAAATATCAAGTAGATATAGGCACTGGAAGTATATTAAATAACAAAAAAAGTGTTTGCATGCTTATTTCCCCTCATTATGTATAAATGTTACTTGTGTTCCAAACTTACCCAGAAAGAGTAAGTAAAGATACAGACAGCAGTCTTGTTTCAGACCAAAGGCCAAAACCTATGCTAAACGTCTAAGCACTGAGACTCAATCCAAGACTCTTTAGTAGTGCCAAGTCCCAGACAAAGACTCTAAGTATTGAGACTCTAACCAAGTGTCTGAGCACTGTGGCCTAAGCCTACACCTGGGCTTTAAGTACAATTCTCTTTAAGTTTAGAGACCCAGAGCAGGGGTCTATACCCAATACCTAAACACTTATCCACAGAATGTCAATTATTGAGACTCTGGTCAAGACTTTGAGTATTGCCCCCCAAAAGGAAGACTTTGAGTGACTTACAGAGACCATGGTGACTCCCACTAGCTTTAAATTAGTGTAAGCGGTATTAGAATGGTCACATGCGTTATTACTTTAACTTGTAATTGCCAAGATGACCATGCAACTGAATACTGATCCACTATACTGTACAGAATAGTCAATCTCCAGTTTGGTTTTGATTTCCCTAGAGCTACAAAAACCTTACTGTGCATGCTGGAAGATTCTGTAATTGAAAATGTTTGTGGCATTACAAAAGAAAATTCTATCAGCTGGTAAATTTGCAGAGAATATGACATAGTATGTCTTACTTGATTTCGTTGTGTACTTTTGGTATGTACTATGAACAAGCCCACATGCAATCAGTGTTTGTGTGAAAGGCTTTTCTTAATTTTTAACTAAATGTAAGTGTTGTAACTGTTTGATCAGGTGTGATTGCATACTCTATTGGCATTGCTTGGGCTGCACAGGATGAGCTAGAATACATCGCCACAGACCCAGACAAAGATCACTCCTTCTTTGTGGATGAGTTCGACAACCTCTACAAGTATGTGCCCAAGATCATACACAACATCTGCCATGAATTTAACTCTCAGCCACGGAACTAAGCCAGGCATGGACCAATGGAGTTGGATCATCTAGACACCTTATCTCCACCAGAAGTATTTTTATGATGGTACTTGCAGTAGTGTTGCCTTTTTTTTTTTTAAAAAAAAACATAAGTCCTTATTTTTGCTTTTGAGGCATTATTCAGAGAAGATTTGGGCAGGTTCCAGTTTTTCAAGGTTGGAGCTTTTCTTATAGCACAGAGATTTGGCACGGGGCTTGAAAAGCAAGCTTTGATGTTAAAAAAGCTGTGTAGCATGCGTGGCTTCACCGAAGTTGGTTGTCTAGATGTCAGGGATGTGAGATCTTGGTTGCTGGATAACATATGCTAGATTATATATTTAAATAACATATTACTAATATAACTATTACACCTCTACGATAAAGGCATACAACAAAAGTTTTTGCTAGCTTCATATACATAGACAAAATTCTATATATTTTTTTGCAAAAAGTTTACCTAAGTACAAGATTCTTGTAATAAATATGATATAAAGAAAAGTCTACGGTTTAAATTGTAAGTATGGGTTTTCGAAAGTTATTTTTGTATTATAGGTGACTCTTTCACATGTCTATACATGTTTCTGTGTTCTACTCATGCAGCTGATGGATTATAATACTTAATGCATCTTAAAACCGAAAGACAATAATGCAAGCTGCAGGATACGTTTGTAAGTACAAAATCAACCCAGTTTCGACAAAAATCAATAAGCATTTGGTTGAGTGAAACTAAATGAATGATGAATTCGATGACTTCTCAGTTTATCTGCGTGGCTGTAAATTTCTCAACCTTGTACTTCGAACGTACAATATAGTTTTGATTTTATTTCAGCTAAAGATTTTTAATTTTCAAATTTCTGTAATATTTGTTCTATTTGTACATATGCATATTAAAATAAAGCCCATTGCTTTTGACTATGTAAGTTGCAGAAAATTCCTATTTTAATGCAATTTTTAATAAAAGATGGTATTGAAAACTTGCAAGGGTGGCTGTCTCATGTGTACAGTATTTTATTAACACTGAAAGTTACATATGCAAGTTTAAAAAAGGTGGTTGTCTTTTTCTTTTACGAGTAATAGATTGTTCACCAAAAATGGCAGTTATTTGCTTTTAATGTAGTCATAAATTGGAATAAATGGGTAATAAATATGATCTCAGTGACTTTAACTGTGGCATGGTTGTTGGTGCCAGACAAGTTGCTTTGAGTATTTCAGAAACTGCTGATCTCCTGGGATTTTCACATACAGAAGTCTCTAGAGTTAACACCAAATGGTACAAAAAAACAAAATCCAGGCAGAAATGCCTTGTTGATGTGAGAGGTAAGAGGAGAATGGACACACTGGTTTGAGATGACAGGAAGGCTACGGTAACTCAAATAACCACTCTTTACAACCATGGTGAGCAGAAAAGCATCTCAGAATGTACATGTCCAAAATTTAAGGTGGATGGGCTGCAACAGCAGAAGACCACATCAGGATCCACTCCTGTCAGCCAAAAACAGGAATCTGAGTTTACAGTGGGCAAAGGCTCACCAAAACTGGGCAGATGAAGATTGAAAAAATGCCTTCTGGCCTTTTTTATGTTTAGTTTCAGTCAGTGTCATTGAGATTATATTTTTGTCCATTCTTTCTAATGTGAACATTAATTGAAGCTCTTGACCTGTATCTACATGATTAAATGCATTGCACTGATGCCACATGATTGCTTGATTGGATAATTGCATGAATATTCAGGTATACAGGTGTTCATAATAGGTGTTTGTAATGTTACACTATATGGCCAAAAGAATGTGGACACCTGACCATCACACCCATATGCAGGCCTTCCCCAAACTGTTGCCAGAAAAAAATGGAAGAACGCAATTGTCTAGAATGTCTTTGTATGCTGTAGCATGATGATTTCCTTTCACTAGAGCTAAGAGGTCCAAAACTGTTCCAGCATGACAATGCCACTGTGCACAAAGCGAGTAAAAGTAAAGACATGGTTTGCCAGTGTTGGTGTGGATGAACCTGAGTGGCCTGAACAGAGCCCTTGTTCCAAAATCTAGTGGAAAGTCTTTCTAGAAGATTGGAGGCTTCCAAAGGGGGACCAACTCAACTCAACTGTTTCTATCTATCTATCTATCTATCTATCTATCTATCTATCTATCATGTAAACTGGTATGTAGATTAACCAGTAAGCTGAACCAATCTATTTATTCACTAAGTGAATAACATACTTCTTTATTTGGATCTAGCAAGCAGAACCTATGTCTTTGAGTACAGGAGAACCCTGCATAAATTTTGCCCCGGTCATCAGTAGAGGTTTAACAATTTTCTAGTTCTCCAACAGTCACACTTTTTCCAGCTTCACTTATGAATTATTATGTAAAACATGAGCAGACATACAGTAGTTTGTCAGATGTGCACTAGTGACTGAAAGGTTGGGAGTTGGCAGTCAGAGATCCATTGCTTGGTCCTTCGTCAAACCCTTACCCCCAAATGATTGTCATTCTCAGATTGTATTCAACTAACTAAATCAAAACTAAATTTAGTCTGAATCAGCTAGCCAAACCTATTCATGAACTATTCATATAAGAGGGTAATACGAGAACGGCTTCCTCTGCAGCTGTGTGCAGTCACTTGGGTGGGATCAGAGGAGAAGCTCCCAGGAAATTTGAGGAATGTTATTTACAGCTGAACAAAAAGAGCTCTGTTGAGGGGGGTAGTCCATATCCTCAGTTATGCTGAGACAATAACATGTCTTGATTTTATGATTTTAGAACCTAGAATGTTGCATTGGACATGTAGAACTTATTAGGCTTTTATGTAGATGAGAAGTTGTTTATTTTATTTATTTAGACACTGTGGTTGAGCAGTGTGCTCTACATAAACATACAAAAACATATTATCTTCACAAATTATATATGTATTTTTTTTCTAGGGTTTGCAAATAAATAAGGATAGTTCCCAATTATGTTCACTGTCATAAAATTACCTAGTTATTAATCTAAATGCCATTGGTTATTAGAGGTAATATATAATCCTAACTTAACATTTCATTCAGATTACACAATATTGTCATTTAATTCAAAGTGGTCCACAAAGAACAGGCCTGAACATCTGGCAATCAACATCTGTATCAACTTAAACCATCATAAATGCCTTTGGCTGTGAGAGCCAGCTGTATCGTGTCTCTTCACTACTCCAGTGGCTTTATTTACATCCTCTCATCGCCCCTTTCCCTCTCTTTCTCCACTTCTCTCACTCTTTCTATTTCCAAACCTTACACCATTTCCTGTTTCTGCATTTAACTGGTGTGCTTGGTGACTATAATGTTCGTGCAAAGTTTTCACATATTACAATAGTCAAAGGTTACTGCTCTTCTCCTCTTCTGTATTTGCAGTGAACTTTTGGAATGGCACACACATATACACACGCAATCCCAAACATGGTGTCTCAGTCTCCACCCCGTCCTCTACTCGTCCCACTTTTTACCATCCCCCTTTTCCCCCTCCCCTCTTTGCTGTTGTGAAACACTGTAAAATCTACGCACCTCACCCACAGACAGTTGGAGGTATGTTAAATTTTAATTCTTTCCTAATGATAGGATATATTACTGCAGTCAGAATGTTTTTGTTGGGATTGTGCAAATGTGTTAGATATTAAATGTAGTGTATAGTGTCAAGTTTGTATTGTCATTAAGTGAACTCAAAGTTAGAAACATCCTTGAACAGCTCTAAAGTGAAAAAATGAACACATTTGCATGAACATGAAACTCTGATGACTCTTGTGATTATAAACTTTTAATGTTTTACTTACTTATCATCAATAGCATCTAATCAAAAGCAAGTAATCTTGAAGGTCGCCAAAAATTAGGATAAGATTCACATAATTTCCTACATTAATGCCAGTCTTCAGCCTTCAGTAGTTTAAATTGCACATACATAAGATAATTGTGTTAAAACAGACCTGGAAGATACAGGTACAGATGCAAGTTTTGCCGTCCTGAATCAGGAAGCAAGAAAAATTACAGCTGACCCTTTGTACCTTGGTCACCAGAAAGTACTTCAGGTTACTATGTCTCCTACAACATGTTTAGCTGCCCTATGCAGCAGATGTAAAAGATGCGGTGTCTTCACTTGTCTCAGAGTAAGCACATGTTAGCTCTCATTCTCCTAGGGGAGGAGAGAAATACCCAGTGGGTGGGAAATGCAATGACTAAATTGGGAGAAAATTGGGAGAAAATAGGATTTTTTTTTTTTTTTTAATGGGAGCTTGACAGTTACTGAAATATGCAAATATACTCGGCCAGTAAAGCACCATTCTGATTCTAATGAGCCTATAATAAAGCATTTTTAGATTTTGGGGGGAAAAAATGTGAAACGAAAGTGAACTCATTCTCAAGTCAAGTGGTTTTATTGTCATTTCAACCATATACAGCTGGTACAGTACACAGTGAAACGAAACAATGTTCCTCCAGGAGCTGAATGCAGCTCCATTTGATATTGTCATCCAGCGAAGCTAGCTAGTTAGCGAGGCATAACACAGTGACAGATCAATTGGGTCTTCAGTATAACCATAAATATTAATACTAATATAAATGAAACTTTATAAATGTGAACATGGCTAGCTAGCTAATGTTGCTTTAGCTAGCTAGAATTTCACTGGAGAAAAAATATCAATAAACAAGAAATAAGCAAACATACACCACTGGTGTACACCGGAGAGGAGGCCCCAGCTCCTTACCTAAAAATTAACAGTGCATTCTTTTGATAGACTAATGCTTAAAATATAAGTACTATCTAGCTAGAGCCCCACAAATCAATGATGCAAACAGGCTGGATGGAAAAGTGGTCATAAATAAATTGCTCTTTCAAAACAAAACTATGGTATCGTGTGACTCAGCTAACATTAGATAGCTAACACTGTCTAAAAGACTGTTTAAGTTAACCAACATTCATCATTTATTAAAAGGAGCATTTTGCATTTTTCATAATAACCCCTAAATATACTTATTCTTGATAAGAATTAAAAGACTGAGTATTTTTTGCCAACTGTACTTGATGCTGGCCCACTAATCTAGCTACTTAGCAAAGCTAAAATCTATAATCATTAAAAGCTCTTTAATACAGATTTTGGTAACACTTACCAATACGATATTGTTCAACAACTCAAGGTAACTACGCAGGAACAAATTAATAGTTCTTCATTAACACTTATCTTATTCTTACTAACTACTAAGAACAACTAGTTAATTACTCAATAAGTGTTACTCGGAGTTAATTATTAATGAAGCAGTAATTACTGAGTCTTAAATTTCTCCTGCAGAACTACTAGCTAACTATGATGCTTATAATAACTACTGTTTAATTACTGATCACATCAACTTTAATTCCCAATAGCTAAACCATACCTTCCTCCTGGAGATCTACTAATATACACTTACCGGTCACTTTAATAGGAACACCTGTACACCTCATTTATGCAGTTACCTAATCCGCCAATCATGTGGCAGCAGCACAAAGCATAAATCATGCAGATACAGGTCAAGAGCTTCAGTTAATGTTCATATCAAACAGAATAAAGAAAAAGTGTGATCTCTGTGACTTCAACCGTGGCATGGATGTTAGTACCAGATGGGCTGGTTTGAGTATTTCAGAAACTGCTGATCTCCTCGGATTTTCACACACAACCATCTCTAGAGTTTGCACAGAATGGTATAAAAAACAAAAAACATTGAGTGAGTGACAGTTCTGTGGGTAGAAATGCCTTGTTGATAAGAGAGGTCAGAGGAAAGTGGCCAGACTGGTTTGAGCTGCCAGGAAGGATATAGTAAGTTAAATAATCACTCTTTACAACCATGGTGAGCAGAAAAGCATCTCAGCATGCACAAAACATCGAACATTGAGGTGCATGGGCTACAACAGCAGAAGACCATCATGGGTTCCACTCCTGTCAGCAAAGAACAGAAATCTGAGGCTATCGTGGGCACAGGCTCACAGAAAATCGGCAGTTGAAGATTAGAAAACAAAATCATCTGGTCTTTTTCCAGTCTTCAACTGTCCAGTTTCGGTGAGTCTGTGCTCATGGTAGCCTCTTGGCCTCTAGTTCTTGGCTGACAGGATTGGAACCTGATGTGGTCGTCTGCTGTTGTAGCCCATCCACCTCAAAGTTTGATGTGTTGTGCATTCGGAGATGATTTCTACTCACCACAGTTGTAAAGAGTGCTTAGATAACTTACTTTAGACTTCCTGTCAGCTCAAACCAATCTGATAATTCTCCTCTGATTTCTCTCAAGGTGTTATACCCGGCAGACCCTTGCAGACCCTCACAGGATGTTTTTTGTTTTTCGCACTATTCTGTGTAAACCCTAGAGACTGTTGTCTGATTAGATAAGTGCATGAATGTGCAGTTATGAATGTACACGTGTTCCTAATAAAGTGGACGGTGAGTGTACCTCAACCTATACCAATACCTCAGTGTCTAAAATGTTCTACTCAAATTGTTTTACCAAAATCTTCACAGAGATGGACACAAATGCAGGTAGTGAGCCCACGCAGGAGATTAAGGGACCAAGCACACAAACTGCCGGTGGCGCTAAACCTCTGCACCGCTTCCTCAGAGGAGAGCCAAGATCTGTTGGGGTGAGAGAGAAAACACCCACACATTCCTGATTGCATCAAGCAGCACAAACATGACAAGGTCAGGACACAAAGAATTCATAGGAATATAAATTAGAAAGAGTGATTTTGTTGAATATTACACAAGTGAAGTCTTCAGAACAGCTACACCAGGGAAACCTAATTCCCAGCTGTGGTAAACTTGGTTTTATATTTGGCACAATTATTTGTGCTCAACTATTTCTTCAATAGGCAAATGTACAAAAAAAAGTCAAAAACATATTTTCACTCTGTTAAGGACAGAAAAAAACTACAATATTTGACCACCTTGAAGAGACCAATGGGCTTGAATTTCCTACACCCTGCTTTAAACAGAGGTCTCTGTTTGACAGCCAAACTCTTTCCATGGTAAGAAAGAAAGGTTGATTATTACATGTTTGGGCTATTTATGGTCAGTGCCCCTTAGAGCACCAACAAAGTGGAACTCAGGAAATATAGATTCTGTGGTCTCTTCTGTAGGTAGAGTGAGGTGGAGGTGTGAGAGTGTTTCAGCCTTGGTATGGTATGAACTCATGAAATTAATGTGGGAGTGAAGGAGAGCATCTAGCCATCTAGCTTGTCAACTGCATACCCATTTTTAGGTATTTGGTATTTTTGTGGTGTGCATAAATGCAAAGGCATGCTCTGCTACCAAGAGTCTGAGGGTATGCCATAACAAACAAAAAGCTGATTTTACCTTTTTTTAACGTATTGAAAGCTGCCCACTTCATGTGCTTTTCATGACATAAAGAATTTACAAGGTACAAACCTTCCGCATTTTCAAAATGTGTAAGGTTTGTACCCTGTAAATTCTTTAGGATGCTGAGAATACAGAGAATTTTAGGAAATACCCCGGTAGAACGAGCGCATTAATATTCAGCTTATATACACTATATTGCCAAAAGTTTTGAGACGTCTGCCTTTACATGCACATGAACTTTAATGACATCCCATTCTTAATCCATAGGGTTTAATATGGAGTTGGCCCACCCTTTGCAGCTATAACAGCTTCAACACTTCTGGGAAGGCTTTCCACAAGGTTTAGGAGTGTGTTTATGAGAATTTTTGACCATTCTTCTAGAAGCTCATTTGTGAGGTCAGGCACTGATGTTGGACGAGAAGGCCTGGCTCGCAGTCTCCGCTCTAATTCATCCCAAAGGTGTTCTATCGGGTTGAGGTCAGGACTCTGTGCAGGCCAGTCAAGCTCCTCCACACCAAACTCGCTCATCCATGTCTTTATGGACCTTGCTTTGTGCACTGGTGTTGAAACAGGAAGGGGCCATCCCCAAACTGTTCCCGCAAAGTTGGGAGCATGAAATTGTCCAAAATGTCTTGGTATGCTGAAGCATTAAGAGTTCCTTTCACTGGAACTAAGGGGCCAAGCCCAACCCCTGAAAAACAACCCCACACTATAATCCCCCCTCCACCAAACTTTACACTTGGCACAATGCAGTCAGGCAAGTACCGTTCTCCTGGCAACCGACCAAACCCAGACTCGTCCATCGGATTGCCAGACAGAGAAGCGTGATTTGTCACTCCAGAGAACACGTCTCCACTGCTCTAGAGTCCAGTGGTGGCGTGCTTTACACCACTGCATCTGCATCCGACGCTTTGCATTGCACTTGGTGATGTAAGGCTTGGATGCAGCTGCTCGGCCATGGAAACCCATTCCATGAAGCTCTCTATGCACTGTTCTTGAGCTAATCTGAAGGCCACACGAAGTTTGGAGGTCTGTAGCTATTGACTCTGCAGAAAGTTGGCGACTTCTGCGCACTGTGCGCCTCAGCATGCGCTGACCCCGCTCTGTGATTCCGCTCTGTTGTTCCCAATTGCTTCCACTTTGTTATAATACCACTAACAGTTGACCGTGGAATATTTAGTAGTGAGGAAATTTCACGAATGGACTTATTGCACAGGTGGCAACCTATCACGGTACCACGCTTGAATTCACTGAGCTCCTGAGAGCAACCCATTCTTTCACAAATGTTTGTAGAAGCAGTCTGCATGCCTAGGTGCTTGATTTTATACACCTGTGGCCATGGAAGTGATTGGAACACCTGAATTCAATGATTTGGAGGGGTGTCCCAATACTTTTGGCAATATAGTGTATATATATCATTCATCTACACCGATCAGCCATAACATTATGACCACTGACAGGTGAAGTGAATAATATTGATTATCTCGTTACAATAGCACCTGTCAAGGGTTGAGATATATTAGGCAGCAAGTGACCAGTCGGTTCTCGAAGTTGATGTGTTGGAAACAGGAAAAATGGGCAAGCATAAGGATTAGAGAGACTTTGACAACGGCCAAATTGTGATGGCTAGATGACTGGGTCAGAGCATCTTTAAAACGGCAGGCCTTGTGGGGTGTTCCCGGTATGCAGTGGTTAGTACCTACCAAAAGTGGTCCAAGGAAGGACAACCGGTGAACTAGCGACAGGGTCATGGGCGCCCAAGGCTCACTGATGCGCGTGGGGAG
>CM040481.1:8192429-8207731 GCA_022758105.1 Pangasianodon gigas
TAAAAATTTAATTCAGTCAATAGTACAGGATCATTGTACTTGTTTTTAGTTATTTGTTTGTTTTTATGTCACTGTTTATAATTGTGTTATTTGTAATTGTATAATGTCTTTATTGTTGTACCTGCTTTTTATGTTGCCTCTTGGCCAGGTCGTCATTGTAAATGAGAACTGGTTCTCAATTGACTTACCTGGTTAAATATTATTATTATCAGTTGTACGTTAGCCATCAGGGCGTGCTTTCAATGAGGCTCTCCTGCTGCATTCATGTTGTTGGCATAGTAATCTGTCATGTGAGAGAAAGCTGAGATGGATGCATTTGCAGTTAAGCAGTTTTAATGATAGGCAGGCAGATAAATCCAAAAACATTAGGCAAGCTCAAGGTCAAAAACAGGCTTAGGTCAGGCAAACAACAAACAGAGTAAACAGGGCTAAGGCAAAACATGAAAACCTGGAAGCTTGCAAAACTCAAAAAACAAGAACGATGATCACAGAAATTGAAGGCTTGTTAAAGTCAGGTGCACTGAACAAACTGAGCATTTACTTCGCAGTGAATGTGCGTGTGAAAGTCCAATATATATAGTGCCGGTGGTGATTAGTGACAGGATTGCATGATCAGAAGTCCGGTGACTGTGAGCGTGACAAAGTACGTGTATCATGGGAAGAATAGTATTGGGTGGCCATGATTGTAGGCCGCGGTGTGTTCTGGGAAATTGAGTTCGCTGACTGAGTTGACCTGACATTTGAATCAATATTAAGGTAACACCAGGCCAAGACTTTACCCCTCCTCACCAGCAGAGATCACAATTTCCAATGTTCTAGTGCAACCCTTGACATGCACTTCCTATTCATTTCCTCATTTCTTAGTATAAGCATAAATTTGTATTTAGCATAAATTTTGGGAGGTCTTGCCAATTCCCATTTAAAGTACTGAACTTTTTTTTATCATGACCTGCCTTTGTGTTTTGACACTTTGCCATGTTTATCAGACTACTCTTTGGATTATCCCTTAGTTTTGCTAGAACATGCCTGAACATGCTATGATATTTGCCTGTTTCTGATTATTGGACCTTATTTGCTTGTATATTATAACATACAAGGTAAATTACAGAAGACTTTGCTTCTGGATCCAGCAGATGTTCTTGAACTGTTTTTGGCCATGACCACACAAGGGCAACTCATAGGCGCTCACACTCAACAACTACTCAATTCTTCTCAAGAAATTTCAATCCAGCTGAGTGAAATTTCAGTATAGGAAATCAGTGGCCCTCACTTTAATCAGAACCATACAATATGCATTGATTGGCTTACTAGAGCCATTACCCATACCCTGGTCACATATTGACCTCGACTTCATCACTCCTATGCTTAAATCAAAACTATTCTGGTTATCATTGACAGTTTCTCTAAAGCTTGTTGTCTCGTGCCCTGTGTAAAAGTGGCCACGGCCATGGAGACTGCAGAAACCATCCCTGATTACATAATTTACAAGACAATTCACATCACACACCTGGAAAGCTTTCTGTCAACAATTCAACACACATCGTTTTGAAAACATAGCTTTACCCCTTTTTCAAAAAGAAATTCCTGTCTAGTGTTTTTTGAAAATATCCCTGTCCATACTAAAATGTAACAAACCACTTACGTGAGCACTCCAGCACTTAGGTGGGGACAGTATTTCAGTAAGATGTAATCTGTGAATATGTCTGCATTGCTATGTGTAGTTGAGCGGGATGACATGCAATTAAGAGTTTATTTGTATTGTATTTCAATCCACTTCGGTCATTTGACTTGACTCAAAAATTGTTATGACAAACGTCTTAAAAGTAACATCAAGAGCATGCATGTTGGGAGAGAGAAAATTAGAAAGGTGGAAAAAACCAACTTCATTCATTGATTCATCTGTAGTATTTATCTGCTTTATCCTGGTTGGGGTCACGGTTGGCCAAAAGGTCTAAAACAAAAAAAAAAGACAAACATAAGGATTAAGTATGACCTTAAGTGTTAAACATAAGTGTGACCTGTTGATGAAGTGGAACTGTTTAATGTTACTGTGGTGGTGGGGGCATGGTCGAGCGTCAGCTGTGGATGGAGAGGAGGCGGGTCGAACCGCCAAACAATGCATTATGATTCTCACCTGTGTCTGATCAGCCCAAGTTTATTTATGTATGTCTCTTTGTGCCTTCAGGAGACCCCTGCAACAGGCAAGAGAGAGAGCTGAGCAGCATAGAGAGGGGTGTGTGTGCACGTGTGAGATAAAACCGCTGAAAACCGAAAGTAAAGAAAATCCGGAAAATAAAAACCCCAATTGAGTTGTCCAAAACCTGCCCCCGTTTCCTCATTTCCCTCCGAACCAAAAGGGAATTGTGACAGTTACACTTGGGTGTTATCCGAAATGTCCATTCTCATTGCAGTTTGTACCACTAGAGTGGTGCATTCAGGACCGGTACAGATTCATATTCAGGTATACACATATTCAGGTGCTTCAGGAGGGTGTAATAATAAAACAAGGTGAAATTATTATTATTAAATGAGAAATTACAGACCACAAAGTAACAATGTGATTAGCAACCATGATAAACAGAGTACTAGCAAATTCATAACACACAAAACAGCAATGGGCATGTGCAGGTTGGTGCCGAGTTGTCAGCATTTTCAAAAGCTTCATTTTCAGTGACCAAAAATGGCGTTTTTGGGTGGACAGGAGACCAAAACACAGAGAAACAGTAAAAATATAACACCCCAAAACACTGTTTTCAAAAATGTCCATGGATGGGTGGACAGGAACTAAATAAATGCATTTCCTATTCCCAACAGTAGCTGGTGCAATTTAGTGAGACTAGCTACTGGTATTTCAGATCTTACGCATCCTCCCAAATGGAACAAATACAGTGACAGTTTGATGACAGTGATTTGCACTTTGAACGACAAGATTAATCAAGTTCCCTAGTTTGTCACTGCCACTGTCAACCCTTTTTATCAACCAAGGAGGAATACTGTAACTAGCAAACACTAATGTTGGTTAGCTAAGGAACGTTAAGTCACTGGATGAATATTTTACTATAATACAATTACTGTCGAATTATTAGCCAGTCATTTTTTTGTTATTTTTGCCGGCTCCCTAAGCTAGGCCTACTGATAAAAGCTGCACACAAGCTACGCTAGACCAAGATGGCCGATGTTAAAATTTGTTCCATATCTGTCGTGATACTGTATGTTTGAAAGTGTAATGCCTCCTCTGCCTGCTAATTGTTGAATTCTTTCATAACATTTTATTCCTTTTTATAGTTTTAGGTAATTGTAGACTGTGTGTTATATATGAATAATGAAAAATGTCTTCTTCACCCTGCACATACTGATGGCTATGTGGAACACTTACTAAATGAAGTAGAAAGTAACACACCTAGCTACACTCTGTTAAATGGTCTGGTTCTGTGGTTGTGAATGCAATCTTAAAAGTTAAGTCCTATGTTTATTGGTCATTCATTGGTAAGATCCTTAGACAAATGAATCCAGGGTCCCTAGTTCAATCCTCTCTGCACATTGATCCTAACCCTCCTGCTGAGTCTGGTACATTACAACTAAATAAACATTTTAAGGTGCTTAGTCTTCAGTATGTCTTCAAGACAAAGTAGAATTACAGTTGTTACATATTTTTTTTTTAATCTTTTTTGAATATTTCATTGGGCCTTCCAGATTTTAAAATAATTATATATCATCTAGTCTAGTATAGCATAACATTAAATGTGTAACTATTTTAGATCTCCTCATCACATTACACTGTTATATTGTTAGCCAGTTGTGAAATTGTTCATCTAGGACACGCATGATTTTTATCTAGTGACTAATGAAAACTGGGTGTGTGTCTCTTTGCATTCTGAAAATGGTTATATTGGGAGAGTGTGTAATTTGATGCATCTGCTCACCCTTGGTGTGTACATTTTTCACTGTGTTTTTTTTATCCTTTTCTTTGTGTTTTCACTAGCATGCTAACACTATTTGTCTTGTGATTAATGTTTTTGTCAGGCTGAAGATACACATATTAGACCATAAATACACAGATTAGATCTAAGAATACAGATTGGGTAATAGAAATACACACGCTGGATTATTCTGTAGTACTGATGGGCCGTGTCCCAAACTGCAAACTACCATACAAAATAATTTATTGGTAGACCACTGGGGTCATTACAATTTACACATACTACTTAGTCTGCAGTATGAATTCTCTTTGCAAGGCTAATGACTTGCACTTGCAGCCATGTGATTAATCTGCATAATGGTGAAGGGTGTAGCACAAGTTATGAAATGTTCTTCTGTAAGTAGCATGCAATAGCATTTTTCTACCAGAGAGGGTGAAAATTCAAAATCCTACATCCAGCAATTTCAAAGAAGAGGTGAAATAAAAATCATGAAAATATTCTCCCCTTGAGGCAATGTAATTCTTATATCCACGACTTCTTGGTTTTATACTGGACACAAGGAAGCGTCAATTTTAATACTCACATTGGCTGTTATTCATCACCATGTTGAGGAAGACCCAGAAAAATAAACTAAATGGAGGAAAGATACATTTCAGTGATGCTGTGTTAGTGTCTGAGTTTGCTGAAAATAAAGAAATAAAGACGAGTGGACGAGTTCTGTTTTTTTTTCCACACCAGCTAGAAAACTGAACTGTATGTAAACTCTAGAGTTTTTATTCATTTTAAACCTGGTCGAATTGGTGAGATTTAACTAAAATCACATAAATATAGGTGAGCTGAGTTTTTCTCTGAATGAATTTAAAAAACCCAAATTTATACACACACACAAACACACACACACCAAAGATGAAATTGGAAACTGTGGATGAATTTTGCATATGATATTTATTAACTGATGAATAATGGCCATTGTCTTACAATGTTTCCATTCATTCTGGTCATTTTCAAAGGCTAGTAGTAGCAAATCTAAGTGGATGCCCTGATTTCATATAATAAAACATTAATGAAATCTTGAAAATTACTGAAATTTGTGAAAATGAAAATTGATACATTGGGTAGTAATGTTGCCTCACAGCTCCAGGTCCTTGGTTCAGTCCTGAGGTCCAGTTAGTGTCTGTGTGGAGTTCCACATGTTCTACCCGTGTCTGCATAGGTTTCCTTCAGGTTCCCAGCTTTCCTCCCACCTCCCAAAAACATGCCAGTAGGTGGATTGGTTACACTAAATCACCTCTAGGTATGAAGTAGTGTGTGACTATGTATAAGTTATAGATCCACCTGATCAGTGGTTACAGATCAGTGATTACAGAAGATGAATGATTGAATGATTGAATTCTGCAGGAACATTCCTACACTACTTCTGACCCTTTTCTCCAACAAGACAGATAATTACCAAGCATAATTGAGCTTATCTGGGTATGTTACAACCAGAAATAATGGTCAACTCTGCAGTACATCACAGAATATTGGACCAGAGTTGGACACTCTGGCAATTCTCTGAATATACCCAATATGAGTAATGAAGTAATTTTATGTACAGTATCACTTAAGGACAAAAGGATTAAGGTGGGTCCTCACAGCTCCTCTGGTGGACACGCATGTGCTCATTGACCCTGTATTGTCTGGAAAAAGTCATGGTGCAGAGGGGACAGGAGTAAGGACGAATGCCTAAGTGTGAACGCATGTGTCTGTTCAAGGAACCGCGCTGGCTGAAGGCCTTCTCACACTCTGGAACAGAGCACTGGAACTGACGTGTCTTTGAGTAATTGAGAGATCCAGACTTTAGTTGTTCTCTGGTTGAGCACAATATCTCTGCCACATCTATCGTCTCCAGAACTTCAGAGCTGTCTTTCACATCCACATTAGACCCTGGAGATGTCTCGTCACTGTCTGAATCATTTGACTCTGGGAGGCAATGGTATCTTAAGTGTCCCTGATAGGCATTTAGACAGTCTTTCCTCAGTTTGGAGAATTCACAGCAATCACTATGACTGTTTTTTTGAGATTCTTCACCCAAGGCAACTTTTTCCACAGTCACCATTTTAGATGTTGGAGCATAATTTTGGCCCATTTTATGCCACCCATTAAGATCTGAAGTTCCTTTTTCACATATTGTACTATTTGTGTCAGTACTGCTAGAATTTTCTAAATATAAATTGTCTTGCCTTTTACAAGTTCCTGCCATATGTTGACTAGCAGCATGAGATGTGTTCTCAGAGTTGTTATCAGTGGTGTTGTATGACTTCTTATCACTAAAGGTGTTTGAGGGAATTCCTGGTACTTGGACATTTTTTTCTGATTCAAAAGGATTTAATGACTGGAGACTGTCTACATCTGAAACACATATATTGGCACTTATTCTACAGTCAGGATCTGGAGACAAATGTTTACTCCTGGTGTAAGCACTATGCACACACTGATCTTTATTATAAGTATTTGAACGGAGAGCTGCGATGGTATGAGAGCCATTGGATTGAAATTGTCCAATCTTGCAGGAGCTATTAAACTTTTCAACTTCCTCAGCAACAACATTTGGGATGTCATTCACTGAATTCTCTGTATTGTCATGTTTTGACTGTGACGACTCAAAAAATGAGTCAAGCAATAAATTATTATCTTGAGAGCTCTGAGGGTGTTTGTTGGCCTCTGAGACATGCTCAACAATGAGGGTTTTATCAAGACAGTGGTTTTGCAGTGGAAGTTTATTGTTTCCCACCATCTTGAGGTGGCGTATGACTGGCACAGCCTCGTAGCTTGGTGTGGATGGTGGTGGCTGGTCTGAGCCATATGGAAAATATGATGAAGCAGATAGAGCTTCATGCTCTGTAAACCCCCTCTTTCTGTTGGTTTGGTCCTGAACTGTAGAAGGAAGGTAGAAAACTTTATCAAATATGTAGAAAAGTACAGTTGAGTGCAGATTTTGCATACTCTTACATGATGAAATCAACAAGACATTTAATGAAAATTAAGTTTCACAAGATCCTTAAGGTAACAAAAACGGATCCAAAGACTTTTTCCGGCTGTTCGTTTTGGACATTTGTGTTGGCTTTGTTTAACATCACCACTGTTGGTAATGTTATCAATAAACAGTAAAAATGTTAATTTCATTTTTACCCTTATCTTTTTACAGCTCTGTGAAAGGTCATTGCTTTCTTTTTTAGGTGCTATATTTGTGCTGTATTTCTGTTCTTAACTTGACTGAATGTCAAGTGTTTGAACACTTCATGATTTAAAATATGATTTAACAAAGTAAACATGCTGACTGTTTTAAGCCATTAGAAACCTTAATGAGGCATATTTAAATAAATTAAATAGAGCATGTCAATCAAATATCTCTTGCGTAGCTTTGAAAAGTCTTTGGTTTGTTGTGATTACAATCCAAAATGTTAAAAGAAGATAGAGTCCTTAATTAATATTGATAAATTCCTCATCTGTCTGTGGCCAATTCACATTTATATGTACTGTATCCCCCATACATACATACATATATATATATATATATATATATATATATATATATATATATATATATATATATACACACACACACACATATACTGTATATATACACACGCACACACACACATACATATATATATCAGGAGGCTGAGACAGATGCAGTTGAGGCTAACTTTTAATGAAAAAATTCTAAAACTTTGTTTATTTCCATTTTTAAATAATTTTTTTTTAAAATCCCCGATTTTCAGTGTGGTCTCCGACATTTGGATCCCATGGTACATAGATTATATCTACATAAGTACTGCTTAATTTCATTAAAAAAATTCTTCAATGTTGTGTGGGTTCACCACCGGCAACTAAAATAACTAAATAACTAAATTAATTACTATTTATATAATGTTTTATCCTATTATCTCTTAGTATATGTTTAGATCATATTTATGTAATTGTATGTGTACTACTTATTGTACTCTGTATTTCTTACTCTGCTGTACATTAATATATCAGTTAGGTTTTATAGAATAAATTACTCACCAGTGTCTGTGATCTCTTTCTCTTTTCTCCTGTGGGTCAGTGCATGCTGCAATTGCTCCATCTGCAGGTGGAAAGCTGCATACAGCACTGGATCTTCATGGCTCTTTGGGGGCAACGTGCCGGTGTACATGTACTCCAGAAGCAAAGCCAGGGTTTCCGGGGTGAGCAACGGGGAAGTTAAGTCCAGGAAGGAACCGTGCTGAGGAAGGAGAGTGGCAAACACTGGACTGAAGGCAGTGAGGACACTTTTATGGGCCAAGAAGAGCTGGTCTGGGTGCACATGGAGACGTATCACGCAGTCACAGAAGGCTCCTGTTCTCCGCTGCAAGTCCAGCTCTTTCAGTAAAGCAAAGCCATGGGAAGGTTTGGTTATGGGTTCAGTTTTTATCTAGTGAGAAAAAATAAATAAATAAATAAATAAAATAAAATAAAAAAGAATCATCATTGGGGTTTATCATGTTAGATTTGTGTCAAAATTTATTTGAGCTTTGTTCTTAATTGACTTTCCAACATGAACATTTGTGCTTGGCTCAATTTTTCAAAGCATATTAAAATCACAATGATATTAATTATATAATTACATAAGAGATATTAGGTATGTGACTCTATACAACTGCACACCTGCACTTCACAAAGCTGCATCAGACACTTTATGGAATGCTAAACATATGGCTACTACCCTACCAATAGTTTACATATAGCCCATGTCCTGTGTATTTATTGTCCTGTGTATTTATTGTCATGCACTCATCTCACACAGTTGTGTATTGGCACTTTATGTAGTCTTGTGTACTGTTCTGTGTTGCACCATGGTCAAATGTACAAGCTATATAGAGGAATGACAATAAAAACCCATTTGACTTGATATTATGATCAGTGTAAAATGATGTTAGAAATATATATATATATATATATATATATATATATATATATATATATACTGTATAAAAAAAACAACTCATAAAATAACTCTCTTTTTCACCTCTTTTTGTAAATCTGAAAACATCTGAAACATTTCATGTGTCTAATAACTGATGTTCATTGCTAATTTTTGTGATGAATTTAAGATATACTGACCATTTTAATATATATTTTATCATACCAGTTAAGATATAAACTCAGTAAGTAACATATTCCAATATAGTAATGATTTGATTATATGATGCAAATCAATTAAGACCCAAAGTGACAGTACCAAGTACTAACTCTAATATTAATACTAACTCACTGCATATTTATATTTATAGTTTTGCTAAAGGAAGTGGGAAAAAGCTTCAAAACTGTAAACTATACATTACACAAATACATCTAGTTCCAACACTAACATGCATTTTGCTCACTGTGTTAATTATTACCTCATTACTCATTGTATTATCCAAATTAGTTAGCATTATGTCTTCCATAAAACACAACATAATGCATGAAACTTGGGTGAAGTAATTACTTACGTCCATTGTGAACGAACTAACACACACAGCTGACGCACCCTGAAGCCCGCGCGCTCTTCCATCTGCAACAACACAGCAGCAAGCCTGTTTTTGTATCGCGAGCGCTACGTGACGTCCTGTGGCACCTCCGCGGTCTCGTAAGGTAAAGCCCCGCCCACCGTACGACTCCAGCCAATAGGCTTTCACGCTGTCGCGACGCAAAGCAGTTAAAGCCCCGCGTGACGTTTTGTTGACAGCTGCTTCTGCGCGGCGCCGGGAACACGTGGTTACTACAGAGTATTGCGTTACAGAGATGCTAATTCAGATCAGGCGGGTCTTCTGTCAACAAAATCGTCACGATGGAACTGGCACTTGGATTAAAAACAAGTCTGTTGTGTGAATGAATTAATATCCGTTTATTTCCCCTGACAGCTGTTACTTATTTGTAGCAGTCTGGATAATTATTTCCCTGATTTCACACTTGTGCCATGATCAGGCTCCATAATGAAAACTCAGGAAAACACTCAGGAAAAAAAAAGTACTGAACATTACCATTACTTCTGACTGGGGTGGTACTCTCAAGGACACATCTGTTCCTTCTCACCTGGAGTGAAAGATGGTTTTTGGGGTAAAGATTTAAAGGTACACTACATGCACCTTTCTAGGTAAAAGAAACATACTAAAGGTACAAAATGTGTACCCCTGAGGAAAGATAAAGTTTAGTAATCTTTTTCTGAGAGTGTAGGATTGTAAGAAATGGGACAATTTTATGAAATGGACTATATAATGCTAATAAACCTGTGTCCCTGGACTTATAGGGATATAAGGAGTCCATTTAAGCCAGGAGTTCCCAGACTTTTTCCAGGATCCATAAGGACCTCCTTATGATCACAGCACAGATCTATTACATGAACATAATCCAACTATTGATTTATTAGGCACATGTGGTTAATATGTCCATCATTTATTTATTCGGTCCATTAGAACTTTTAAATTCCTAAACCCACAGAACCGAAACTATTTACAATGGTTTGTATATTATCCTAGTTTTATTAACATTGTGAGTAGATTTACATTGCTAGTATTTATAGGAGCTATACATACATACATACATACATACATACATACATATATTTTTGTATTATTTTTGATTTTCAAAAGCAATGAAAAGAATAAAAACTATAATGCAAATAAGAATTTATATTTTAAATAGTACATAAACTACACAGTCACATGCAGTGCCCTAAAGACAGTGTGCCTAGTGGCTAGTGCCCTGGTACATGCAGTTCCACTTTGAAAGCTCAAAGCCGAATCCCATGTACCAGTCAGCTGACAGGGAGTCCCTCGGTCAGGATTCAACCAACTGTCCTGCACGTGGCTCCCGCCTTTTCCAAATTAGCCTCAGGCACTTGTGACAGTCACCTGGGGGCAGCCTGGTCCTATTATTAGCTACCAGTAGGCTCGCTGAATCCACACTGAAGTCCACTATAGCCATTGTGCTATATAATCAATGAGCTATTAAAATATATATAAGTAGTTTGACAGTAAATGTCAAATGTCTACAACTGCTATATCTTATATCTTAGTAGTTAATTACATGAAAGCAGTGTCAGTGCCGGGAATATATCGGGAATATGCCGGACCAGGAGTTTTGGGGTTAAAAAAAAACTATCTAGGGTAAAGGCCAATGTACAGTCCAACGTGAATACGTGCAGAACACATTCATGTGGACCAGATTTAGAAAACAGCATCAGGCCTAACCTATGACAGATAATCCATTAATGACAAAATATAAATCTACAATCGCTTACAAAACCTCACCCATGACTCCCAAGTGTAAAGTGCATACTAAGTTCCTTATTGCTGGATGATTGCAACAATGTCATAGCTATCTGTGGCCAGAGTGCAAGAAAACGTAATTGGCCCTGTTGTCTGGATGGGAAGGATTGTCTTCTTCTCTTCCTTGTCAACCGAAGTGACACAAGCCACCATGGGTGTCTGTGAGCTCATGTATGTATAAGGAAAAGAATAGTTTACTTTTCTCCTATAAGCATGTTCAACTGGCCTATGACAGTTCATGGGTAGCAGTTTGAAAGCAATTTTAAATGCCTAACATATGGGATGAAATTAGTCTCAAAATTATTAATAAATGCATGCACAATTATCCATGAATTTGATAAATGTTGCAAATCTTACTATCCACATACAAATGCCTTAATACAATTTGAGTCTGACAAATTCAAAATTAAATGAATGTGCAGTGATTTGTACAAATAGAGACACATGACATGCGTGCGTTCATTGTCGTCTTCTGACTTCTGAGTCGATTCTGTTCGGTTCATTTGGATTTTGAGACTTTCTTTCCACGGTTTTAGCCTTGCACTATCCACACACAAATATCTCCTGATCTACCCACGACCGTGCCTAAGAAAAGCAGCTAGCACTAGATGACAGTCTCAGTTTTACAGAGTTGGTGGCACTTGCCTACTTGTGCTTGATTTGAGAACAAGTGCTACTGGACATTTTTGGCATCCTCCCAAAGAACCTCAGAAACATCTAGTAAAAAAACATCTAGCCGGAGATCAGCATGCAGGATTGGCACAGCTGTGTTGAGGTAGCAGTAGGATGGGGGTCACAGTCTGTAAATGTGTACATAGTTTGTTAGAATAGTAAATTTGAATTTGAATTTAAACTTAGTTGTCTATGTATACATTCACTCATTCTTTCTTGTTTGCTTAATTTTATTCATTTAATCATTCATTTTTATTCATGTTTCCTGATTGATTTTTTTTGTCTTTGTAAATTCATTCATTAATATTTTACTGCTTGCCTTTGGATGAATACATTTAATCATGTTTGCTGTGTGTATTCATTCATTCATTCATTCATTTCTGTGTAGCTATGTGGTATCACAAATAAATGAAAGACTTTGAAAGTATTTGTTGGCATTTGTTATTAAACAGGGAGACGAGGAATCAAATCTGATGTAAATTTTACACAATTTGCTAGGTGATGATACGTTTTTTTAAAACAACTGTCTCTGAAGGCGTGATCTCCGAGCAGCTGCCCAATGTCTCCGCTGTGCTGTACTTCCAAACGTCGTCAAAACACCAGCAATACCATAAGTATCATATAAATTATTTTACTGTGAGGGCGGTGCAGATGCTTTAATCTGGCAGGCTCTTTAAGTTTTTGCGGTTATTATGACGTCATAGTAACCTATGACAGTGCCAACATGGTGGATGTAGTATGGCCGGATTGCATTCATACTACACATATATACTGATCAGTACATATTATATCAACGGCTGAGCAGTAGGTACTGAATCGAATGCAGTAGGTACTGTCAGAGTACGCCATTTTGGACGCACGGTGAGCTGTTCTGAGAGATTCTGTGACGTCACTTCAACATGGCGGTACTCATAGTGAAAAGTAAGAACAAGGAATAACATCGAGATTTGAGGTTTTTAAGCAGTCTATATGTTTATATGAGTTTCTGTTTATATTTGAAACTGCTAAATACTGGGTGCTACTTTGATAATTGAAATGTTAATTAGCTTTTTGCAAGATGTTTGATAAAACTGCTCTTTTATCTAATTTTTGGCATTATTAAATAAACATCAGGTAAAATCAGTCTTTGTTTTTCAAGATTATCTCTCTAATGGTTTGATGGAGAATGATTTCTTTTTACTCCTTGAGCCCACTCCCCCATTCCCGCCCATGTTCACGAAGCTCCGCCCCCAGGATCTCCCTTAGAGCGTCTATATGATGATTGACAGGAGGCTCATCCAAACACAAACAAGCATTCCGGACCGGAAGTTAGTTTCACAAACAGGTTTTCTCAGCGGGTAAATACACGTTTGCTACGGCCAGGGCTTAATGCATTGTTTTTATAACCATGTTCTACATATCTTCTAGGTTTTCTGTACAATGAAATAAAAAAAATCGATTATTGCACCTTTAACAGTGGTTCCACTTTACCCCCACTTTATATCACACCCACTTTAAATATAAATTAAGCATTAATTTTTTTAACAACTTTTTAATTCCAGTTTTTGTAGACAGCTTATAGTGAGAATTCGTTTTATTTCCGAGTTCCTGTGAACGCTCTAATGTGGGAAGTAGGAGTTTCCGAGTTCCCAGTTGTCGTGAACGCAGCATTAATGCGTCACGTGTTGTTCTGTTATTTCCTACCCACATTCCGACAAGCCCCGCCCCTGAACAATAGCCGCCTCGTGAGGAAGCGATCTGTCGGAATGCGGGTGTGAAAAACAGCACGTGCCTCATCAGCTTCCTGTGTGACGCTAACGGTCCTTTTCCTGCCTGTTCCCGTGGCAGTGGCTGTGTTCATCTGCGGGAGAAACGGTACACAATGCCATCATTAGTTTTAACCAGCAGCGACAACGTTATCACCATGAACGACGTGGACGAGGGATTAGACAGCAATTTGGAAACCAAAGTAAGTACAAATCTTGGCTTAATTCGTGTATTTATTACGAATAAGTTAGCATGCTGTTCAGCTGGCTAGCTAGCAGCGCTGTTGGTGGATATGGACTACAGCTCAGAGCTAAACTAGCCGATAAATTCTTACAAACTCTCCGTGACAGCAGTAATTTAATTCATATGAGTTGCCATTTCTCTAGATTAGAAGACTGAAAGTTCAGAATTAGGTTGAGGAAAGCTAATTAAATAGCCAGCCTGTTAGCTCGTTAGCATGCTGGTACCACGTGTGCTGATGGAGAAAAAAAAAAAAAACAAGTCTCGCGCGCCCCCTGTTGGACATCCTGTGAACTGCATGGAGTGTAGAAACCATGGCTGTGTTCCAAATGGCTTATTAACATGCAGGACTGTACACTAGACTACACACTACTGCAATGTAGTACATACTCTCCCTCATAGTGGTATGTGATATCATGTAAATATGACCCCTGACTGATTTTACTGTGCTTTTGTGTCTGAACAATAGTTTGTATGTTTCTTATTTTTATGTAATATTGTTATTTTTGCTTCAATGTTGGACAAAGTCTATAGTCACCGCTCTGTTGGGAAAAAACAATAGAAACAGAAATTCTAATGGTTTCCACTACAATTACCATTGCAAACCGTCAGCTAACCATTAAAACCATTACCCTTATTGGTCCTTAATGGCATCCACTAGACACAACATTCCACCTATAGAAAGCAACAAATTACCAATAGAGACCCACAGGAATTATTACAGTTTCCATTAAAACCAATACAATCCCCATTAAAACCATTACAAATTCTATGAGGGTTTTTGTTGTTTTTTTTTTTCTTCAGTATGGCGTGTAGGATTATATTAAGTATGTCCATGACAACCTTCTAATGTCGTTATTTTATTTGGTATTTATCTTTTCTTTTCTGCTACAGCATTCATGAGAAAAATAAGAATTTCTTTGTACAAGGAAGTTTGTGCATATGACATTCTTGAATCTTGGTAATGATCACCTGTCAGTCAGAGTCACCTGTGAACTCGGTTACCTCAGAACTGCCTCAGATGTCATTTATGGTGCATTTTTCAGTTACTGGAAGCCAAACTGTGTGGACTTTTAGTGGTTAAAGCCAAATATAAAGCAGTGACAGGGTGGAGAAAGGCTTTCAAGCAGTCAAACTGCTTTAGCTTTAAGTTTGGAAACTGGAGCGAAATGGAAATGTCGTCACAATTAGCAAAAACAGCTAACTCTTATGAGGAAAACTATTAATGTTGAATGTATTCACATTGCTGTTGATTTCTTGATTCTAACTGGTTGGAAGGTTTTGATTAATTTTAAATTAATCAGTGAATTTAGTGCTACTGCTGCAAAATTGATAGATTTTCCAATAACATTGTGTCCTGCAGTGTTTCATTCGTCTTATGCCCACAGCAATTTACCACATCTAACAA
>CM040481.1:8207831-8223637 GCA_022758105.1 Pangasianodon gigas
TTTTTTTTTTTTTTTTTTTTTTTTTTTTTTTTTTTTTTTTTATAGTTATAGCAGTGTTTTAAGATGCTCATAGAAATGTCTTGTCTTGTTTGTGAATCATCAGAAAAAGAAAGACAAGGTCAAGAAGAAGAAAACGACTGTGACAGAAGAGTCTGCTGACTGCGATCCACCGGCTCCCAAAAAGGTAAAACGAGAAAAGATGGACACAGCCAACGGGACCGTGCAGACATCTCCTGACGTCAATGGAAACGTCGGGAGGAAACCAATTAAAGTTAAGAACCCGGCAGGCGAGCAGTCAGAGGTAATTATCTCTTAACAGGACCTCTTGTTATGATAACACGTGTTTCTGTAGCCACAAACAATGTGAATCAGGCACATTTTTATAGGTTGGGTTCAGGCAAATAATCTGTTTGAACACAGTGTCCTTGGCAAACTGCTGATCTGTTTATCTGTTTATGTTTCACTGCTATTTCTAACGTGAAGTTTTTTTTCTGTGTGGACATATTGAGGGTTTGCCAAATTTTGTCATTTCTATTTGTCGTTTGTTTTTTCTGCATAGATAATCTGCATACAAAGACTTTTATTTATTTATTTTATTATTATTATTTTTTTAAACATTATGGTTATTGTTGGATTAGAAAGCAGGGTGTCTGAAAAGTCAGGAACCAATAAGAGTAAAACTACATATACTTAATTTTGTATTTATTATTTACAACATATGCTGTACATGTTCACCCTTATGCATTTTCTCAGCCGCCATATCATGTTTTTGTGGATTTTGCTCGACATATTTGGATCAACGTATTTGCTCAACACATTTGCTCCTGTTGGTTTCTGACTTTTCAGACACCCTGTACAAGTTCCTTTGAGTTGTTACTCAAATGGATGATAGATATGATAGAAATGATAACATTAAAATGAGAATTAATTAATATAATTGCAGCCACCACTCCTGTCAGAGCTGTTGTTACAGGAAATTAGCCAATGCCTGACCAATCAGATTTGGGAATTCAACAGAATTTAAATATTAATTAAAATACTATTTTGAGTAGGATACTGCTTTGCTAATGATTGCATTATTTTTATAATCAGCTGCTGAAATTAACAGCATGAATTTAGGTCTCATTGCAGAGACAAACAGGTATGATCAGCAACAACAGTGTGATGGTCAAAGATGCGAATAACCACAGAACCCTAAAATCAAATCAAATTTATGTTTTGGCCATAGTATCATTTTCTTTGTATCATGTTGTATCATTTTTTGTGACAACAAAGGAAAATGCTTATTTATATTCCTGAGGTGTTCTATAAATGGCTCTAATGAGTCTCATTACTATTATCATTATTATATTGTAATTAGGCTTGTACCATAATGATGGCAGGAATAATTAAATTGGCAATTATAAATCATTTGTGTGTTAATTGGAAGCTAAAATGTCATGCTTGTGACAGGCCTCTGAACTGCGCCTCAGCTTCTCTGATTGTGTATTTTATTTAAATTATGTAAACACAATTTAAATAATACATGATGTTCAACGATCATGTGTTAGTAATGCAGGAGCTATTGTATATGAAGCAATTGCATAGAATGTGTAAAACTCCAAAAAAGTCTAATCGTTATTGATTTCTCAAGCAGTATTGTAATTTGAAGAAATGAGTCTTTTTCCTGACATTTGATATGTTTGGTGTGTGCAAACATTTTAGAACAAAAGAAAATAATGAGGAACTGGTTTACCGAGTATTGTATCTGCACTATTTCTTACGAACCTTGATGTGCTCTTCCTTGGTTTCCTTGGTTTCCTTGATCATCCTAACAGAAGAAGAAGAAAAAGAAGGCAGCTACATCAGATGACACAACAATTGACCAAGCACCATCTGTCAATGGCATTAGTACAAACTCACCAAAGACTCAAGCGAAGGTCAATGGGCATGTCGCAGACTCTACGCAATCCAGCGAAGACTCCAACAGTGAGAGTGAAAAGGATGTGGTAAGTTACTGTGTGTGCTCTTTCTGGTTAGCATTTCCACCACACTGCAAGTAACATGTGCCACAGTTATGACATTTCACTATGTGTCAGAAGCACAGAGAAGTTAAGATTTGTTAATTTGTGCAGTTCTTTATTTGTCTTTGTTAATATTCATGTAGATTTTTAAACCAGCTATGCACTCATAAAGCACAGCCTTTGTTCCTCTTTAGCATGTCACTAAAAGGGAGTTGAAAAACATACCTTCAAAAAAAAAAGTGTCATGGGAAAATACGACTTTTCAGGAAGTGTCATGCCCCTGGCATTTACCTTAGTAATGCCTTAGTAATTACTTGTAATGTTAATGCAGATTACATGTGCTTTGATTAGGTTTCTTGCTAATGTTTATCATGGCAAGCTCCATCTAGTTCCTGATCTGCAGAAACCTACCTAGTTTGTAGCAGGAACTAAAAAACCCAGCCCAAAAAGTAAAAGTAGGTCCTAGTTCCTGAAATGTTTCCGGCAGCACAAGTGCTTTAAACAGCTGAAGGAAATGTATAAAGTCAATTGCGAGTAGGCATGTGATAATTACGTAATATATTTATTTACTAGAAGCGTAGTATTATTAGTATTGGCACTTCATATTGTCATGTTCTCACAGTGTTTTTCACTAAATCTCTTTTCAACCTTGATTTAGATTTACCAGAGGTATAGGTAAATTACTGATAAATATAACTACATGTGTAATTTGTCCAATTTATCACAGAAAAATGGACTCAGGTTATGTAAGAGGCATAACACTTAAAAACACAGCACTGGGTCTGTAACCAAGTTTAGGTACTGTAATACTGGTATTCAATTCAATTCACTTAAATTTTATTTGTATAGCATTTTTAACACTGGACATTGTCACAAAGCAGCTTTACAGAAATATCTGATTTCAGGATATAAATTTTAAAATTTGAATTTATCCCTAATGAGCATGCTAGAGGCAACGACGGCAGGGAAAAACTCCCTGAGATGACATGAGGAAGAAACCTTGAGGAACCAGATTCAAAAGGGAACCCATCCTCATCTGGGTGACACCAGACCGTGCGAATATAAATAATTCCCTTCTATAACTGTACACTATATGGTCAAAAATTGCAATTGTGTAACCACGAAAGTTACGATAGTTTATACATGAAGTTTACTTTGTTGAAGTTATCAACAATATTATGTAGATTTGAACAGGATTATTATTACTGAGGGACCTCTGTGGTGGGTGAAATACAGAAAGTTTATTGATTATTTTTCAGACTTGTAAAAAATTCATTCTCTAGTATTTTTCCCTAGTATAAAAAAATAAAAAAATAATCCAGCCCACATTGGGCTTAAGCTGAGAAGTTTACAAACATACATGATCTCACATTACATGACTGTTTGGCTTGGAAGTCTCAGTTAATTCCCAGAAATGATGGGTAGGGATTCAGTTATGCAATATGTAAATAATGTCATAGTATTGTAAACATTGATGGAAATATTGTTGTGATAATATTTTGTATCAGCCCATGTCTATGTCTGGGTTTGAAGATCTTCTAAAACATTGAAAATATCTGAGGAAAAGATATATTTATAGTTGTGAGATGATGATGAATTTTTTTTTTGGCTTCTACAGGAGACACCAGAGCAAAGAGAGGGCGCCTTCTCTAATTTCAGAATCTCACAGGACACCATCAAGCTCCTCCAAGGTTTGACCACTCATTCGTTGACTTTTTCCGAGTATTATGTTTGCGTGTTGGAATCGAGTGCTAATGAATTAATCACATATTTTACAGCACGGGGTGTGACGTATCTGTTTGATATTCAAGTGAAGACCTTCAACTCTGTGTATGATGGGAAAGACGTGATCGGCCAAGCCCGAACCGGCACTGGAAAGACTTTCTCTTTTGCAGTCCCACTAGTAGAGAAACTACAGTCAGGAGCTGAGGACAAAAGAAGAGGGAGAGCGCCAAAAGTGAGTTTCAGTTAGATGTGAGAAAACATTATGAAAAGTATATCAGTCCATAATTTTATCCATAAAACTATCATTAATCAGATCGCTGTGACCATCTAAGTGTACAGTAGGTGTCAGATGCCATGTGGCCTGTGGGCATAACCTTTGAGGCTAAGTGTATAAATTGCTGAGAATATGACCATGCAAATCAAGACTCTTAATATACTGAAATTCCACTGAGGTCCACCTTAGTGGGATTTCAGTATATTAAGAGTCTTGATATAGCCTTGAGTCCACCTTATAAGCTTAAAGCTAGAGTTTTAAGTCCACCTTATGAGCTTTAAGCTTTCAAGTAACATTTAACTACCTGGCAAGCGATTTGGGATGGCAAGAGGACACAGGGTGTTTCTGAATGCATCCATACATCTTAATCCATGTATGTTATGTCGAATAATTTGAAACGACATTCTCAGGAGTGCTTTAAAATGGTAAAAGTGATCGCCTTTAACGCCAACATCACTTGAAAATAATTATTTGTTACATCTTTATGTAATAAAGCATGACGTTAAGGTATGTCTATTTCAGGTTGATGACAAACATACTAGTAATATGTTGCACCCTTAGTTGGAAAAATAACATTTTTTTTGCAGATAACTGAGTCATCTAATCATTGACCTCTGGCTTAGATGTGGCTGAGTGCCTTTATTGAATGGCAAATTCCTTAAATGAAAGATAGTTTCCCTGTGAGTTGACCTTATTATTTGTGTTAATAACGTAGGTGCTGGTTCTCGCTCCTACTCGAGAGCTGGCAATTCAGGTGGCTAAAGACTTCAAGGATATCACCAAGAAGCTCTCTGTTCACTGCTTCTATGGAGGAAGCTCCTACAACCCTCAAGGTAGTACTGAATAGTAGCCTGAAATGCTTGAATAGTATGGGATTGGATTTTAGACAGGCTAAAAATGTCACTGTGAAAGACTGTTTTAAAAATTAGAAATGGAACACCATATTTTACAAACACTTTGTTGAACACTTCGTTTCTGTGGAATTTCTGCTTGTAAATCTGTAAATCTTAGAGACCGTTCCTGTAGCCAAATATAACTTCGGTAGCCACACCTTGCCAGTTAGATAAAAATAAACAGAGATCTGTCGCCCATCTCAGTTTCATGGTAATACATCTTTCACCTAGCTTTGTTTTCAGTGTGTGAAAAAAACAGCGTATAGTTGAATAGGATGGTAAGATGATTCACATGTGATTGGAAAAGGGAGTGTAGCCTACACGTTGCGTTATACACGATTAAAATGGAATGGATTTCTGGAAAATATTACATAACAGCATTTCACAAGTTTTATACATAACGTACTGTCAGTGCTTAACATCTTGACATGGCTTTAGACAAGAGTGAGAGTTTACAAAAAATGCTCCTTCTCTCATTGAAAATTGTTTCTTACTCCTGCTCGTTCTTATATTTGCTGATCCATGTAATATATTTCTGCTACAGTGGATGCCATTCGCAGCGGCATCGATGTTCTTGTTGGCACCCCAGGCCGAATAAAAGACCACCTTCAGAACAACAAACTGGATCTGTCCCAGCTGAAACATGTGGTGCTGGATGAAGTGGACCAAATGCTTGATATGGGCTTTGCTGAACAAGTGGAGGAGATCCTCTCTGCTTCCTACAAAAAAGGTGAAACATTTACCACCCGAGGAAAAATAAACTCATGTTAAGTTAAAGAAATAAAACTGTGTATTATTTTAAAAACATCCCTAAAGTTGTGTGGCTGAATTCTGGAAAAAGGTCAAAAAAAGACGAAAAATCACGGTCTCACAAAAATTGGGGTTATCTGCCTATAGCATACTTTGACACAACTTTAAGAAACCATAAAATATTTCACCAAAACTATAGATATAACTTCTTAGTCTTGTCTTTATCTTCCTACAAAAATCATGTTGGGTAAGCTTGTAAACTTAAAAAAAAAAAAAAAACAGTTTTAAATATAAACATTACAAAAAAGAGAGTTAAATTAAATAATAGTCATGAAATGAATGAACATAAGACAAATTCTCTTAGGTAAAAGACAGAGTAAATTAGAGTTTACGCCACTAATACATGAATTATTGTGTAAGGGATAAATGAAACTAACTTAAAGTCGGTTAAAATTAAAAATAAGAGCTCCTGTATGGTGTTGTATGGCCCTGTATATATTTGATTAGATTTTGCACAGCATAGTCTAATATTTTTCTGTTTTGACCTCCTACACCATTGACCTCCTACACCTCCAAGCAAAACTCTCTGAGACTTGAATGTAGTCTAAAAACATGCATATAAATAAATGCACCCATTTCAACTATGCTAATAGCACATGACTCATATCAATCCATTTCAGGTGATGAAAGCAACCCTCAGACTCTCCTCTTTTCTGCCACTTGTCCTCCTTGGGTTTATGACGTGGCTAAGAAGTACATGCGCTCCCAGTATGTTCATGTGGACCTCATAGGCAAAAAATCTCAGAAAGCAGCCACCACAGTTGAGGTAAGTTTTAAGTTGTTTATTCAAGGTGGAATCTTTCTAATGATTTCATCCAATCTGATCACAAGCCTCTGCTATAGCCATTAACTGTAATGACCACAGTGGCTCTAAATCGAACTATAAAGCCAGTTTTAAACTATAAAGCCAATTTAAAGCCAGTACGAGTTATCTCTTGTACAGTGCTTTTCATAATTATCTCCCTGCCACCCCCTTGAACTTTTCCACATTTTGCTACAATTTGGAGCACAAATGAACTCAACTTGGCTTATGTCATCAATTTAAAATGGCCCATTTTATTGAAATCGGGGGAAGATCGGTAGAGCTATCGAAAGTATTTACAAATCTTAAAAAAAAGGTTTGCATACGTATTCACTCTCTATTGCTGTGAAACCCCTAGATTAGTCACACTGGAAATTGCAAAACTAGTTGACATTCACGTGTGTGCAATTTAAGTGTCATGTGATCTCTAAATAAATACACCTGTTACTGGAATGTATCGGAGTTTATTAAACATATGCAAACAAGTATCTTGAAGACCAAGGTGATATCTGGGAAAAGGTTTCTGGAAAAGTTTTGAAGATGAATATCTTGAATTATCTAGCAGAGCACAATGGCACAGCCATATTTCGTATTTCCTTTACCTGTTAAATGCTGGAGGTGTCCACAGCTCAGATAAGAAAACATGTTTACAGGATAAACATAGCCCAGACACTCCACAAAGCTGGGCTTTATGGACAAGTGGCAAGAAGAAATCCATTAGTCATTTGGAGTTTGCTAAATGGCAGGTTGGAAAATCACCACATGTGGGAAAAGCTTCTCTGGTCTGATCAGATCAAAATTGGACTTTTTGGCTTTGGCACAATGCACAGAAAGCCAACACTGCTCATCGCCCTGAGAATACCATCCCCCCAGTGAAGCACTGTAGCATCATGGTGGTAGAGACATATCCCAGAAAACTGTAAAAGCTGTAATTGCGGCTGAAGATGGTTCTACCAAGTACTGACTCAGTGGGGTGAATAACCAATGCAATGGTTATTATTCTTTTCAATGCAATCAACAAATCTCTGCTTTTTTGTTTAATTAATGTGTGTTTCCATGTTGGATATTCTGTGTAAATAATATGGTTGAAAAAAAAAAATCCCAATTAATGCTACAAAATGTGGGATAGTTTCAAGGTCAAGAGAGGTGAATACTTATGCAACGCACTTTATCAAAAATTTTTTTTGTTAACAGTAAAAGTGTACTGGACCTTTTCAAGTAAGCATGCCAATGCAAATGAGTAGGCAGAAAATGCCCTGATTTCCTGAACTTATATCTGGTCTAACTGGCTGTCACGAAAGAATGAGGATGTGTCTGGGCAGATTTTTTTTTTCTCCTTGGAATCGTTAGATCAAATCTTTGCCATTATGCTAACCGGCACCTGACACTGTTTGTTTCTATGTTGGTGGTGTTGTTTTTCATGCGGATTTCTTTTGAAGCTGTCTGACTAATTATCTAGGTTTTAATCATCAAATGTAGAGATTTCAAGTGAAACTCTGCTGTAAATGGAGCTCGTCATATTTGAGTTTCTAAAAAAAAAAAAGTCCCTTTCTAAAGTATTGGAATGGCAAGGCCAGTTCTTTTGTTTTTGCCATGCACTGAAGACATTTAGGTTTGAGATCAAAAGATGAATGAGATGATGGATCAGAATTTCAGCTTTCGTTTTCTGGTATTTACATCTAGATGTGTTTACAACATAGAACCAAGTGATGAAAATATAGGAACATGTGACTGACAGGTGTTTCTTATTGCCCAGGTGTGCCCTGATAGATTGACTGTTTTAAATATTAACAGGTCTGAATGTCTGCTCTTGGTATGAGCCCTGGGTTTTGACTGTGAAGACTGCATTTGTTAAAATGTTAAAAAGGGTAAACCAACATAAAGGCCAGAGAGCTGTCTATGGGAGAAAAGCAAACCATTTTGAAGCTGAGAAAAGAGGGAAAATCAGTCGGAGTCACTGCACAAGCACTGGGCATAGCGAATACAACAATTTGGAATGTCCTGAAAAAGAAAGAAACCACTGGTGTACTAACAACCAGACATCGAACAGGTTGGCCAAGGAAAACAACAGCAGTTGATGACATTGTGAGAGCTGTGAAGAAAAACCCAAAAACAACAGTCAGTGACATCACCAACAGCCTCCACAGGGCAGAGGTGAAGGAATCACAATCCACTGTTTGAAGAAGACTTTGAGAGCAGAAATATAGCGACCATACCACAAGATGCAAACCACTCATCATCAGTAGGAATCAAAGAAATGATTAAAAGAAACATAGATACAGAAGCACAGAAATACAGAGATGAGCCACAGTAGTTCTGAAACCAAGCTTAACCTCTAACAAAGTGATGGAAAGGCCAAAGTGTGGAGGAAGAAAGGATCTGCTTATGACCCAAAACATACGAGCTCTTTGGTCAAGCATGGTAGAGGTAGTGTCATGGCTTGAGCTTGCATGGCTGCTTATGGAACAAGCTTACTAATCTTTATTGATGATGTAATTCATGATGGTAGCAGCAGAATGAATTCAGAAGTCTACAGAAACATTCTGTCTGCTAATTTACAGAGAAATGCATCCAGTCTAATTGGGAGGAACTTCATCATGCAGCAAGACAGTGACCCCAAACACACTGCCAACACAACAAAGGACTTGATCAGGGGAAAAAGTGGAAGGTTTTAGACTGGCCAGGTCAATCACCAGACCTTAACCCAGCTGAGCATGCATTTCACATTACTTAAACATGATTTGTTCCCAGGAGGACAATTGGCTTTTGTAAATTTCCCAATCTGGTGCATTTGGGTTAGGGGCTTTCCTCAAGGCCCCAACTATGGCTCTCTGGGGATTCTGACATTTGAATTCTGTCCACTGGGCACTAGCCCAGGTCCTGTCTAATTTAATATAAGGAAGGCAAACTGGGATAAATTGCTTTTGACAAAGGTTTTCAAGTGTTGATTGTTTTCCAGCATCTGGCCATAGCATGCCACTGGTCTCAGAGGGCAGCAGTGATTGGTGATGTAGTGCAGGTGTATAGCGGCAGTCACGGACGCACCATCGTCTTCTGTGAGACCAAGAAGGAAGCACATGAGCTGTCCATGAACACATCCATCAAACAGGTTTGCTGGCTGTAATTAGCTAAATTTTACCGATGAAGCCATAAATAACAAACACAAATATTACTGATGATTAAAATAGTAGAGAAAACATTAGCGATGAGAAATGCAACTCCAGTGTAATGCAAAATGATATTGCTGCACTTGAATGTATCATGCAAATGGCTCTCAACATGTCTATTATGTAGTATTAAGAAAACATTTTGTACTTTAAAAATTATTTTCCTGTCCAGAGTGCACAGTCTTTGCATGGAGACATTCCTCAGAAACAACGAGAGCTCACCCTGAAGGGCTTCAGGAACGGCAGTTTCGAGGTCCTGGTGGCTACCAACGTGGCTGCACGAGGCCTCGATATCCCAGAAGTTGATTTGGTTGTACAGTGTTCTCCTCCAAAGGTAAGAAAATCACATCATTTGACCTACACTTTTGCTCTTATTAATAAAAGTCAAATTAAATGGTTAGTATGTTTTGACTTAAAACCCCAGCTTTCAAAAAGAGGAAATTGTTAGGCTTTTTCTGATTTTCTGGTGGGGCTTAAATGTTTTTATATATATATATATATATATATATATATATATATATATATATATATGTGTGTGTATATATATATATATATAATATATATATTACATGTGTATGTACGTGTATATATATATATATATATATATATATATATATATATATATATATATATATATATATATGTGTGTATAAATATAAAAATATATATATATAAATAAATATATAAAACATTTAAGCTCTCCCAATTAGACTGGATGCATTTCTCTGTAAATTAGTAGACAGAACATTTATATATACATAGATATACAGACAGGATTTTGTTTTACTTTTGTCATACTAAAGTTTAATTTGCTTTCAGGACGTTGAGTCATATATTCACCGTTCTGGGCGAACTGGCAGAGCGGGAAGAACTGGCATCTGCATCTGTTTCTATCAGCGCAAAGAAGAAGACCAACTGCGATATGTGGAGCAGAAGGCTGTGAGTCTTCAGCAACACTATCTGCACTCTAACTGCACACTAATAACCATCTAATTATCTGGGATATTAATTTTAATTATGTCTGTTTTGATTTTTTTTTTTTTTTTTCCACTAGGGCATTACTTTCAAGCGTGTTGGCGTCCCAACTGCTAATGACATCGTCAAATCCTCCAGTAAAGATGCAGTCAGGTGATTTGCTACTTAATTTATTGGACAAGAGTTTTTTCCACTCATAAACAATGCATATGCACAAACGTATTTAAAAAAAATTATGGTAGAACGCATGTGATTCCATATAAACATTAAAATGTATAAGCCCAAGAAGTGATGCATGAATGCAAAACATATTTTTGTTTGCAAATATATTTCAACTGTTTGCATGTAACATTTTCAATATTATTGTGAATGGATTCATAATTTTAACACCATGACAGTTTAAGTCCATTGCCATGTAGGATGATGAGTCATGCTAATTTGGCAAGTTGTTGGCACCACCAGGCAATTCAGGTTTTTTTTTTTTTTTTTTTTTAAAAACCTCCCTGACAAATGTCAACTGTCTATAAACATTATTGGGGTGGTTCTGTTTAGTCAATTATGGGCATGTTATAGGCCTTGATAAGAAGAAATTAATTCATGTGAACCAACTTGTGTGGTGCCATTTATAAAGGTTAACAGAGATATTCCTGCACATTGTTGTTATACTTGAGAAAATATTTGGGTGCTCACATTTTATTTACTTTGCCTGTACGAAGAATATTAGTGTGGGATCCATACACTTAGAAGTAAGGTCCATTATTTCTCTTTCCCAGCTTTAATACCTGCATAAACTTGAGTTTGGAACCAAGATGAATTAGTTTAGAAGGAAAAACCCAAACACTGCCAATTGTCAATGAATTCACAGATCTGAAGTTCAGATGTTGTTGATTAACAGCAGCTCTGACAGTAGTTATGATCGCAAGGCAGCAACTCACAGGTTTATATTATATACGCTTGTTCTGATAGGCAACAGCACATTCACAGGGACTTGTATGGAGAACACACTATGTAATCTAATTTAATAATAAACATTAAAAAAGGTGTTATTTAGAGGAAAACATAATCTTTAATATTGATTTGGGGAAGTTTATTTAGCATATATGGAAGAAGTCTCCACTGTCAGCGTTTTGTAACAGTCAGTAAGTTTTCCACCATGGGGAAAGTCTAAGGAAGCTGCATTTTGAGGTTTCTCTGTAACAAGCTTTTTTTTTTTTGGTTTAAAGTTCAAGGGAAAGTGCAGGTATGACTGTTTGTAGCTGTTATGCCATGATAACAGGAAGTAACTTGTTTCATGGACGTTCACCAACATTAAGTGTATCTATAGACTGATTAAAAATCACAGTGTTGTGTAATAAATAAATAAATATTATAATCACTGGCCAAAGAGGAATAAAGCACTTTGGGTGTTCTGTATAGGAAAATTATCTACCTTGGATTGGGGAAATCACACCACTCTCTCATTGATTATCTTCTTATAAAAGCTTGCCCTGTTGTGTTTTATTCCTTATGTAGCAGAATAGATGGCAATAAATACTAAACATCTTTATTGTTTTATTCTGAATATATTGTAAAACAAAATAATGAATCTTTTCATCCTGTCTCATATTGGTTACGTATATACACGGGATGATATGGTTGTCATAACTGTTCAGCTCTACAGTGCCAAAGAGGCTAACATGCAATACCCACAATATTGGTATCTCGTTTATAACCAATGGCTAGTACATTCCCAGAGGAATCCCAGCGCTTTGGTTAGAACAGGGGTGTCCAATCTTGTACACAAAGGGCCAGTGTGGGTGCAGGGTTTCATTCCAACCAAGCAGAAGCCACATCTGAGTCTACTGAAAGCCAAGATCACCTGATTAAACAGGTGGAATCAGGTGTGGCTCCTGCTTGACTGGAATGAAAATCTGCACCCACGCAGGCCCTTTGTGGATAAGATTGAACACCCCTGTGTTAGAAAATACTCACACTCAGTTTAGCTAATTGCTTAATTAGCTTTATTCTTAGATTCATGATTCAAGAGGTTTTTCGTCATATGCACAGTGAAAACACAACGGTTAGACCATACAATGACATTCTTAATCTTCATTAAGAATTTTCTTAATCTTAGCTCAATCTTTTAGTGTTTAGTCTTTTAAACCTGTCATCGGTTGTTGCAGGTTCCTGGATTCTGTACCTCCAGCAGCTGTAGAACATTTCCGCGCAGCGGCCGAGAGGCTAATCGAAGAGCGAGGTGCAGTGGAGGCGCTAGCCGCTGCTCTTGCACACATATCAGGAGCCACGAGTCTGGAGCAGAGATCGCTCCTCAACTCAGATGCTGTAAGTGGACTGAAATAAGTTGTCTGATTTGGATATGCATTTTGTGACCTCTTACCTTTTGTGACTACTCATTACCATTTAAGAGCACTGTTAATAAGTACTACTTAAATATAATCTGTTATTTAACACCCAGTAAAAGCTGTAAAGTGTTTTTAAAAAGCGAAGTTTAAAATAAGCTTTCATTTATGTTCACTGACTAAAAAACGTCTGGAAACATACTGACTGATACAAAGCACAGAATGAAACTCTTTCCATTAATGTTGAATAAACATCTCATAACAGAAAACTTCACCATATCAACAATTCTACATTTTTCTTTGTTTGCTCATTTTCTCACAGGGTTATACCACGTTAGTGCTCAACTGCTCTCAGGAGATGCATAACATCGGCTACGCCTGGCGAGGGCTGAAAGAGCAGCTCGGGGAGGAGATAGATGACCAGATCAAACGAATGACCTTCCTTAAGAGTAAAAAGGTGTGTCTGTAAACATTTTGGCAGCAAACATTTGTTGATTTCACTTGAAGAATTTCATTAAACACAGGGTATGTTGGTATGAAGATTATTCATTTATCTCTGTTTCTTTGTTAGGGAGTTTGCTTTGACGTCCCAGCCGATAAAGTGAAAGAAATCCAGGTATGGGAATATTTGGTGTGTGTAAGTCTGTGTGTGTAAGTGAGAGAGATTGCAATCAGTGCAGAATTTGATACAACAAGTGAGGCATGGTGCAAAAGCTTACCTACTCTGTAAATCTATAATCCCAAAAATCATGTCAAGTTCATTTCTCAAGCTTATGTAAGCACACGCTTGAGTTTTGAAAATCTAGTTCTTTAAGCTAACCTGTTGGACTCCAGGTTCTCAAATTTCACAACTTTTGCCATTCTTTTGCTGTCAAAACTAGCCAACCTGAACGAAACAAATGAAAAAGCTCTTAACTAAACTGAACAGTCATCCTCTATGCACCTTTTACAGGACAAATGGCAAGATGGCCGCAGGTGGCAGCTGACCATCGCCACTGAACTTCCTGAATTGGAGGAAAGCATGCGGAACCGTGGAGAAAGAGGGTCTGGTGCAAGGGCCAGAGGTCATGGTGGATTCCGCAGTGGCTTCCGCAATGGCTTCCGTGGTGGCAACAACCGAGGTGCAGGAAGAGGAGGTGGAGGAAGAGGTGGTAGAAGAGATGGAGGAAGAGGTGGTGCTCAAAAGAGGAGCTTCAGCCAGGCCTTTGACTATTAAACAGCACACATTTGCTCTTGAGTGACTTTCTTTTCCAGCATTGATGGCTGGGTCTGTCAGTTTTTTTTCCACTTGTATTTGGGGAATCAGCCATTGCACTTCACCGGAAAACTGCTTTCCCAAACCTTTCATAGACAAAACAAGCTAATTGCCTTGCAATTGTGTATTTAAACAGCTCTATTTAAGCCCATTCACATGAATGTGAATTTCATTAAAGTTGTCTTAATACACATAAATTGTTGGTTTTGTCTTTATTTTCCACCTTGTATCTTGTTAGCACGTCTTCAAGCAAGAATTCATTTAAGAATTTTGATTCTTGCTTCTTGCTTGTAATTTCACTCAGTAGACACATGGTTTGTCAAAGAAATGTACAATTTTAAAGTATAAAAAATTATATTTATTATAAAAGCAATATAGGACTGACAAAGTTCTGGAACTATATGTGTCAAGTTACTCAGCGCAATTGTCATTACTGTAGTAATAAGTTTGAACAAAAAGCAGGGGGGGAAAAAACCTTAAAGCACCACTCAGTCTTCATTTGGACAGGAAGTGTCTGAATAGACGTACGTGTTCCTGAAAATCTAAAGCAGAAGTCACATTTAGTCCAAGTCTGTATCAGCTTAGAAAGTGATCATGACAGTGCAGAAAAAAAGAGAAAAAAAAAATCAACTTCAGCATTATAGTCTGAGGCCTAAATTAAAGAGTTTGATACATGTAATGCATTTCACACAAAACATGGCTATAGCTTAATAGCAATCACTAGCATTCTTAGTGCACCTAATATTCATATACAGGCAGTCATGCTTATAGTTTGTCAAACAATCAGGAAGATGGTCCATTAGTTGTGTGTTCTGTATTTGATTGCACTTTTGTAATGCTTATGATCCACTGTAAGTGTTACTGCAAACTTTGATTAGCTGTCTTGCTGGTTATCTCAGACAAATTGACTTGTCATGTTGTGATTGTGCCAGTCTGCCTGGAAGGGGTAGCTAGAATAGTCCATTGTTTCATCTATAAGAAAAAAAAAAAGAAAAAAAAGCAATATCGAAATCAAATTTGATGAGTCACAATATGACTTCAAGTTTATGTAACAAGTTCACTTGAATATTGCCAGATGTTTTAAAAGAGCCACAATACTGAGAACAATTATAATGCAATGTAAAAAGTGTTATGTATTGTTAACTTACAAAGACCTTCCATCCAGGAATTTGCTGGTCTCCAGCCTCTTTCACGCTCATGCAAAGGGCTCCAGTGGTCTGTGTTCTGTAGGTGGTCTACTATCTATAATGCAAAAGAACATCAATTCAACAAAAAACACTCACTTTGAACCTTGAAGGAAAAACCATGCATTAAGAGCCGGGGGAGCTTTTTGAATTTGAAGATCAGGGTAAATTTAACTTATTTTGTCTTCTGGGAAACATGTAACTATCTTCTGTAGCCTCTGAAGGGCAGTACTAAATGAAAAAATATGATATTTAGGCAAAATAAGAAAAATGTACACATCTCCATTCTGTTCAAAAGTTTTCACCCCCCGGCTCTTAATTCATGGTTTTTCCTTCTGGAGCATCAGTGAGCGTTTGAACCTTCTGTAATAGTTGCATA
>CM040481.1:8243474-8273122 GCA_022758105.1 Pangasianodon gigas
GCCTCCAAGATGTTACACCCTGAAAAGGGGAGATGTAAATAAGGGTACTCGGACATGATGCTTCCTCTCAGGCAGCTTCAGCGAGAACGATTTATTTTCAGGATTAGTTACAAAGTTACAGAATTTCTTTAAATGTAAAATATTACAACACCAATATGCATTTTCTTTACATTATAAACTCAATTTTCTAATCTAATTTCTTCTTCTTCCGGGTTTCCTTCACAGGTAAGTAAACAAGTAGATATAATAACATTTCTCTTTTTTTCTTTAACAGGAAGAATCAAGTATGAGGTAGGTATTCATGAAAATAGTCTATAAATCATTAAACATAAGCTTAAATTATCAAACTCCAATGCATTGCAAATAAAATCTATCCTATAAAACATTTCCAGCAATGTCTCTCTTCTATGTGTTATTTTTCTGTGTTCCTTATCACATTTACACACAATGAGCACACATTATCTTTAAAACACACAAACATAATGCTCTAAATGTGTGTCTTGCTGAGCCAAACATAGTCAAACTGCACACAATATGTGTTGTAGCTGTGTTAACCACGTGTCATTCTGGACTAGCCACTGCAAAAACAGAGTTTAGCTAGATGCTCATCAGTATCAATTAACCGTCAAAAGAACTAAATAATGCTTTTAAAACACTCAACTTCAGTCAGTATGCTAACGGAATATTAACAAAACGTTTTAGCAGTCATGTACCAAGATTCAAAAGAATAAATGCATTTTATATATATTAAATTTTATACCTGAAAAGGGGACATGTAAATAAGGGAACTCGAACACGATGCTTCCTCTCAAGCAGCTTCAGCGAGAACGAAGCATCGCAGCGAGAGCGCCCCCTTCCGGACTTTGCAGGCATGACTAATCAATCACAGATTTCACTTCTCAAAAGATCAACAAAGTCGATCATGGATTAACTCCTTACAGGTAGGTATCTTTACACCTTTTTAAACGTTTTTTTTTTTTTTTGGTCATATTAACTGTTTTTAAACATTTTAATCTCTCATGCAGGACTTTTACATTTTAATCCTTTTTAACCATTTTAACCACTTTTTCCACAGGACGTCGTTTTTATAGGACATTTTTACATTTATAGCCATGAACTATTATTACTGAATTTTCCTTTGTCTCTGTCTGTTTTTAATGACATTTTAAATGACTGTTTTAAATACTTAATAACTTACATATTTACAGCATTGACAAACAGCTTCCTGATAACAATCAATCTATCACACTAGAACATACAGTATGTCATTGACGGTGTTTATAATAATAATAATAATAATAATAATAATAATAATAATACAGTGCAAGGAAAAGTAACAAAGAATTGTAAACAACATTAAACAAAAAGGCCTAACAGCACAGTGATAACAACTTTCAATCCCAATAAGCAAGGTTTGCCAGGTTTGTGTGTTGTTGCGAAGTTTCCCATCACAGCTCATCTGTTAGATCATCCACTTGTAGACTTTTAATCAATTCCAGTTTTTCTCCTAAAGAAAATTCTGAAGAGAAAATGAACATTGAAGTCATTAAACGTGTCTGTCATCAAGGTTAAAAAACATATTAAAATGTTAAATCAGTCCAACGCATTAATATTTCTGGCAATAACAGTGAATAAGAAACAAGAAAAAAAGACAACTCACATTTTCTTCAGTGAATTCAGTGACCAGTGCCAAAGATCTTCTCGTCTTCCTGTTAACAACGGACTCAGTCCCAGTGTAAGCAATAAAGTGGATTAAAGTCTGGACTCTAAAGAAAAAAAAACACATACATGTATAAGTCAAATAGTAATCATTCAGAGCACTTTTAAATGTCATACAACACAAGATTTATATTTTAGTTACCTGTGCCACAGCATAGCAAAAAACTGGATAATAAGGAGGCCTGCAAAACTGATGAGGAACATCAGTCCAATAGGATCGATAAAAAGCTTCCCGTTAGGGTCAACTGTTCCATTGGCATAAGTCTTTGGGATGGGGATGCTGACTGTATTGCCAATGGATTGCATAAAGAAAGTAGCCACAAGCCACAGGACGTTGCAGATGAAAAACACAAAAGTTGCCTGAAAATGTAAAGAGGATAATTAGACCAGATCGCTAAAGTTAGGTCATTACTCAAATATTCCTAAGTATAGTGATCGCTGCTAGGCATTTGCCAACAATTAGTTATACGATATACCATGCTATTTAACACACACAATATTGTAATCATGGGGGCTTCAAAATCTAGTCAGTATAGATGACTATATATTTTCTTCAAATACACTGTGGTTGACCTCTTTATTGAGAACATATTTCAAGAGTGACACTGGCGATGCAACTGCAAGTACTTCTTATTTATTTTATTTGTTAATTTAAATTCTTTTCATTTTAATTTAATTGTGAAATGTCTAATGGGAACAACAAACAAAAACTGCATTACTCAAGCCATAAAGATGAGATTAAGTAATGATCATGACAATTTATATATATATATATATATATATATATATATATATATATATATATAAAATAAAAAAAATAAAGTTACCCAAATATGAACTTTTTTTTTTTTTTTTTTGTCAACTTCAGACTAACCAACCTTGTTGCGTAGGTCTTTCAGATCTTCTTTGATTCTTGCCTCCTTTTTTTTATCAGTCTCTAATGGTTTTAGGTATTGCTCAATAAGGTCCTTCCAAAACATTTCTTCTTCCTAATGCAACAGAAAAGTTAATTAGCATACTAATTAGATCAGCATACTTGGTTATGACTGTTTCCAGTTTTTACACAATGAATGGCCAAAATAAGAAACAGAAGAACAGGGATTCACATGATATGAGTGTGTGACCTCACAAATGCAAATTCCTAAAAATCCACACAAACCAAGTTGTATGAAATGCTACAAATGATGAGGTGCAGGCTTAGAGGTTGTAGTCTGAGTGGTAGACCTGCTTGAAAGGGAGATTGGGTAGAAAGGGTCTGTCTGCATACTACAGACTGATGGTGCAGGTGGGCATGTTTTTGAGCCCACATATGGACGTAGCCATCTAGCTAGCCTTAGTCATTCAGAATATACATATTTAAATAAAAATACAAAGAGACTGTCTTAGAAGTAACTAGCTAGCTAATGTTATCAGTAAACATTATTAACATTTACTATGAGATCCAATTTCTTTCAGAAATCCTGCAGGTGAGTTCGTGTTAGCTAGTTGGAGCAATGGAGATTACAAACAAATCATGTCAGTTTAGATTATGTTAGCTAGTTGGCTAGCTTTAGCAGTGGATATAACAGAAATTTGTTATGACTTAAAAATTCTCTCAGAAATTCTGTCAGTTTGTCTCATGTTAGCTAGCTGGATAACCAAAATTATGAAAATATGTGTGCATGCAATATATAAATTCAAACAATTTCCTTCATCCAAATGAATTACTTCCACAAGTGAACTCAAAAGACACACCTTCCATATTGTGCAAACCGCAGACAGACACTACTGGACTGAACTGAAATAACAAAGTGGCTCAGTGGTTCTTTGTGCATCATTAGCCTGGCCTTGAATTGCCATTAAGCCACTCTATATGTTAAGAAATTGTAATATTGTAATATTATTGTAATAACACTTGTAGAACTTTCAAATAATCTGAACCCCTCATTAAATAAAGCATGTACATGGCTTGCATAAGTAATCACCCCCTTCGAACTGTTCCATATTTTGTAGTGTTACAATCTGGAATTAAAATGGACTTATGTCATGAATCACAAAATAGCCCATAATATTCAAGTGGAGGTAAAAATCAGTATAGTCTACAAAATTATTTACCAATAAAAACATAAAAGCTGCAATTGCACAAGTATTGACCCCCATTGCTGTGAGACCCCTAAGTTAGTTTTGGTTCACCTTCCAAACAGGACAATGATGCTAAGTATATACTGCCAAAGCACTGAGAAAAAAAAAATTACATCTCAGCCAGTAGAAATATCTTGAAAATCTGAGTCACGTTTATTTGTATTTCCTATTATAAGATAGCAATAAACCAATACAACATTATTAAATATATTTCTATACATTTATACTGATATCAAGCTTGAGCTTGAGCCTTGTTCGATTAGCAGATAATTTTGCTAATTTAAAGAATTTATTTTTGGAAATAAGTAAAATTATCTGCCAGTAGAATAAGAAAATGTAAAGCTTGAAATAAACATGTTTAGACCAGGTTTATTAATCTTATATTCAGTTCACTGTAAACTTATAATAAGAAATACTAGATAAATGTGACTACATTCAAGATACTGTATTTTCACTTGATAAGAGATGGGTTTTTTTTTTTGCAGTGCTTCAGCAGTATACTTGTACTTCTTTATACTTTAATATTTATACTTTATACTTAAATACTTTACTTTTTTGCAGTTAAGTGGTTCAAAACCAAGAACCTGAATGTGTATAATCTCACAGTTAAAGCCCAGTCCTCAATCCAACTGAGAATTTGTGGCAAGGCTTAGTGTAAAATGACAGTTCATAAAATGTTCGCTGAGAAAGGTGATACCCACCGAGTTAAGGCTGTTCTCAATAAGGGCAAGTTCACCAGAGCTTTCTACCAACTGTCGAACAAAAGCTATCAAAGAAATCTTTATTAATCATCCGTGGTACCAGGCATATATATGTATATAAGTATATAGTAAGAGTAGTCAAAAATGTACGTGTACTCACAGTGCTCAATTAAAGGTAACTGTCTGAAAAAACAAGATTGTTTTAATTTAGTTTACATCATTTCCTTCAGGTGGGTTAAATAATATAGGAAACCCACAATAGTTTAATAGCTAAAATAGTTTAAACAGCCATCAAATTGTTATGATGTTAGTTTATATCTCTTACCTTTCTTTAGGTTGGGTTTCATCATTCACTTTGGTTTCAGCATTCAAAGATGTGGGTTGAGGTGCATTCTCCATCACTTTTTCTTCTTTGTTCAGTTGAACCTCCAGATTGTAGCCACATATTTTGAACAGCTTCTGGCACTTGACATTTTTCCGGATGTTTCCTTCAGATCCAGTGGTCTGGTTGGCAGATTCGCGTGTGCCCCAGGACACATTGTTCATGTTGACCATGGAGTAAATTGCCAGCAGCAGGTAGCCACTCGGGATGCAGATGAAGTAAAGGAACCCAAAGATGACAAGATGGAACTCATGAGGATGAAGAAGAGCCGTGACAACGTACATGATGACTATGCCAACGAAGAACAAGCCGCTTGGGGTCACAAAAGTGTCCTGCTTTACCATGTCCCCTGAACACATGTACAGATAAGTGGTTGAATTGTTTATCACAATTTTTAGTATACTTTATTATTTCAGTACAGTGTAGAGAAATGCTAAAATATTTTATAAAACAAGCTTGGTCACCTTTGTTACCAAATTAGCTTAGCATAGTTATTTCAAAGGAGAGACATGACAAGAAATAAGCAGTATAAAAGCACAATAAAATGAAATACCAAAGATGAAGATAAACTAAAGGACAAATTATACATGTTCAAATACATAGCAATGTGTATTTGTAAAGGTACCAGTTAAAGGTGCCAAGTGATTCTTAAACAGAGTGTTAGTCAAAGGACTAATTATCCTATAGCTGTTATTGGAAAGAAAAAGTATTGAATTAAAAGAAATCTTTACTTACCTATAATAGATAAGATGGTTGCTGTCATCAGAAAAGCATAGATTATGCTCATGATGGCAGCAATGGTGATTTGTAAGTCTGATTTTGCTTGCCCAAGATAATAGCAGAGAATTATGTAGACTGCAGGAGGAACAACCGCTATCAAAAGTGCAACATTGGCTTCTAAATTGAAGACGAATTTAAGGCTTCCTGTTGAAAAGACAGTTGAATTTTACACAAGAAATAGATGCCAACTATGTATAAAGTATTCTAAAAGAAAAAAAAAACCACACACACACACACACACACTCAATGCACTCTGGATAAACATCTGCTTTGCTTGTTTTTCAGACTTATACCTACATAAATTAATCACAGTTTTTACCATTTGTTAAAAATGTTAGCTTTTGAAATGCTTCTGAAATGCTTCTGAAATTTGGGGTTCAGTATGCTTTTCTATTAGCAGTAAACTACCCCAGGACTTAGGCTACTATTTCACCTAAGCTTCGCAGTTTCTTCTAATATACGTACTATACCTTTCATTGATTACCATCAGATCCAATATACTGTACATATATCAAACAAAGAGTGAGATTTAAAAATCAATTGGTAGGCAAATTGATGGCATGTACATCAAATAATAATATATTTACATTTGCTCAATTGGATGATACTTTTATCCAAAGTGATTTATAGCTGAGGCAGGATATTACTGAGTAGATGAGGGTTAAGGGTCTTGCTCAAGGAACAAACTGTGGCAGCTTGGTGGGATTTAAACTCACAACCTTCTGATCAGTAGCCCAAAGCCTTAAGCACTGACCCAATAGCATTCCTTTACTAGAAAAAAAGCCAGTCTTTGAAATTTCAGTACTGCTAATTTGAATACATAACGTGCTAATGCAAAATAAGTGAGAGCAAACAGTTGAAATGAGCCTCAACAGAAATGGTGAAAGAGCATCTAAGCTGTCACCTGCAATCATGAGGCAGACCGTAGCTGGGCCCAAGATCGAGGCAGCCATGGTGATAGTCTGGTAGAGAATGTAAGGTCGTGATATGGACTTGTTCATTTGTGCAGTGACACTGCCACTGGAAAGAAGGTCCAGAGTGTTGGCCATTGTGGAAGGGCCCCAGCGCCGCCGTTGGTTGTAAAACTCCTTGAACTCCTGTGGAGCATTGGTGTATGAGTCAGAGGCAGCACTGTACTCCACTCGCCATCCCTGCTGCAGGAGCAGTGTGCACAGCCAGCGGTCCTCACCTGCATACACAGAGCCAGAACACACAAGATGCATAAGAATATACATTAAATATATATATATATATATATATATATATATATATATATATATATATATATATATATATATATATATATTGAATATACATTAAAATGTGAATATACATTAAATATATAAGTATTAAGAGAATGTACTGTGCATAATGTTATTTTTTCTCATCTCCTTTGTCTTCGCTCCCCTCACCCTGGTCATATTGTAGATAGTGGGAAGCCTCAGTTGCTTTTCTTGTATATCTCTTCATGACGTTGTCACTCATGAGTGCCTCTGCGCGCATCAGGCTGAAACAGCCCGGGCTGCACAACACAGATCCGAACACATGCTCAGCTGTCTTCTGGAGCCAATGACCCACAGCATACTCAAATTTCTGATACCATACCATCGGGCCTGCAACACACACAGTGAAAGCTCTATATTCCTGTTTATAGACTGTATGGACCACAAGCTGTAAAATATGCGCATTGTATATTTTTGTTATCTTTGTGACCATTGATGCAGGTGGTAATGTGCCATCTATATTCCTGTTTATAGACTGTATGGACCACAAGCTGTAAAATATGCGCATTGTATATTTTTGTTATCTTTGTGACCATTGATGCAGGTGGTAATGTGCCATCTAAAAAAACCACCTGTATAAAACCATACAAATCACTATATAAAAAAGGGTAAATCAGTGCAAATATAATAAAGGTGTGGAATTTGAACTAATACATTATGAAGAGGTGTGCATAGGTGAGCTGCTGTGATTTTCAATCAAATCAGATCCTCTATTCCCTTTAAGAACCAAGTGTAATGGTATTACTGTCTAGCCTGTCAATCAAACCAATACGATTCGATCAAACACATTCCTGAGTGTTCAGCTATCCTGTGATGCAGCATGGGCAACAATTCAAAACAAATGTGGTGGTTTCATCTCAAAAGAAGCACATCGTCACTTCACCAAGCACTTCACCATCCACATTTGGTAGCTGTTGCATGATAGTGGAGACCTAGCTAGTTGGTGGGAATTGGCAAATGACCAAATTGGGAGAAATTAGTTAAAACCCAGTTTACAGCTGAAATTTTGGTGCAAATTTTGGTCTGCCCAGTGTGGCACAGTGATGTTTTTGTAATGACATACCATTAGATTTCTACGGCAGCCCGCAAGTACAAAACAAATTACCAAACCAAAAAAATGCAACAGCAAATCAGAAAATGCATCAATAAAACCAAAACAACAGCGATTTCAGTAAAGTACCTCAAAAATGGCTTGAAACAGAAATGCTAGTTCATTATTAAACATCACATGCTCACTGCTGATTTACTACAGCATGTGTCAGTCTGAAAGACCGAGGAAAACGGAAAGATGTATCTACATGGCTCCAGCCCCGCCCCCTCTTCTACAATTGTGTGGTCTCGAGAGGTTTGAAAATCCCACTGAATCAGCAGGTTTGAATATCACACCCCCTTTGACTCCACCCATGTCAGTGCAGCATTTTAACTGGTAACCATAAAAATAGCAAAAAAATAAAAAATAAAAATAAAAATAATAATTAAAAAAAAAAAAACATACATTTTTTTTCTTCATTTACTAACAAATCATGCTTATGTTGGCATGAAAACAGAGCCTTAACAACTCTTAACATACAGGAATGATCATAATACTGTTTGACCATGGACATATATTTATAATTGCCAGTAAAATTAGTGAACTCACAAACTCTTGATATTTGTCAAACCCTTCCTATTAGCTATTATTATTATTTGTGTATTATTAATCACCTGTGCCAGTAGGATGGATCCTGCCACAAGCAGCTCCCACTTCGGGGTACAACCTGAGCCGATCCACTAAAAGCATGACAGCTGAAGGCTGGAAATCTGTGTCTCCATCTAGAGCTAGAATATATGTGGTCTTTTTGGCTTTCTGGAAGAGAAAGGCAATTCTTTAGATTATGAAAGTCAGTGTATTGCAGTCATGTTAAGATAATCACACTTACTCTTAATTGGTCTTCAATATTTGTCAGCTGATCATCCCCTTCCCTGTACATCTGGTAGTATTTCTTGTGCAGCCTCCAGCCAAGAAGGTAGTACATGTACATGATCTTTAGTGAAAAGAAACACAATCAATGCCTACACTGAGACCCTGTAAGTAGGATAAACTTTAAGCATACTGACAATATGGTTTTAGTTAGGGCTACAACAGTTGGATTGTGTTATGAAACACTCTGTATTACTTCATTTAAATTTAAAAAAAAAAAGGTTGATGGAAATGACAAAGCACTTATGAACAACCATTACAAACAAAGTATGGGAACACTATGCTGTTGGCCTCATGACATAACTTGTGTTTTTATTAAGAATAATATTTTGTATTTGATTCATAATTTTTGTTTGTTGGAATGTGAAAAACTGTGGAAGCACTATGTACCAAGTTGAGCCATGCTTATTAATTGTCATGTTTGACACTTTGGCCAAGAGCTTGGTAGTTTGTATTTTGTTCGAAATGAATATGGTGTCAAATGAATAATACATTTACGAATGCTTTTTTTTTTCTCAAAACTCATGTCATGAAGCATAATGCAGTGAGTAGTGAAGCTATGTGAATCAAATAGCTTGTAAGTATTTAACTTGAAATGCTGCACAGAAATATTTGTAAATATTGTTGGTATTTAATAGATATTTTAAAATAATCCTAACTAATCTATTAATTGGAGAAATTAATAGATTAATCAATAGATTATTCAATTATGAAAATAGTCATTAGATGGAGTCCTAGTTTTAGTTGTTGAGAGCATGTGAACCCAAAACTACCCCTGCTACTGCCCTTGATTCCACCCCTAATGTAACACACATCTGATGATTAAGTATACTAGCATCTAAAGCTTTTTTGGGCACGTTTGTAATTAGGAGTGAAACTGGATGAAAATGTCATGGTTTGCATCACAGTGTCTGCTTTCCACTTTCAATGTTTCATCCATTTCAAAGTAATAGATAATAAAAGCAAATATTATATTATTAAATTATGATTTAATATTTTCATCATATTTTTTCTTAGCCTTTGTAGTTTATATAACATAATAAAATAATATTCATAAAATAATATTTTATTTTTTGTGAAACTGTTTGTGTCTTCATCATTTACACCAGTAATGGAATCATTTTTTAGTTATAATGCAGTCGCACCGGTATAGTGTACAGTATATAGTGTATATCTGAAACGTAACAGCAGGCTACAATTGTTAAGAGTAAAAATTGTGGAGGAAAAGTTTTGGGAAATTTAGTGAGTCTGCAGCAGCTCACCTGAGACCATCTCTTTTTGTGGCGGATCTGGAGTTTGTCCTTGAAGTGAACAAACAGTGTGTTGCCATGAGGAAGTGTGTACTGCAGACGGCAGCCGTATGGCGTTTGGAAGATTTTCTGGTCAGGAAGAGGCTTTCTGTTCCTAAATACACTTTTGCAATCCTCTGTGAATATGCTGTATATAATCAGGACACACAAACACACACACACATACAAACTTTTCCTTTCATAATTCAAGAAAAACAATACATGTATTATTATTATTATTATTATTATTATTATTATTATTGTTATTATTGTGGAAGAGGAATAACAGGAGGAGAGACGAGCACCCCGAGAGAGAGAGCCACACAGAGGAGAGCTGTATGTGTGTGTGTATATATAGTGTGCGTAGACCGGAAAGTGAAAGTAAAGTTTTGTACGAAAAGAGGCAGACAAAGCTGTCTGGTTGTGTGTTTCTGAGCCTGTCTCCCGCCTCCTCATTTCCCCACGACAGAGATCACTTCACAATTATTATTATTATCAAATAATAATAATAATAATAATAATAATAATTTAATAAAATGTCCAGCCAGGCCAAATTTGCCTCCCTTTCTAACTTACAAAAAACAATTTTGCATGTTGAACCAAATAAACCAAGTATAATACATGATTATTCAATATATTAATAATTCTGTACAGGTCTTTTGCAGCCAAAATGGTGTTTATGGCATATGGTTCTATATATTTGTGGTCGAACGCCCATGCCGCCACAAATATATACAATATATTGTGAATGGAAGGAGGATTCTGGGGAATGACTGATAGGGATGAGCATGCATCTGTGGGTGATAAGTGTTTTGTGTTTCAGCAAGTGCCAGCGAGGAGGGAGTGCCATGGAAGCTGGGGGGCAAGAGTGGACCTGAACTGTATGTGTGTTTGTGTGTCTCTGTGTGAGTCCCTGAGTTAGAAAACATGATTCACACTGAAAAGTGCTCAAAAGAGAAAATGAAAAACAAAAAGCCCTGTTGAGTTGTCTCAAGCCTGCCTCCTGTTTCTTCATTTCTTCCCGAACCCACCAGAGTGTTACAATGGGGCAGAAAACCTAGGAGGTGAGGAAGATATGCTCGCCCCTCCCCAGAAACATCCAGACCCTTGCTGGCATCCACCAGAGTCAACATCTGGCCATCCTCGAGCTGCGTATGGTGCTTCACTGATGCTCAGTGAGCTTGGCTGCTCACTGAAGCCCATCACTGAAGACATGGTAGACCTGGTGTTACTGAAGCAATCTGTCGCCAGACTGCCTGAGGGGACGGCAGAATGGATCCAGAGGACCATTTGGTGGTGTATCTGGGGGAAGGTAGCCATTCCCCTTCTCTTCCTCTCTCTTCCTGTCTCTTTCACTCTCTCTCTCTACACACCTTCAACTAAGTGAAAGTACAGGAATTGATGGCCAACAAATCCAGCCAAATGTTACACTGTCCTACCCATATTTTTCTGTTGTTAAGGACAGATTAAACTGAAAGGACATTAAAACAAAAGAGATGACACAGTTGTTGGTCCCAGGGAGCTGCAGGGAAATGTTTTTCCATGCAGCTCACCATAATCCAATGATGGGGCATTTAGGGCAGGGGAAAACACTGAACCGTCCGATAGCTTGTTTCTATTGGCTGGGTATTTGCGTCACTGTTCACCTCCACACCTTGGATCAATTAAGAGAGATGAGCTGGACGGGAGGTGAATATAAAATATGCAGCTCAACACACTCTCCCCCAACCCCATCACAGCTCCAGCCACATTTCAACAACTCATGAACAGAATCCTCTGCCCACATGCTGCCTATGCCTTGAACATTTCAGGGTTATCCTGAGATACTTGAGATAGGATGGACTCACAGCAAACCCAAACAAGTGTGTAATTGGGTGGGTGGAAGTAAAAGTATCTGGGCTTTCACTTGGGTCATGGGCAAGTGCATTCCCAAATTCATAAGACAGCAGCGATTGTAGCCTGCCCAAGACCCAAGACCCAAAAGGAGGTTAGACAGGTTCTGGGGCTGGCTGGCATAGGTTTGTGCCTAGTTATTTCAGTGAAACTGTCATTAAAGTATTGTATGGTCAGTTATTAATATGGCAAGATTTCTTGATGGTAGACTGTGCCTTAAAATGATCAGAAAAACAATTATGTTTTATTTTTTATATGTCATCATAACACTGAAAGTAATTCCTTACATCACGCATTGCTGATTCATTTTAGACGTGTGTGTGACATCCATCAAACACAGCAGTCAGGGGTTGATTTTAAGCAGCGTTTCAACACTGTAAGCTGTAAGCTCCCCTGCTCTGTACAATGGTGACTGCTACACTACAGTGAGGACTTCTAGATAGTGTGAAAATGTTGAGTAGTAGATACTGCGGGCCGTTTCAAGTTCAAATTTTTTCAAGTTCATGCATATAAGGCAGAGAGACATATTTGACCCATGGCCCTTGAGTTTTAAAAAAGTCTTGAGGCGAGTGTTAGGGGGGCATAGGGAAATTAGGGGGGTGTAGCCCAACTCAACAGCCCCCAAAATCCGGCCCTAGTCCACAGGCTGGGGCGCAGATTGTTCATAGCTGTGTCAGACTTCCTATCTCATCAAGGGAGTCAGTGAGGGAGTCAGACCAGACAGCTCCCTGTTCTGGGTCAGGCAGTGGGTCGAGCACCAGTTTGTGAATGGAGGGCAGAGTTGGGGCAGAGTGGTAGGAATGAGTGTGCACCTGTGGGTGATTTACTAAATGTTTTGTGATACAATGAGTGGCAGAGAGGAGATAAAAGGAGGGCATGGCATGGAAGCCGGGGAGCGAGAGCTGAGCTGAACTGTGTGTGTGCACTCAAAAGAAACAAAAGTAAAATAAAGAGCCCTGATGAGTTGTCCCAAGCCTGCCTCCCATTTCCTCATTTCTTCCCAAACCCATGGAAGTGTTACAATATTATTCACAATACATTGCTTGTTTGCACAATCACTTACACATAAACCTGTCGGATGACTTCCACCAGGGTCACAGCATACTCATTGACACACCGCTTGTTGTCTTTGGTCAGGAAAGCATCATCGAAATAAATGTGAGACTCAAAAACAACATCGTTAAATTGGTTTTTCTTTGGTCGGAACTTGTCCAGCCTGGTGAAAATAGGAGGAAACATTCATTTACAGTTGATCAAAGAAGTTCTCAAATGGAAGACTCTTTTCACCATCAGAATACCTGAACATCGAGATGATCATCTTCATCATTTCATCTGCAGTCTCATGCCACATGGTTGCACAGAGATAGATGGTCACCTTCTCCTTTTCCCTATTGGTGAAAATGTAAGAATGTTAATTCCAGATGTTAATATACATCAAAATGCATTGTCCTTCATTAAGCACACACATACTTAACTACCTGTTATGTCTTGGCTGGAGCACAATCTCGAACTTGGAGTTCAAGAGCATGGACTGGTCAATGAACGCTGCTTCATAAAGGTTGCGCACAAACAAGTCCTTTGTCCTGGCAATACGTTCCGTGTTCAGGAACCAGATGTAGAGTGTGCAAAGCACCAGGCCAAGCCACCAGCTCACCAAAGATGATCCAAGCAGACCAAAACCCACTGAAGACTCCTCGTATGACATTTGGTGACACAGATCACGAGTTAAATCACTCAGTATCAGTCTCATGATGCCAAGCCCTGGGCTTTCCATGATCACAAAGGTATCACAGTAGTCAGCAAATATGGTTTTGTTCTGCAGAAAGAAGTGTAAAATTACTACTTAAAGATTTTCAAAGAAGAAAAAGGTAGACTAAGCATTTCACCTATATACTTAACAGGTTTACCCACCAAGCGCACCTGAATAAAGCATTCATTTAGAAACCTGTTAAGATCTGAGAGAAATTACTAATATTAATTAAATACTATCTAGACAGACAGACAGACAGACAGATAGATAGATAGATAGATAGATAGATAGATAGAATTCATTATTATTTTTTCATTGTTATAACCTCTTGATTGATGTTCCAAAAGGGAATCCAAACAGCCAGCGCAAAGGCGCCCAATGTGGCTGGAGATGTGAAGATCATGGGAATGAGGAAGCTGCGGCGCACAGCATGCATTTTGCATGCAACCACAGCCATGTAGCGACACAGAGCTGAAGATAGAACCTGAATGGCGAACAGACTCAAGACGAGGGTTTCAGTAAAGCTGTTGACTGATAACACTGATGACCACTCCTGGCCTGAGAGCTTCACATAAGCTCCAAGGACAGTGAAGGTCACAATAATTCGCACCAAGCTAGCCACAATGTTCACAAAGTTGTGGGACCTTTTTATGTCCCGGATTGTGTTCTGGAAGAAGACGATGCGGAAAAGCATGGCATAGTTCTCCCACCAGTTCAGAGAGACCAGGAAAGTGCCTCCTATGGCTAAACCCACGAATAGCGCCATGTTCTGCTTTCTGAGATAGTTAACAGCAAAGAAGCAAAAACCTGCAATTAAGAAAACAACAGCGGCTAACGAAGTTGCAATAAATTGTCTCTTTCCGTGCGCGACTGCATTTGCGACCACCTGCAGAATGGCTGATAATGTGGCAATGCCATTTAGAAGCATCACGTTGGTCAGGATGTCAAATCGGGGCATAGATATCATGGTTAGGATGGAAGATCCAAGAGCCACCAAAGTTTCCACTGAAATAATCTGCACACAGATAAAGATAAATTTTAGTCAAATTAAATGCAGGGCAATACATAATACATAGCAATGTATTACAGGCTCAGCCAATAAATATTTAAACAATCTTTGTGATGCTAAAGATTTGATAGTTAATATGCATTAACCAACAGTATATTCAAGAAATAGATACTGTATCTTTTACTGCAGTTTAATTAGAGTTAAATGCTACAAAAATGCAACTCCTAAACCACCTGGCAACATAAACCACCTGACAACAGTGGTGGACATTTTGTTATTACACAAGTCATGTTTTTTTCCGTAAGTCAAAAACATCTAGGGGTGTATTTTTTTACATATATCTTTGAACATAACAGCCATGGTCAGCAGCAAAAATAAAGTAAATTTGCAATTTGTGTATCCAGTTACACTGATTAACAAAAGATTTTTATTTGCCTATTACAATGATGGCACCGCACTAGCATTTGCACAACTATGCAAGTTGGTATCATCTTACTCATGGTCCAGCCATTAATTTCAATTCCTTTCATGGCTGTACAAAAAATGGTTGTTCGGATGCAATAGGTGAGCGGGAAAGCAGTTATCTCATTTATTGTAGATAAGTAAAGCTTATATAAGATAAGTAAAGCTTATATAAGGAAAAAGGCAGTGGAAAAACTTGAGATACTAACATCATTATTACCTTTGCAGTGAATAGTAAGGTAATTCCTAAAGCTATACCTAATAGAGAGCAGCTAGTCATGGAAATAAGTTGGCAGTGGTGTAAATGATAAAAACAAAAAGAAAAAAACAAGTAGCAAAAGTAGTCCATTTACAGAATACTTCACCACATGTCTGACTAGATTTGAATGTTTTGAGAAAAAATTAACTCACAAAAAGACAGCACAAAAAGAGCCAATGCAACTTCAGATGGCATTATATACAGCTCTCTTTTTATAATTTTATAATTATATTTTATAATATAATAAATGCCCTTAAATCACACCTTAACTCACCCCAAATAGGTTACTGAGACAAATCTAAATTATTTTAATGATTAAAGTGGTTCTTTGGAAAATCCCTGGTGAAAGGTTCCACATAAAACCTTCAAGTTCAGGGTTCCCTTAGAGCAAAGATATTCAAACTATGGTGTGCGCTACCCTATGTCAGGTCAACCCAGTCAGCGAACTCCAGGTCCTAGCACACACACACTGCAACCTACAAACATGGCTACCCTGCACTACACTCCCCAGAATGCACACACTGCCTCGTTTAGTCACCAACTTCTGATTGAGCACACCTGTTTTCAATAACACACACAGACTCTTTAAAAGAGATCCTCACTCACCCACAGTTTGTGAAGTAATCACTCAGTTTGTGTTGTGCTCCTGATGTTACCAAGCTTGTTTTCTTGTGTGCTCTAATCTGGTTTGACCTTGCTAGTTTTCGGATTCACGTTATTTGCCTTTGCCTAGTTTGTCCTGTTTGCTAATCGCCTGACACATTGCCTGTTCTATGTTTTGAATTCTGCCTTGTGATTTTGGATTTGTTTGCCCTTCTTTCATTAACACTAAGTCTACTGAAATTTCATTTGTTTCAACCTTTCCTTCATGAAACCATAGTTGGACATGAAAGAATTGCATTGGGGGCATGGGTGAGATGGGAAGTACCAAAAAATAAATTTTTCATTTTAGAAGGGAAAAATAAACACTTTTTAGGATGCTAAATTTAAAGGGTTTTTTTGTTTGTTTTTTTCAAGAAGTGTACAAGCTCATACTTATCCTACATATTTGGATAATGGTCGTCACTTACCCATAGCAAAGTTTGCGTCGATGGGGTTTTTGAATCCTTAAAAGTAATTTTCCAAATGCTTTTGATCAGCAGTAAAACACTTGGAGCAATTAGAAGGCACCCAATGAAGAGGAGAGCATAGGGTTTGGTGTCTATGGTTGTTGATGTTCCACTGCAAAGGTTTATTAATAGCAACAGAGATGCCTGTAATGTAGATAAAAACAGAAATAGCAAACATATTTATCATGTTCAAATGCCTCAAAATATATGGCTGCCAACCAGAGATGTTCATAAGTAATAAAATGGAAGTCCAAGTCAAGTCTTGAGTCTTTACCCTAGAGTAAAATTCAAGTCTTGAGTCTTTCAGATCGACTCTTTGTCAATTCCTAAGTCAGCAGAATCTACATGAGGAGTATATGGCAACTTTAACTGTATAGCAACAATAAAGAATAGTACTGTTCACAGTAAAGGGGGATAAAAAACAGATCAACAGTTGTGGATCAAATAGATCAAAAGTTGCAACTATACATTTAGAAATATGTTTTATAACACTTTTTATAGAAGAAAAGGTTGAAAATATTTTTTAAAAATATGCCTCTTGAGGCATTAAATAGTCCTTTGTTTTGATATTAAAGTTTTTCTAAAACTTTTCGTCTCTAAATGAAAAAATAATAATCAACAATAAAACAGTGAAACTCAGAAGACCACATTGGGGTCCACTCCTGTCAGACAAGAACAGGAATATGAATATATATATATTTTTGTTGATTTCTTTTGTTTAATAAGTGAAAACAAAGTGATTTTTTTGTTGTTTACATCACTTTCATCTACAGGTACAAATTAAAACAAGATCAGAAATTGACATGTTGACATTTCTTAATAAAGAACTGAATATTTAATGGGGTGTCCTAATTTTTTCACATGACTGTGTATGTATGTGTGTGTCTATATATATATATATATATATATATATATATATATATATATATATATATATATATATATATATAATTATATACATAATGTGTGTGTATATATAATATGACTGGTAACTGTTCTATGTGTCAAAACTTATCAAGCATTTGTTCCCCAAATGTCAGCTAATACCAACACAAGAAATCGTGAAATGGATTCTAAGCGCACAATTCTTACCCTTACTGAAATGAATGGTAGATATTTAGTTCTAGTGTTACCAAACATAGCAGGTAGGTTATCAACCACCTTTGATAATTATGCCATGAATATGCCATGGTAAATGCTAATATTTGCTGATGTGAACAGAGGGCTGTCTCACAGCAGTAACATCACTCTGACGCTAATGAAACTAAACTAACTTGTCTGGGCGTGTTTTCAGAAGTCTTTTGTATTATGATTTAATTATCTTTCCACATTCTTTACATGGGCATTGCAGGGTAGGCTATAGCCCAAAATAAAGCAACTACACACATGCAAATAAAAATACTTTTTCTGTAACTTTCATTCACACTCTGTCCAGGTAATCATGGAAAGACTTATTGCTCACAAGTTACTATTGACGAGTCCAAGTCAAGTCGGGAGTCATAAAGGATGAGCTGCAAGTCAAGTCTGAAGTCTATTTTTATGAAAATACATATTCTTGTTTAAGGCTTACTTTGCTGAAGAAGGCTAGCCCAAACACCAAGATTCCCACAAAAGTACATGTGATGATTTGGATGAAGCTCACAAACTTGCGAGGTTTTTGCTCATCTGCAATAATAGGTGTTTCCCGAGCAGCGTCCCAGGCCTGCGTGACCCTACAACATCACAATTTTAAATGTTGTGTTTTAAAATGTTATTGTGAAGAGGTGCAAAAAAAGTATTGACAGGTCCAGGTCGAGACTTTGAGTGAGACTGTATACATTATTATAATAATACTACAGGAATAAATGGATACAAAACCACATTTTAAATAACAATGGTAATAATGATGATAATGTTGAAACCAAGGAAAGAAACATTGAACCAATCTCTTACTATTGCTGCTTTTTATTCTGATCTTCATGCATCCTTATTCAGTGACAAAGTAACACACCAGTGCCAGTCAGATGTATTAGATATAAGTGTGGGTGGTTCCATATGAACTTGTTTTCAGGCACTTCTTTTTTCTTTGTGTTTTAACATGTATTTTACTTTGAGAAAGGGTTGTGTGCACTATAATAATAATAATATATATATATACACTGCCCAGCCAAAAAAAAGTCGTACACATTAATATATCATTGAACCACCTTTAGCTTTGATTATGGTGCACATTCGCTATGCCACTCTTTCAAAAACTTCATACAACGTCACAACATTTATTTCATGTTGCATGAATTTTTTGCCAAGATCTTGTACTGACGATGGGAGAGTCGAACCACTCCATAAAGTCTTTTCCAGCACATCCCAAATGGGGTTAAGATCAGGCTTCTGTGGTGGCCAATTCATGTGTGAAAATGATTCCTCATGCTTCCTGAACCATTCTTTCACAATCTGAGCCCTGATTTTATGCCCATGCCATCAGGGAAGAAAAAATCCATTGATGTGATAACCTGGTCATTCAGTACATTTTGGTAGTCAGCTGACTTCATTTTATTGCCCCATAACATTGCTGAGCCTAGACCTGTCCAACTGAAGCAACCCCAGATCATAACACTGTCTCCAGAGGCTTGTACAGTGGCCACTATGCATGATAGATGTGCTTCCCTTCTTACCCTGATACACCCATCACTAAGGAATAGGGTAAATCGGGACCTATCAAACCACATGACCTTTTTCCATTGCTCCAGTGTCCAATCTTTATGGACCCTAGCAAATTGAAGCCTTTTCTCCTGATCAGTCTCACTAACAAGTGGTTTTTTTATGGCCACCCACTGTTTAGTACCAATCCTGTGAGTTCTCATCACATTGTGAGTGTGGAAATGCTCTTAATTTCACTATTAACCTTAGCCGTGAGTTCTACTGTCTATTTTTTACGATTTGACTTCACCAAGCATTTAAGTGATCTCTGATCATGGTCAGTCAAGATCTTTTTCCAACCAAATTTTTTTCCATGAAGTTGGTGGTTCACCACTATCCTTCCAGGTGTTAATAATGCATCGGACAGTTCTTAACCCAATTCCAGTTATTTCAGCAATCTCCTTAGTTGTTTTCTTTGCTTGATGCAGGCCACTAATTTGACCCATCTGAAACACAGTAACATCTTTTCCATGGGCATGGGATATGTCTTCCAACAAGGTTGTTAAAGAAATGAGAAGCTACTAACTGCATCAGTTAAGGTTAAAAGAATTGTTATCAGCTGAAACACATTAATCACTATAGTAATTATCCAATCAACAGCTCTTAAGTATTTGCTGATTTAAATCCAAATGGTGACTTTTTTTTTTGGCCAGGCCGTGTGTGTATATATATATAATGTATGTATATGTACTTGGTCTCAACAAAAAAAATCATTGGTCAGGCAATTAGCAAGAATTAAGCAAATGCTCCTGTGCCACCATTTGGTCATTTACTTTTGCTGCAGTGAAAATCTAGAAACAGGAAAATTCACTTATATAGTCTTCTTGTATGCAAAGGAAAAAATCATGATAATGATTTAAATATTTGATGTAAAATTCAAACTAACACATGTTTGGGTGTACAAAATTTTCCAAAAATATCTTTTGGGATGTTTTTTTTTTTTTTAAAGATTAGTCATAAGAAGACTATATAAGTGAATTTCCCTTTCACTGTGGCAAAAGTAAATGACCAAATGGTGGCACAGGAGGTCTCGTGCATTCTTGCTAATTTCCTGAATAATGATTTGTTGTTAAGAGCATTAAAAGTGTCTGTCTGTCTATCTATCTATCTATCTATCTATTTAATAATAATAACAATAATATATATATATATATATATATATATATATATATATATATATATATATATATATATATATATATATATATATACTGTAAGTAATAATACAAGTTTTTAAATATCAGCAGAAAATAAATGAAAATTAAGAAAGACAAGAAAGAAATAAAAGACTGAACTCATACCTGCGCTGTTTTTCACCCTGATATTCATACATGTTCAGTGACAAAGTGACAAAATGATGCACAAGTATCAGTCAGATATATTACAGTGGGCGGTGACCCATTAACTTGTTTAGAAGGCGCACCTCTGAAACTGTCACTAATAATGCAGTGTGAATGATGTATTCTTTTGTCAAGTATGAGGAAGGATTCTTTTGATGTTGAAATTTCATAAGAATTAATGCACAGCTTGGAACAGCTTGGAACATCCCCACTTAAGAATTTCAATTATGATTATAGTCTCATGATAAGACTCATGTTAATGCAGGATGACTTAGTGTATATTCATTTTGTGCATTGTTTCTGTTTGACACTCAAAAGTCCCTTTATTCTTTACTTTCGCTTTCAGCACTTTTTATTTTCACACATGCAAGCACACACACACACACACAGACACACACACACGGCTCGGTGCTGGTTACTCTCTCCCTCCCGAGGCGAGGATCCATCAAAGGATCCTGACCCAAAAATAGATACAGATCTTCTACATGTAATTGAAAATTTGGATGATGATAATATTGAATATGCATAACTTATTATTATACATACCAAGTCATTGACTTGAAAATTGAATGAAAAAAAAAAAAAAATGAAAATGTTACTAGTGTGAAGAACCAATCATGCAAGGTCAATTTTTTTTAGCAGGCAAAACCATTCATCCTCACTAAATGTAACATTGTGTGAGCATAGCATGTATGTATTTTTCATTAGGTTGGGCAGCTACCAGCCTTGTGCAGGATCTCCTCAGGTGGGCCCATTCATGACTGGCCTCACCGAGAGCAACTCACCTGCATGGGCTGTGCAATGATGGAGTGTACATCCAGTGGTACGTGCACTCAGAAAAGTGGTGTCTGCACTCAGAGGTGGTAGCCCATATCTGGGAAAGGTTTGACTAGACACAGGTGGACCTTTTCACCAGTGCCAAATCAACCCATTACAGCATTCAGCAACTAGGCCACCAAGATTGCCATGTCTGAGGGTATGGTCCATTGGTCTGTATTGCCAACTAAAGACTGTGACCTAGCAGTCCAGAAAACACTTCTGAAAGCAAGAGCCCCAGCACACAAGCCTTGTTATGACCTCAAGTGGACGATGTTTTGCAATTCTTGTTGGCTGGACCGTGTGCATTTGCAGATTCCTAGGATCCTGATTTTCCTTCAGCAACTGCTAGACAGGGGCAAGTTCCCATCACCCAATTACAGCGTGGAATCTCCCCCTTGTCCTCAAGGGTGCTCATGATGAGCCTATGCAGAATACTGACTGATCCTTAGACCAACTGCTTATCTTCCATGCAGGAAAGACATGGGAAGGTTTCTTGTATAAGCACAGGCTGGCTGAGTGGGTGGTGGATTTCATCACGTTTACTTATAGACCACTGCGAGCATCCAAACACAATGTCCTGGCATGTTTACAGATATATAAAACGATATAGCAAAAGTATAAAATGGTCTGCTAACATGGGCCGCTCTGTACTGCTGCTACCTGGCATGCAAATTCTAACATGGGCCACTCTGTACTGCTGCTACCTGCCATGCAAATTCTCTAAATTCTACAAAGTCAGAATTTCCTTTCCCATTCAAATGAATGTGGCAGCCATCTAAGTTGAGTCCTGCTCCTCATTGCATTGATAGCATACCTTATCCTTTTTAAATCAAACTTTATTGAATGATTTCAAAATTCATTACAAGCAATTACACACATTTTACAGTATAGAGATACACATATTTGAGTCGATCAAAACACAAAGGTATACAATTAATGCACACATGTCTATATATTTACACATATTTGCACAATACTTACATGTCACCAAGACTTCAAATCTTTAAAAGAGTCCATTGATGTCTATTTCTTGTCCTTCTGTCCATTGTCCTTTGTCTTTTCAGTTCACTCACAATCTGTTTTCACAATTTCACAATCTCAGCAGGGATATGGCACTGATGGATAATCATTTTCATCTCGTTTTCCATATTTTATAGTTAATAATACACATAACAAACTAGTAAAAGTCCTTCACGGTTTTTGTAAAATTTTTGTCCAAAATTCCATACATTATCATTTAATCATTCAAGTTTATGTCCAATCCTAAATTTCTCACTTTTTGCCATATCTCTGTTGACCGTGGGCTGTGTATTAAAAGATGATCAATAGTTTCATCTTCTTTACCACTGTTAACAGGACATTCTTTTGTGGTTACAAAACAGCTCCATTTAACAACACACCGTACTGCTAACCTATACACTTATTAGCCACATCACATTCTGAATGTTTTCAGAGATATCCTTTGTGATATGTTTTTAATACACTGCTCACTTTCAGTTAGTGTAGGATGTTTAAAAATACCCCCACGTTCATGTTCGGTTATTTTTTATAGATACTTTTGTTAGATCAATTGCTCCAGTCTAGTTTTAAGTTTTCGTGTTTAAATGTGAAATCTTTGTATATTAATTTGTAAAAGGGCACGTTTTATCTTGTTCTTCAGCTCAGCTCAGTCGGTCTGGTCCCGGACTTTTCCTATCATTGAACTGTAAGATCGCTTCTATAATTTCATCTTCATTAATGGGATCCACTAGATGTTGTAAATTAATGTTTTTTAATGTTGGGCATGCCGCTAAGAAGTCAGTTGTTTTATCATCCTCTGTATTTTCTTTAGATGAAGCATCTTCACGTTTTTTTCTTATTATCTCCCTTTTGTCTTTCTCATTTTCAACAATATTTCTGGTGTTGTCTCTATTTATGCTAGGAGTTTTTAATTGGTTTTATTACATTTTATGGGTTCCCTGTGTAATTTGTATCAAGTCCAGCCTGTAGCTAGACATTTAACAAAAAAAATCATCATTTATTCTGGTTACTTAAGATTTTATTCTATATAAGCAATCGTCATCTTCGACATTTTTATTCTGTCTGGTTTGGAGTTCGACATTGTCTGAGACAAGCTTATTATAATAGTTGTTCTTTTGCTGATTAAGTACTTTACATTTTTGTTTTTAATTTGTTTTTTGAAACCATCCCACATTTTAGTGCTTGATCTTGTTAAAACCTTTATTTGTTTAATTTATTTGACTTTGGTTAATTCATGAACAACAACTTTGTTTTTGAGACATGTTGTATTTAGTTTCCAGTAACCTCTCTGCTTGTTTGTGTTTAAGTTTATTCTCACTGAATTGGTTAAACAATTGGATTCTGTTTTATAGTATAAAAGGTTTATCATATTAGTCCTAATGTTATGAAATTTTTCTCTGAAAGTGTACTTAAGTTCACGTGTCACATACATTCCGTAGAATTTTCCCTTCTCTAGAGATTGTTGTACATCTTGGTTTGGGAATTTATCTTTCTTGTGTGTAGTTGCATTGAAGTCGCCACATAAAATGATATTAAAGCCAACACTTAAAACTTCATACAACTTATGAAAAAATTCTAATTTTCCAGCTTTATCAAGGGGAGTATACACATTTACTATTCTTAATTTTTTTTTTTTTTTTCATTTCTACAGTAACAATCAAAAATCAGCAATCTTCCTGGAATAATTTCCCTTGACAATAATTTTTACAAGACCTTTAAAGAAAATACCCACTCCATCAGTGTGATCTTCTCCAATAGATATTATCACATTTCCATTCGTCCACATTTTTTACAGTATTTATATCCATTTTACTTATCAGTCTTAATTCTTGAGCACAGATTATATCATATTTTTTTCATAATAGAACAGAAATTTTATTTTCTCTATTTTTTACTGATTGGATCCCTATGTTTTTAGATAACAGTACAGAGACATTTTGTTTATAAAGAAAAATGACAAAACATACGTATCTGGTAATCATTCTTTTATCTTTTTCAAATTGTCTATTTTAGGTGGAGATGTTCTTTTACGCCTTTTGTTTTTTATAGGTTGTGTCACAGTATTTTTAATATATGTAGTGTAAGAAGGTGCATCTATTCAAGGTGCACCTCTATTCAAGTTGCATCCATATTGGATTGTATGTCACTAAGTGAGTGTAGCGGTGGGGCATGGTCAAGCGCCGCTTGTGAATAGAGGGCAATACTCATTTTATATCCTGTGGGTCTCGCTCGCAGTGAGAAAAGGGAAATGGAGTGATGCTGCTGAGGATGGCCCCACATGGATAGCCTAAAGATTGCTGTGAGATTGCTGTGGATGGTACCACACAGATATCCGAAAGGTTGCTGTAGAGGGTCTCACCTGAATAGCCTGGATTGCTCATTAGGGATCTAAGTCTTAATCTATGTCCAGATTTCTGTAATGCTGCACTGTTACAATGTCCATTATTAAAAGTGATATTTAAATAAAATTGAAGGGAACTGAATTGAAGATTTCTGAGCAAAGCCAGCCAGTGGTGCTGAGCAGCACAACCTTGGGGCAGTAAGGTGGCACAGTGGGTACCATCACCACCTCACACCTCAAGAGTCCCCAGTTCGATCCTGAGTTCAGGTTACTATCTGTATAGAGTTCTGGGTATCCTCTTCAAGTGTCCACATGGACTTTCTCTGGGTTCCTCCCACCTCCTAAAAATGTCAGTAGGTGGATTAGTAACACTAAATTGCACGTAGGTGTGAATGAGTGTCTGACTGTATGTGTGTGTGCATGATGCCCTGCAATGGACTGGCATCCCTTTCAGGGTGTATTCCCACCTTGTGCCCAGTGTTCCTGGAATAGGCTTCAAATTCTTCATGATCCTGACCAGGATAAAATGGTTTTTGAATGAATTAATAAATAAACTGTTACTTTGAGCAATACCATATAGCATTTCCATGCCCATACAAGACAGGCTAATAATTTCAATTGAAAAACAAACAAACAAACAAACAAACAAAAAAACACTGCTATTCTAATAGCCAGGAAATTGTTTTTCTTTGTGGCTTTCCAACCTGTGTAGCCATTATTTTATACTGTACATCCATTGTAAGTGGCACATTATAAGTGGCACAGTGGTATATTATAAGTATAATGTATAACTCCTTAACAAATTGGATTTGGATAAAGCTCCAACGACGTGCCTTCGTCAGTGGATGTTCATGGACGTCCACTTCTCTGTTGGTCCACAACACTTCCAGTCTTTTTGAATTTGTTAATAAGTTTGGCAACAGTGTTGTGTGTGATGTGCTTGCCATGTTTGCTGTTAAAGTCCATCGCAACTTTGCTGACAGCTCCCTGATCCAGCCATGTACTTCTTTTGTCAAAGGCATTCTTAAAGGCTATCTGAAAAAAATATATATAATGTAAACTAAGAATATGTGTAGCGGAACGGATGTTGTAGTAGCATGGATGTTGGGCATTGCACTGATCTTTCACGCCCTGAGCGCATGTGCCTCCAATCATCGTTTCCGGGGAAGTGTGAGGCTTCCAGGTGTCGCCGGGTGTGCATCGTAGCAAGAGAACTGCCTGTTCTGGGTTCACCCTTCTTCCGCTTCGAAGGTATGTGTTTACTTGGTGTGAGTCTCCTGATTTATTTGCAGGGTCATTGTGGTTTTTTTAAAAAATTATTTTAGTATTATTTCTGTGTTATCCTTATTTGTACTTGGTAATATTTATGAGTGTCTTCTTGCATATGGTGGGACTTTTTCTTTTTGTTGGTTTCTTTGTGGTAGTGTTCTTTTGCTTTGTTGTGGTCCTTTTCTTAAAATTGTTGCCAGCTTTTACAAATATTAATTTGAGAGTATTGAATCCCCTTTGTGAACATTTTTACCGGTAGCCGGTGTGTGTGTGTGTGTCGGCTACTTTTGGGGTTGCAAATACTAGGCATATTGTTCAGCCTCCTGGCTTATTGGTAACTAATTTTGTGAGTCATTAAAGGACCATTTCATTTTCTTCAGTTATTTCTGTTGGGTTAATTTTTGTATTGTTATTTTGAACTGTGATCTTTTTTAGTGTTATGGGGTTATGACTAACTTCTCTTTTTTTGTTTAGGAGTTGAGACCCAGGGTAGACGGCTAGCTCCCCATCTTCTCTCCATTGTGGTGGTGGTGTTTCTGGCGTGACGTGTTGTACATGCATGCTTGATTTCACTTGTGTGCTTGTGTGGGTGTGTGAGCTGGATTGGTGCATGTGGTGGTAAGAGACTTTCTCCTACAGGAGGAGGTCAAGTTGGTAGAGTCTAGCCTATCTGCCACTGGTTAGCCTCGACACTGTAGTTTGCTTGTGTGCCCTATTCATGTGCTAAGGCCTGTGGAGTGTGGCCACGCAGTTATGCTCAGTAAATTGTAACGAATTGTGTTCTTTTTATACTGCAGTGTTAAATAAAGATATTATTTTATGTGTATCCACATCTTTGTGTCTGTTTATTGAACAAAGAACTTGTGTGCCCCCTTCTGGGTGATTGGGTTAATTTCCCTGTACAACAGGGTGGTGTAGTTGGCTATGAGTATATATTTCTAGTGAGGCACTCATCCTTCTCTTGAGTCCCCCTATGCTTGCCACAAATCTGGCATAGTTAGTAGGATTTATATACATATCTATACATACATTCTAGTGATCAACACACCCTCTCTGCCACATATGGAATTTTTTTGCTAGAAATTGTTAATTTCTCCTATGTATGGAGACTTTTGGGACACCCTGTAGTAAGTATAAGCTATGCTTACTAGTAACTTTATGACAGTCCTCCGATTTGAATTCAGAACCTTCCAGTCACTATAACAAATACTCCTGTTTTTGTACTATTTTTTCCAACTAAGCAAAGAGGTTAATGTTTTTCTCTCTGTCTAAGCAAGTTGATTCCTTTTGATATTGCCCAGCTAACCAGATTTAGTCCTCTAAATTCATGCTTGATTTAATTTAAAATATGTGCCACAGCAATGGTGCTTATGTTGTTGCATGGCAAATTGCACTGTTTTTTTTTTTTAAAGGGCTTAAGTGAAGTTTTATGTCATGACCTGTGCCGCTTCATTTTCTCCTAAAACAACATGGTGCATGTGCATTATAATATTGGGTGCGGTGAATCAGCAATACAGAGGTGTGCTTGAATATAGAATTGTTCTCATGTCATGTTTATCTGCAGAGGTTTATTAAAAACCAAATAAAATTTTGATCTTTCAGTCAGTCTTGGACAGTGGTAGACAAAGTACTGAGAAATTAGACTTAAGTGAAGGTATAGATTATGTGTCAAAATCTTACTCAATTAAAAATGGAAGTATCCAGCCAAATATGTACTCATGCGAAAGTAAAAAAAAAAAAATTGCTACTTTTAAACGTACTCAAATATTTAAAAGTAAAAAGTAAATGTTTTAACTGATGAAATTAACTAATGTAATGTTTTAATGAGAGAAGTAACTTTTATTACTTATCTAAAACTGTTAGAATATGATTTTAGCTTTCAAGCAACTATGCCACTTTGCCAAAAAAACATCATTCAGTCTCTATTAGTTTGTAATATTTACCATTATACAGAACTGGATTTGCTGCCTAGCCAATTATGTCATTCTTGGCATTAGAAAAGAAAACAGGGTAACTTAGTTAAATACGCTTTATCAAATTAAATGGAGTCCATGCCTTCTGTGGAGGCAAATACAATGCCTCATTTTATAGAAGTCTTTGCTTACTTCAGCATATTGACACCTTTTAATGAGGTAGAGCCAAGATGATGATTCTCAAGTTCTACACTGCAGTTTGGTAGTTTATCCATATTCAGAAGCACACTGATAGCTATAGACTTAACTACATTGCGTAGCATGAGAAGGTCACTGCCGATGATGAATTGGCCAATTCTTGAGTTTTTCTACAATGATGAACTTGTTTGGATGCTAAACTGAGCCCATTCAATTGACGTATAGCATACAGTCATTGGCTGGATGAGAAAAGAAGAGACCTTTGTGATTAAGTATGTTGAAGGTCTAAATAAATGTAAGGAGTAAAAAGTTTTTTTCTTGGAAATATAATTTTAAAAAGTATACAGGTATTCAATTTCAATAATACTCAAGTAAAGAATAAATATGGCAAAATAATATTTAAGTATAGTAATGAAGTACAATTACTCAAGTATTGTCCACTCCTGGTTTGGGTAGGTTACATTTCATTTCACTTCTGTTCACATGTAACTTTAACATCCAACAAAGCAGCAAAAAGGCCATACTCAGGTCCATCTTGAAATAGAAATTAAATAAGTACTGTATGTTGAATATGTATATGGCTCACTGGATGCAGAAACTGCACAATTACAATAACAGACAACTAAATGGTACAAAAAGACATGAATGAGTTGCTAGTGTTACACCCTGAAAAGGGGAGATGTAAATAAGGGTACTCGGACACGATGCTTCCTCTCAGGCAGCTTCAGCGAGAACGATTTATTTTCAGGATTAGTTACAAAGTTACAGAATTTCTTTAAATGTAAAATATTACAACACCAATATGCATTTTCTTTATATTATAAACTCAATTTTCTAATCTAATTTCTTCTTCTTCTAGGTTTCTTTCACAGGTAAGTAAACAAGTAGGTATAATAACATTTCTCTTTTTTTCTTTAACAGGAAGAATCAAGTATGAGGTAGGTATTCATGAAAATAGTCTATAAATCAATAAACATAAGCTTAAATTATCAAACTCCAATGCATTGCAAATAAATTGTATCCTATAAAACATTTGCAGCAATGTGTCTCTTCTGTGTTATTTTTCTTGCGTTCCTTATCACATTTACACACAATGAGCACACTTTATCTTTAAGACACACATAAACATCATAAAAGTTACCCACACAAACAGTAGCAAACTTAATGCTCTAAATGTGTGTCTTGCTGAGCCAAACATAGTCAAACTGCACACAATATGTGTTGTAGCTGTGTTAACCACGTGTCATTCTGGACTAGCCACTGCAAAAACAGAGTTTAGCTAGATGCTCATCAGTATCAATTAACCGTCAAAAGAACTAAATAATGCTTTTAAAACACTCAACTTCAGTCAGTAT
>CM040481.1:8273222-8283694 GCA_022758105.1 Pangasianodon gigas
ATATATATATATATATATATATATATATATATATATATATATATATATATATATATATATATATATATATATATATATACACAGACGTGGACATATTTGTTGGTACCCTTCCATGAAAAAGAAGAACCCACAACTATTTCTGAAATAATCTGAAACTGACAAACGTTAATGGCATCAATCACTGTTAATTCCATGTTTAACACAAATCAGACATTACTTTTGATTTTTGATTAAACTGAACATTTTACATAGTGAACCAAATGAAAATGACATGGAGAAAAAATACGGTACCCTTAACTTAATATTTTGTTGCACCACCTTTACCATTTTTTAGAATAATTGAGACACATTTGGCAACTATTTCTTGTGTAAAAGTCACCTATCTTTTCAACAGGATGCTTTACATTCATCCTCAAGATAGACGCCAATGTTGGTCTTCTGATGGCGGTTATTCCTCCTGCAATCTACATGATTCTCTGCTATTATCTTGGGCAAGCAAAATCAGACTTACAAATAAGAATTGCTGGCATCATGAGCATATTCTATGCTTTTCTAACGACAGCAGCCATCTTATCTATTATAGGTAAGTGAAGTTTTCTTTTAATTCGATACTATTGTATGCCATAATGCAATTTTTTACTTAATAACATAACCCTTTAGGGTTTGAAATCTTTTCATGTACTTTTTCTAACATTCAGTATGAGAATCACTTAGTAACGTTAACTGATATCTTTACAATTATTTTCTACCACATAAACTGCTACGTATTTGCTCCTGCATTGTCAGTCCTTTAGTTTATATCTGACTGTTATCATCTTTGACATTTAATTTTATTGTGCTCTGGAACTGCTTATGTCTCGTCACATCTCTCCTTTGAAATACCTTTTCTAAGCTAATTTGGTAACCAAGGCAAACAATATGCAATGTCCATTAATATTGTGGGTTACTGTGACAGTAAGTTTGTTTTAAAAATATTTTTGTATTTTCCCCCAACAAATACAGTACAGGACTACAGTTCTATCCTAAGATCTCTGTGCATCCTGTCTGTGCAGAGTTTTACATCTTCTCCCCATGTCAATGTGGGTTTTCTATGGGTTGTTCAGCATGCTTCCCATCTCCAAAAATTCAATTCAATTCAATTTTATTTGTATAGTGCTTTTAACAATGGACATTGTCACAAAGCAGCTTTACAGAAATAAATACATTCAAATTAAATTAAAAATCAAAATGAGCAAGCCAGAGGCAACGGTGGCAAGGAAAAACTCCCTGAGACGATATGAGGAAGAAACCTTGAGAGGAACCAGACTCAAAAGGGAACTCATCCTCATCTGGGTGATAACTGATAGTGCAATTATAAATAAATCCCTTCTATAACTGTGTACTACTTGGACAAATAGTGCAATTGTGCAACCAGTAAATTCATCACTGCTTTCACATGAAGTCTGAAGTCTGGTTGGTTGAACCTATCCACTGATGGAGACCTGAGTGCAAAACTGCTCGTGGTGTCCACAGCCCCAAAGCCACCACAACAATCGCAGACCCAAGCCATCACAGTACAACTCCCCATATGAGATCCCCAAGCCATTTCCACACCCCCCAAGCGGCACCATCCCCAGCAATCCCAAAGATCTTCAGGCCGTCTCTTTGGGGCCACTCCCAGCAGCAGTGAGCGATCTCCAACCGATGAGAACTCCAACCAGAAGTAGGGCATCAGGATGTATCAGGCATGTCTGGAGAGCAGAAGGGGTCAGGATCACTGGTATCTCAGGAGTAGCATGTGTAGCTCAACAGAGAGAAAGTGGGGGGCTTTTGTCCCTTAATGGTTACGGACAATGTACTTTGCATGCAGAGTGCAAGCAGGGACTCCGGCACAACTAGCTGTGACAGCATAACTAAAAGGGAGAGCCAGAAGGTAACACAGACATGAGGGCGCCCTGAGATATAAAGCAGCCAGCAACTCCACCGTCAACAAACCTGAGTGAATGTGTGAGAGTTGGGGGGTGACAGCATCCAAACATCCCAGTTCACCACCACCTGTGAACCCTCCAGATCTACTCCTTTACCTAAGAAAAAACTATTTCCAAAAGGCTTGACTAAACAAATATGTTATCAGCCTAGACCTACACTGATACTGCGTCTGAGTCCGGAACACTGATTGGAAGGCTGTTCCATAACTGTGGGGCTTTGTAAGAGAAAGTTATACCCACTGCTGTAGCCTTCACTATTCAAGTTACCAACAAAAAGCTTTCATTTTTTATCGAAGTAGTCGTGGCGGATCATAAAAGTCCAAAATTTCGCTCAGGTACTGAGACGTGAGACCATTCAGTGCTTTATAGGTAATATAATAGTAGTATTTTATAATCAATATGAAATTTGATTGGGAGCCAATGCAGTGTGGATCAGATAGGGTTGATGTGGACATATCTTCTGGTTCTAGTAAGGACTCTTGCTGCTGCATTCTGGACTAACTCGAGCTTGTTTATGCATCTACTGGAACATCCAGACAGCAAGGCATTACAATAATCCAACCTAGAGGTGACAAAAGCATGAACTAATTTTTCTGCATCATGCAGTGACATTATGTTTCTTATCTTATCAATATTTCTGAGATGGAACAAAGCTATCCTAGTAATATTATTTACATGAGCTTCAAATTAAAGACTGGAGTCAATAATCACACCAAGGTCTTTTATTGCTGCATATGATGATTCAGAAAGGCCATCCAGAGTCATGTAATCAGAAAGCTTACATCTAGCTGCATGTGGTCCTAGTACAAGTACTCCTGTCTTGTCAGAATTAAGTAAAAGAAAGTTAAGAAGCGTCCAATGTCCTTTACACATTCCTCAACTTTATTAAGCTGGTGTCTGTCATCTGGCTTTGCTGAAACATAAAACTCTGTGTCATCAGCATAACGGTGGAAGCTAATACCATGTTTATGAATAATTTTGCCCAGGGGTAGCATATATAAAGAGCAGTGGGCCTAAAACAGAACCTTGTGGAACACCAAACTTTACCTTAGTATGCGTAGAGAAGTCACCATTTACATCTACAAATTGATGATGATCAGTCAAATAAGACCTGAGCCAGGAGAGGGCCGTTCCCTTAATGCCTACAACATTTTCTAGTCTATCAAGGAGAATAGCATGATCAACTAAGGTCAAGCAACACAAGCAAGGAGACACAACCCTGATCAGAGGCCAGTAGTAGGTCATTTACTGCTTTAATCAGTGCTGTCTCTGTGCTATGATGAGGCCTAAATCCTGACTGATACATTTCATGAATGTTATTCCCATGTAGGTATGAGTATAACTGCTGTGCTACAACCTTTTCTAGAATCTTGGAGATAAAGGGGGAATTTGATATTGGCCTATAGTTTGACAATTGACAGAAGTTGAGGTTTGATAACTGCTAGTTATCCGAATGTTAGTATTAAATCAAGAGTGTGACCACCACTGTGAGTGGGTCCTATTAATTTCTGATTAACCCCTACTGAATCTAGAATGGAAACAACCGCTGTTCTCAGAAGGTCTTCTGGGTTATCAAAAAAAATATTAAAGTCTCCAACAATTAATGCTTTGTCTAAAGAAACAACCAGGTTAGAGATGAAATCCTCAAATTCATGAAGGAATTCAGAATATGGCCCTGTGGGTCTGTAAATAATAATTAGTGGAATTGTCTGGGTAGACTTAGTTTTTGTGGCTACGTTTGTTATGTTAGTATAAAGAACTTCAAACGCATTGAATTTATGACTTAGTTTATGTATGACGCCTTAATTATCATTATAAATAACTGCGACACCTCCTCCTCTGCCAGTTAGACCAGGCTGATATATATATCTGTATCTAGGAGGATGCTGATATGTGGACTGGCTACACTAAATTGCCCCTATATGTGGAAGAGTGTGTGAATGTGTGTGCTTGGTGTGCTGTGATGTACTGGCATCTCATCCAAGGTGTATCACCTAATGTTCCTGGGATAGGCTTTAGATCTGCTGTGGCTCTGACCACAAATGAAACAATACAGTGTACCGGAAGCTGTGATATTCTGCATATTTCATACCAGAATTCAACTGCTTATGTGTGTTCTGTGTATCTTCAGGGGACATGGTACTGCAGCAGACTTTCGTGACCCCAAATGGCTTGTTCTTCATTGGCATAACCTCCATGTACATTGTCACCGCTCTTCTTCATCCTCATGAGTTCCATCTTATCATCTTTGGCTTCCTTTATGTCATCTGCATCCCGAGTGGCTACCTGCTGCTGGCAATTTATTCCATGGTCAACATGAACAATGTGTCATGGGGCACACGCGAATCTGGCAACCAGACCACTGAACCTGAGGGGAACCTCCAGAAAAATGTCAAGTGCCAGAAGCTGTTCAAAATATGTGGCTACAATCTGGAGGTTCAACTGAACGAAGACAAAAAAGTGATGTGTGCAGTGCCAGAGAGCGTACCTCTTTTGAAAGTCGAAACCAAAGTGCCAACCCAACCTATAGAAGGGTAAGAGATATAAAATAATATACTAACATTTTGATGGCTGATTAAACTATTTTAGCTATTAAACTATTGTGGCTGAAGTGATGTGCGCTAAATTAATGTAATCTTGTTTTTTCCCCAGACCTTTCATTGAGAACTGTGAGTACACATACATTTTTGACTACTCTTACTATATACCACAGTACCACAGATAATTAACAAAGATTTCTTTGATAGTTTTTATTCAACAGTTGGCAGAAAGCTCTGGTGAACTGGCCCTTATAGAGCACAGCTTTAATTTGGTGGGTATCATCATTTTTTTTCAAGATTACTCAATAAGCGTTTTATAGGTAAAAGCATGCTTTGTGGCAGAAGTGCCTTATTTTGCATCACACACTCTTTTACTGTATTACTGTACAGCACCATATAAACTAGATGATTATTGATGAAGCAGAGTTCATAACCTTGTATTCAATTGACCATTTTTTTAATTTTTATGTTTTCTGAATACTAGGGTCTTGTTCATGCCAAAATAACTTCAGTGCTTTTCATAAGTATTACCGGCCCTTTTGTTAAAAAAAATTTGATTTACAAAATATGTGTCAATTTTGAAGGAGCAAAATATTTTTTCCAATGTGACACAATGGTTAATTACATAAAAAACCAGAAATTTGTTGGTTGCATAAGTATTTACCACCCTGGATCAATATGTGGTTGGTTGGTTGTAGTCTACTCTTCTTGGATATGCCTCTATCACCTTTGCACATCAAGGTCCTGATATTTTTGCCTATTCTTCTTTGTCAGATTATATGGAGCCTGTTGGTGAACATTAAGTTCACACTAAATTTTGCCACAAAATATGGAAAAGTTCAAAGGGGTGAATACTTATGCAATGCACTGTGAAATGCTTTATTAAACAAAGTGTGCAAATTATGTGAAAGCAAGTTCTTCAAGTGTAATTACTATAGGAGATTACAGTTCCTCCACTAATTTGTTTGGTCAATATCACACTCGCATGTGTGATGGCTAACATAGATTGCAGTCATAGAACTACTATAGAAATTACTAGACTACAACCTCCACCCATGCACCTTATAATTCTTAACTTTTCATACAACTTGGTTTGTGTAATTTTTTTTTTTTTGGAATGCAATAGTGTGACCACACTTTCATATCATGTAATCTCTGTTTTGCTACAGCCTAATGTTTCTTGTTTTAACTATTCATCATGTAAAAATTGGAAAGTAGCTAACTGCTCACAGAACATAATCCTAATAACTTCTTTTGATTTATTAGGAAGAAGAAAGGTTTTGGAAGGACCTAATTGAACAATACCTAAAACCATTAAAGACTGATAAAAAAAAGGAAGAAAAAGTCAAAGCAGATCTGAAAGACCTACGCAACAAGGTTTGTGAGTGGGAAGTTGACAAAAAAAAAAAAGGATGGATAACATTTGGATATATAAAATCTTTATTTAATATATAGGAATATGCTCAATTGATTTATGATATTAAATTGTTTCATGATAATTCATTAATCTCAACATTATGGCATGAATAATACAATTTTTGTTTCTTTTTCCACATTGTCCCCATTAGACATTACATAATGAATGAAAATGACAGACAGTATGTTTGAAATAAATGTTAAACAAATTTAAAAAATAAACTAAATACTAAAAAGTCAAATGGCGGTTGCATCATCAATGTCACTCTTGAAATAAGTTTGCAGTAAAGAGGTCAACCACAGTGTATTTGAAGAAACTATATAGTCATCTATAGTGACTATATTTTTAAGTCACTATACTTATGAATATTTGGGTAATGACCTAACATAACTATCTGGTCTAATTATCCTCTTTACATTTTCAGGCAACTTTTGTGTTTTTTATCTGTAATGCCCTGTGGCTTGTGGCTACATTCTTTTTGCAAGCCATTGGCACTACAGTCAGCATCCCCATCCCAAAGACTTATGCCAATGGAACAGTTGACCCTAACGGGAAGCTTTTTATCGATCCTGTTGGACTGATGTTCCTCATCAGTTTTGCAGGCCTCTTTCTTATCCAGTTTTTAGCTATGCTGTGGCACAGGTAACTAAAATATAAATCTTGTGTTGTATGACATTTAAAAGTGCTCTGAATGATGACTTATACATGTATGTGGTTTTTTTTTCTTTAGAGTCCAAACTTTAATCCACTTCACTGCTTACACTGGGACTGAGGCCATGGTTAACAGGAAGGTGATGATACACTCTCTGGAACCAATCACTGAAGAAAACGTGAGTTGTTTTTTTGTTTGTTTGTTTGTTTGTTTCTTCTTCATTGTTATTGCCAGAAAAATTAATGCGTTGGACTGATTTAACATTTTAATATGTTTGTTAACCATGATATGTTTGTTAACCAACTTAAAGGTTCCTTTTTGTTTTCAGAATTTTCTTTAGGTGGATATTAAATTGATTAAAAGCCTACAAGTGGATGATCTAAAAGATGAACTGTGATGGGAAACTTTGCAACAACACAAACCTGGCAAACCTAAGCCTCCTTAGGCTATACAATACCTGCTTATTGGGATTGAAAGAATTAGTGTTTTTTAAACACTGTTTACAATTATTTGTTACTTCTCCTTTCACTGTAGTAACTGTTATTATTATTATTATTATTATTATTAGGGGGCCAAGCACTGAAGGGTAATAAGCATGCTATTGTTATTCTACTTTTCTTCTTCTTCTTCTTCTTCTTCTTCTTCTTCGTCTAGCAAGGGTGTCTATGGCAGCCCATAGAACCATCTGGTAAAAAGTTGTGAAATTTGGCACACTGATTGGGGAGGGTCCAAGGAACATTCTGACCAAATTTGGGCCAAGTGCTGCCAATGCTCTACCACCACCATCGGGTCAAATTTTGGCCTAATTTGGAAGTATGTTTATGGTCATAACTTTTGAACCGTATTTCCAAAATTTAAATGCCCGGATTCCATGGATTCCATCTGAATCCATCTGAAATTCAAGTGTACTTCCTGTCGACCATCTTGGATTTTATGGTTCGTTTATGGTCATAACTTTTGAACCAAAATTTAAATGCCAGGATTCCCTGGGTCAAGATGTGTTTTTTTCACTACTCCTCCTACAAATTTTATCAAATCATCACCAAATTTGGCATCCGTCATCTTCAGAGTAAGCCTCAAAAAAGTATCAAAAGAATTTTGAATATTTGTAATGGGCCAACAAATCTGACAGTGAAGCCACAAAACGGGAAGTGAGGCTGTATCTCAGCAATGAGACAAAACTTAGCGCACTGACACAAAATATAGTAGGCATCTTCAGGACCATGACCTGAGGCTATGAAACAAATTTCGTGCCAGCCCTACCTACTGGTCAAAAGTAACAATGACATGCTAAAAAATACTTACATCTAACTGCCATTTTTGCTACTCCTCCTCCAAATTTTGTCCAATCTTCCCCAAATTTGGCTCACGTCATCTGGAGACCTGTCTAAAAAAAATATCAAAGGATCTCTGATATTCAAAATCATTCCCATCGCAGACTGGCAAATATATTAAATTGCAAATCATTTTTGAATCCCTTTGCCTATAGTTATGGATCTGCTTGTTGTTGTTGTTGTTGTTGTTATAAAGACTGTCTTTTTATTGAAATTGTGCTGTTTCTCCTTCCAGTGAGCCATGTATAACCTATGTATATATTTAATTTCTGTTTCAAGATGGATCTGATACATTTTGCTGCTGTGAGATCTTAAAGTTACGTGTGCACAAATGCAAATTAATTGTAACCTGTCCAAGAATAACTGACAGATCATCAAAATGTTTAGTATGTTTAACCATGGCATGAGAACAATTCTTTCAACCACACCTCTGTACTACTAATTCAACTCACCTAAAATGAAATGTCACCCACATGCATCATGCTGTTTTAGGAGAAAATAAGTCACCAGGAGTCATAACATAAATCTTCAGTTAAGCCTTTTTTAAATATGAATGCAGTTTGCCATGCAACAACAAGAGCACCAATGCTGTAGCTCTTATCTGAATTAAATCATGAATGTATTTAGATAACTGAATCTGTTCAGCTGGATATCATCAAAAGGAATCGACTTGCTTAGGCATAACATTATTAAATCCCACATCACTATTACAAAGATGACTCCACAAGATGACCCAAAAGCCTTTGTGGAGCTTTTTGAGCATGCTGAAGTAGCATGGACATGGCCTGAAACCAGAGAAAAATTCTGCAAAAAAAAAAAGGACAGAATGAGCTCAGTTCAAATCCTAGGACTGTCGAAGAGACAGTGATAAGCCTGTGGGCAAAGCCTTTAATTATTGCTATTAATAAGGCCATTATTGGATTTGTTGTTTTGGAAAAAATTAACCCTAGGTAGACACTTTTTATATCCATTGTATAAGACAGCAGCATAAGAAGAGAGGTCACATATATGCAAGAAGAGGTATTGCACAAGTGAGCGTGCATGTGAAATGAATAGTGCATAATTGATTAATAAGATTTAAAAGATTTACAGCGTAGTGCCAGTAGTGATCATCATACATCAGTATGAGGATGACTGTAAACAACACTGAACTGTGCAAAAAAGATGCATAAGTAGTAATGTTCATGTATCGAAGAACATATAAGAAGACTACATAAGAATATATAAGAAGATACATGCTATATGTGAGATGAGCAGTTTCCAGTTGCATCACAGTTACAGCAGCTAACAGCTACTGTTGAAAATCCTTATTACAAGGGAAGAAGTGTTTTGTTTTGTTTTTACAAAAATGGGCAGAAAATGGGGGAATAAAGTAACTCAGTGTGTACAGCAGGGTCCGTTTCATAATGACATATGACTAAAGTCACTTATGGATATTTAAATATGCTTTAATATTAAAAATAACCAGCTGACTGACAGAATTTACAGCAAATACTGTATTTTTTTATGAATGTACTCTGAATACCAGCAGAAAATCCAAAATTTCATAATCATTCAACATACAAGGGGTTACATATACAAATATCAGGCTAATGCATAAACTGAAGAGCACTGAAGAGAAAATGTGATCAATATAAACAGAATGACACAGAGTTCATTGGCTGCACACTGCAATCACACCCAGAGAGTGGATGATTTTTTTTTCCATTGGTATATGTAACAGTGAGGGGTGTGGTCAAACACTGGCTGTGCATGGGAGGAGTCGTGGAGCGACACACCCACCAGGGTAGCACAGTGGTGCTGAAACTCGGGATTGAGAACCAATACCCCACCATTTAGCACTCGGCTCTTGGAAAAATCATCACATCCCTTGCCAACCTGCAGCATTAGGCCCTCCTCAACACGTCAGCCAAACAACAAGAATGCTTCAATGCTTGGTTGACAGTGACAACCCATGGGTCTTTGTGTAGCTCTCTGAGTTTGCCACAGTCAGTCTGATGCTGGATGCTAAGAAGAGCATCTCTGATAGCATTCTGCTGAGTCAGTGTGTGTATGAGTGTGAACATGCTTCCTTTCCTTGTTTTATTTTTTTATGAGAGTGCACAGAGACAGAGTAAAAAATAAATAAATACAGCACTGCTATTTCTCACACCTGCCTTCCAAAAGTCTTTTTCCAAAGTCTTTTTCCAAAACTTGATAAACACCAAATTCAATGTAACTGAAAGCCATAAAGTCATATATAGTACTGTACAAAAGTCTTTAGACCTAAATCCTGTCCCTGTAGATAAAATCAGAGAAAGCCTTGATTGCGTGTGTGTGTGTGTGTATATATATATATATATATATATATATATATATATATATATACAGTCAGGTCCATAAATATTGGGACATCGACACAATTCTAACATTTTTGCCTCTATACACCACCACAATGGATTTCAAATGAAACGAACAAGATGTGCTTTAACTGCAGACTGTCAGCTTTAATTTGAGGGTATTTACATCCAAATCAGGTGAACGGTGTAGGAATTACAACAGTTTGCATATGTGCCTCCCACT
>CM040481.1:8288509-8308364 GCA_022758105.1 Pangasianodon gigas
AAATTAGATTAGAAAATTGAGTTTATAATGTAAAGAAAATGCATATTGGTGTTGTAATATTTTACATTTAAAGAAATTCTGTAACTTTGTAACTAATCCTGAAAATAAATCGTTCTCGCTGAAGCTGCCTGAGAGGAAGCATCATGTCCGAGTACCCTTATTTACATCTCCCCTTTTCAGGGTGTAACATCTTGGAGGCACTGCTGGGATGAAGGTGACTAGGGCCAGCTGTCCTAGATAGATTTCAGCCTGGGTGAACAAGAGCGTGGAGAGACTTGCATGCAATCTGAGGTCAACCGCTGGTGCCAGGAGAGTTGCGTCGTCTGTTTTGCAAAGGGAAGGTTCTGCATCATGCTGCCATTGTTCACAGGTCAAAGACTGAAATGGAATCTTCAGAGCTAGAGGACTTGAAACTAGAGGTTTGTGGTGCTCTGTACACATTGACACGAGATGTTTTGATTGAAGTCTTTGTGGAGAAATCTAGAATATGTATATTGATAGATTAATTTTTGTATACAAAGCTAGGCCCCCCAAATATATAAATTTTTCTTTGTAATGTCTGTTCAATAGTGATTAATTGTTTTATGTATGTTAAAATATTCAGTACATGCACACATTTTTTGCATACTCACAGCTAGGTAATGGGTGTACAGTGGGTGGCGGTAGCCAGATGGAAATCCTCAGAGCAGACCTGAAAGAGAAAAAGAAGAAGAGTTAGTAGTAGTTCCCGCAATGTTGTGTTGCACGGAGCTGTGGTGAGATCTGTAAGACTGCTGGCTGAATAAACGAAAGAACCCAAAAATCAATCATGCTTGTTGCCTTCTTCAAGTGTGTTACAAAATACTGGCGACGAGGATGGGATCAGCGGTGCTGTTTTGTGTGAGTTACAGCGACGTTGACCATGGACGTAGAACAACTGCAAGATCGGCTGAGCGAGGCATTGCTCCGGCTGCGGCTCGATGAACTGCATGAGGTGTATGTGTATGCAAAATTGTCGGCAGAGGGTCAGAGTAAATGGCACTCGCTGATCAGATTAATAAGTGAAGCGGTAGAGAATGTTATAGAAACAGAAGAGGATGATGTAGCCCGTCAACGTGTGAAAGATTTGTTAGAGTTTGCCAGCAATATAATGCGACGCAACGACCGCGCTGTACAAGATGGCGGCGGCGACACAGACAGGAGTTCAGCGGAGCTCGCGTATTTAAAGAAACAGTACGCAGAACTGCAGTATCATTTCGAGTTATCCACAAGTATGCTGAAAAATTAAATCCAACGCTTGAGTTTGAAAGTTCCTGATGTGTCAAGTCCCCCTGTGTTTCCCCAACATCAGCAGTCCCGTTCGGATTGTCAAATGCACCTGCCGAATTTCAAAGGAGCATGGAGGAGTGCCTGAGAGAACTGCGTTTATAACCGTCCCAGTTACTTCGCACTGTTTGAGCTACAAGAAATAAAAAGGGGGGGGGGGGGAATCACCTCCTTTGCAAATACCAGAATTAACCTAATGTGAAAGAGTTCTACCCACAAATAAATTCATGCACAATCAAAATGGTGTTTCTTTCAACATGTTTTCAAACATTCTTCACATTATGACAGACACAAACTCCAGACAGGGCAAGTCATTTACACACACACACACACACACATATATATATATATATATATATATATATATATGTACATACAGTTCAACAAGATTGCCATAAGCGAGAGTACGTGGGTGTGTAGGGAATTGAAATGACCAGCACAGTCCACTGCAGGTTGAGATTATAAACAGTTCATACAATAAAGGAAACCAGTCCTATCTGTAGATGAGCAGAGTTATGAAGGCTGATGATAAAGTCCTAAACTTGGATGTCTGGTCGGTATGAAAGTTTCCTCCAAATACCCAGATGGAATTGCTTCAGCAATATAGTAAGGCACTTTCCCATAAGCACAAAGAAGTAGCCCCAATACTCGATCAAGAGGTTTGAGCATTGAGGTTTGAGCTGGAAACATAAAGGTTTCTCAAACAGGCTTAGGATGTAGAGCAACCATGAGGCAGCTCCAAACAGAACGTTTGAGCTGGAAACATAAAGGTTTCTCAAACAGGCTTAGGATGTAGAGCAACCATGAGGCAGCTCCAAACAGAACCTAGCACTTACTCTACTACTTCCTGTTTTTATTTAATACAGGGTGATCTACCTAGGTCCCCCTAGTGGCTAGGATGAACATAACATGAGCATAACTGTGACAGACGGTGACTGTTACAGCGTGACGAGGTATGTCAACCGTATTTAGATGATAACCTAGTCCATTCAAAAACATTTGATAATCATCTTCAGGACCTTAGAAAGGTGTTGCAGTGTTACCAGAAATATGGTGTTAAGCTAACGCCTCGAAAATGTGAAGTGTTCCGAAACCAGGTACGATTCCTACGGAGGCTGGTGACCAAAGATGGGTACATGATGGACCTGGCTGACATCGCTCCAGTCCAAGTTGGTGAGGTGAGAAAGTTATTAGGATTTCTCTCTTACTACCGGTCGTACATTGAGAACTTTTCCCACAAGGCCGCCCCTCACTTTATGTGCTGCTCACTGAAACGACAACACCAAAAGAAAGAGTACCGCCGAAGCGGAAGGGCAAGGGGAAAAGTCGCCAGGGACAGCTTGCATCGTCACATCCAGTCATGTGGACAGATGAGCATCAAAAGGTCCTCTGTGAGTTGATTGACTGCTTATCCAATCCGCCCGTGCTGGGGTATCCAGATCTAAATGAACCCTTTGTACTCCACTGTGACGCGTCACAGGAAGGCCTCGGCGCATTGCTGTATCAAAGTCAGGGAGGCAAGTTAGTAGTGATAGCATACGGATCCAGAGCCCTGACCCCTCCTGAGAAAAACTACCATCTCCATTCGGGAAAGTTGCAGCATGTTGCATGACAACCCTGATGTCATGGTTAGTATAACTCAGTCAGTGATGGTACAAAATGTGGAGAGAGGCCCGTGGTTGTGTCCAGTTACCATTAAGTCAGTGCTGGTGGGAGAACAGGAGGAGAAGCTGCTCACATCGGTTGCAGAGATCCCCAAGGAAGTTCTGAGAAAAGCCCAAGAAGATGACCCTGAAATCAGAGAAGTCTTGATGTGTCTCAAATCGAAATCATGGCACATAAACAGGAGCCAGGGCAAAGAGGCTCGGGGACTGATGAGGGAAAAAGTCAGACTGTACTTGGATGAGCATGGTCTCTTGTTCCGTAAAACAGCAACCCGTCATCAGCTGGTCCTGCCAAAAAAATATCACCAGCTTGTTTATAAGGAGTTACATCAGGACATGGGCCATCTAGGGGAAGAACAAGTGCTGAACTTGATCAGGGATCGATTTTATTGGCCCCACATGCAAAGAGAAGTGGAACACTGTCACACGTGTTTGCAGTTGTCTGAGAAGCAAGCGTCCACACAGGGTGACCCGAGCTCCTCTGACCAATATCACCACCACTTATCCATTTGAGCTGGTCTCCATTGATTTTTTACATCTGGAGACGTGTAAAGGAGGTTATGAATACATTTTAGTTGTGATGGACCACTTTACACGGTTTGCTCAAGCATATGCGTGTAGACAAGACAGCTGCAGAGAAAGTGTTTGGAGACTTTGTTTTGAAGTTTGGGTTCCCAACGAAGCTGCACCACGATCAAGGCAAGGAATTCGACAACAAGCTGTTTGCAAAGTTGCAAGAGTACAGTGGTGTGCAAGGCTCCCATACAACACCGTATCATCTGCAGGGAAACGGGCAAGTTGAGCGGTTTAACCGAACTTTGCTCGCAATGCTGAGGACCTTGCCCGAGACCGCCAAAGCCGACTGGAAGACATCACTTGCAAAGGTTGTGAATGCGTACAACTGTACAAGAAATGAGGCGACGGGGTTTGCACCCTATTACCTCCTCTTCGGTCATACGCCCAGGTTGCCCATTGATATCATGTTTGGTGTTCCAGCGAAAGACCAAAGCTCCTCTTACCATGACTATGCTGAGGGCTGGAGAAAGAGAATGATGGAAGCTTACAACTTGGCCTCAAGAGTGTCGCACAGAGAGAAGGAAAGAGGAAAAGCTCTGTATGACAAGAAAGTGCATGGAGCTGAATTGTTCCCTGGTAATAGGATACTAGTCCATAACTTTAAGGAGAAGGGCGGACCCGGGAAGCTCAGACCATTCTGGGAAGAGCAAGTTTACATTGTCACTCAGAGGAAGTACCAGGATAGTCCAGTATATGAAGTTCAACCTGAAAATGGGAAAGGGAAAACAAGAATACTGCACAGAAATCTGTTGCTCCCGTGTGATTACTTACCTGTAGAAAAGGAACACCTTCCTGGAAGACCTGAAAAAGAGAACAAGAAAAAGGTTGGAAAAACCATCAACACAGCAAAATCAAATGCACTGTGACAGTTCAGATGGTGAAGATGATTGGAGAAGCCTGGTTGGAGTGCCAATTGACAGGGAGAGTCGAAACAACAGTAGGCGTCTACAGTCAGAACCTCCAGAACCTCATCCAGAGGACACAGTGATGCTGAACGATGCAGATCCAGAGGAGGAAGATGAGCAAGGAGCAGGACGGGGAGATGATGATGTGTCATCCTCAAAAAGAGAGGTTGGAGAAACAGATGAGGCTGAAGAGAGTGACACGGAGACTCCTTCACAACCAGCCTGCAAAAGAACATATCCTTTGAGAAACAGAAAAGTAAAAAAAATGTTTACTTACCATACCTTAGGTCAGCCTAGCATTGTAGATGGGGTAAGCTGTTGAATTAAATGGAGAGAAAATGAGTTTTAGTTAGAATGTTAATTAAATGAGAGTTCCAACTAATTGTTGAATCAGTTTGATTGATAAGTTGAATCAAAACAAGAGCACAATTAATTTAATATTTTTCAGTTTTAATGTAATGTTAATGTTAATGTAGTAGCCACAACATTCCAGAAGAAAACACTTACAAAGTAGATTGTTTCAATGGTTCAAGGTTAGATTCCTTCAGTGAAAGTACAGATTCCTGTTGATGGACAGTGATGGTGGTAGAAGATCATGGTGCACAATGATGTCTGCTGCAAACACACTGCATGGAAAAGGAGAGAAATGTTGTGTGTGGCGTGTGAATGTATAGCACGAGTACTTGAACTTTTGTATCACTGACTCCGCCTAAGAAGCAATCTCATTGGTGAATAACCAATAATGTATTCTGAGAATGTCGGGACTACATTCTGTTTTGTAGGGGAGAATGTGGAGAAATCTAGAATATGTATATTGATAGATTAATTTTTGTATACAAAGCTAGGCCCCCCAAATATATAAATTTTTCTTTGTAATGTCTGTTCAATAGTGATTAATTGTTTTATGTATGTTAAAATATTCAGTACATGCATAACACATTTTTTGCATACTCACAGCTAGGCAATGGGTGTCCAGTGGGTGGCGGTAGCCAGATGGAAATCCCCAGAGCAGACCTGAAAGAGAAAAAAAAGAAGAGTTAGTAGTAGTTCACGCAATGTTGTGTTGCACGGAGCTGTGGTGAGATCTGTAAGACTGCTGGCTGAATAAACGAAAGAACCCAAAAATCAATCATGCTTGTTGCCTTCTTCAAGTGTGTTACAAAATACTGGCGACGAGGATGGGATCAGCGGTGCCGTTTTGAGTGAGTTACAGCGACGTTGACCATGGACGTAGAACAACTGCAAGTTGAGTGAGATTGAGGATGGAGGTATGACAGAGCTACTGATGTTGAAAGATAAAACGGTTGAGTTGCAACAGGGAGCTCAAAGTAGTGCAGTAGAACAAGTAGCTTCAGAACCAGAACAGACAGATTTGGTGCAAGAGGAGGTTGTTCTGCCATCAGAATCAGAGCATTTGAAAAAAGAGATAGGACTACTACAAGCAGCATTAGCACCAACGCTACAAAAGAAGCCAAACCAAGCTAGTGGGGCTAAAACTTCAGTTAGCGGAGATGGTAATAGCACTAAACAGGTTGATGTCACTGCTCAACAGACCCCCCAACCCCGTCTCTCACTACAGTGGAGCAGAGAATTCAAAATCTCAGCCCAGATTGGTGAGCCAGGCCAAAAGGATAAACTTAGTTTCTCCAGTCTTGCACATCAAATTGAGCAAGGCATTAGCAAGGGATTTCCTGAAATAGAAATAGTTGATGCAGTGATAAGGGCAATATCACCAGGCTTACAACTACGCAGTTACCTGGAAGGCAAAACCAACCTCACCTACCTTGAGGAGGATTTTGAGGTCCCATTTCTAAGAAAAGGGTGCAACAGAACTGTACAAACAATTCACCTCAGAGGTCCAAAGTAATAAGGAAACGTCACAGAACTTCCTTATCCGTGCCCTAGATTTGAGACAGAAAATACTGTTTGCCTCACAGGAAGCAGAATCTGGTCTGAAATATGATCCCGTCCTTGTACAGAACATGTTTCTTCATACTGTTCTGACAGGCCTGCTAAATTATAGCATTAGAAGTGACCTCCAGCCATACTTGCAACAAACAAACACAAGTGATGAGCTCCTTCTCGAGAAACTCAACATTGCCTGTGCAAACGAAACTGAGAGACAAAATAAAAAGAAACTACTTACCCAACAGCGACCAACCACTGTGCATCCAGTCCAGTCTACTGATACGCTTGCAGAGAAAAAGGAAAAAAAAAACTAAATTCAGAACACACCAGCAAAATCCAGCCTGATGTACTGAATGAACTGAAAGGAATACGTTCTGACATGGCATTATTAAAGAACCTAGGCGCTGAAGTTGCACAGATCAGAGAGTCAATTAAACAGTCTAACCCAGTACAGACACAATATCTGGCCTCACCTGAAGTGCAGGAATGCATGCTCCCTCCTCAGTCCCATTATCCACCCCAAAACTGCTGGCCTCCCCCAGGACCAGGACGAAGAGGAGATAGAGCTCCATACCAACAGAGGTTCGCGCCGCAGCACCATTATCCTGCCCCGAGTCATGCACGCCTGAGAAAATGTTTTGGCTGCCGACAAGGTGGAAGTGAACATTGCACCCATTGCTACAGATGCGGTAGCAGTGAGCACTTTCTCGCAGGTTGCAGGGTGAGAGGAACTAGACAAGATGAGAGGGGTCCTTTAAATGGAACAGGGTTACCCCCACGGGACAGGGAGTAACCAGCGATAGCAAAGTGTCCTAATAGCATTGCTCCTACTGTGGTGTCACTGGGAAGGACCAAAGGCTCAGAAGATGTGCATCCTGTAAAATAGACATTTACTGTTCTAAAACCTGTCAAGTTAAACATTGGCCACAACATAAAAAAACAGTGTAACCAGAGCACCAACCCACAAGCCAACCAGTGTTCTCACACAAAGACAAATAACATTAGCACCAAGAAAAAGGACAGCCAATCTCGTGTCGTTGCTCTGGTAGGAAAACAATGTATCATTGAGTGCTACATACAAGGCCACAGAACTCGAGCATTATGGGATACTGGTTCCCAAGTCTGCACTGTAAGTGAAAAGTGGAAAAAGAAACATTTACCACATGAGAAATTAAGAGATGTCTCAGAGTTACTTGATGCACCCAATAATCTTCAAGTCACAGCTGCTAATGGGCAGAGCATGCCTTACAAGGGTTTCATTGAGGTCACTTTTGGATTAGCCGCAGAGGGATCTGACATCCAAGAACTTGTTGTCCCCATGCTAGTGATCAAAGGTCAGCATCTCTCTCAGCCCATCCTAGGTTTTAATGTAATTGAGCAAATTATAAAATCCTGCATTACAGAACAACTGGATGCTACAAGAAGAGAGCAGTTGCATGAGACACTGAGAGTGGCTTTCCCCAGCCTCGGGAAAACGAATGTCACAGCCTTCATTGATCTGGTGACTACTGAACAGTCATGTGACTACATTGTGAAAACAACAAAAGAGAAAGTCATTGTGCCCAAACACACCTCTGTTCAGATTGACTGTAAGGTGCAAACATGGCCACTGAAGAAAGACACAACACTTCTCTTTGAGCCCGACATAAATCCTCAGTGGGCCGAAGGTCTTGAGTTTTGTGAGACGTTGGTGAAGCTCAGACGTGGTGTTTCCCCTTACGTTGTTCTCGATGTTCAAAACCCAACTGATCATGATATCAAGCTGTCAGGAAAAACTGTTGTGGGCACCTTACAGCAAGCCCAAGCTGTATATCCAGCCTCTATCTTGGAGAAACCTAACACTTCACCCTAAGTATTAGTGAACCAAGTGAACGCAGAGACTGAGCAAGTAAGTTACACTTCATGGCATCCACGAATAGACCTGAGCCATCTCAGCGAACCTGAAAGAGTAGTGGTGCAGGACATGCTTCGCGAAGAATGCTCCTCCTTTTCCAAATCAGATGACGACATTGGATGTATTGAAAAGTTGAAGTTGAGCATATCATTGAAAGACATGGATCCTGTTGCGCGTACTTGCCTGTCAGTACCGAAGCCACTATATAAATATATATATGTCATCCCAGTTTGGAGCATAAATGTTCATTAAAATAATGGGGAGCCCATACAGTCTCCCCATCACAATGATATATCGCCCCGTGGGATCTGAGTCTATACTAGACATTACAAATGGTACATTCTTACATATTATAATTGCTTGCCCCCCTTGCTTTGGAATTAAAACTTGAATGAAATGTTTGCCCTATCCATCCTCCTGTTAATCTAATCTGGTCCATCACTCGGAGATGAGTCTCCTGAAGAAATACTATGTCTGCTTTTAGATGGTCAAGGTGTAAGAGTACCCTTTTCCGTTTCACAGGATGATTCAAAGATTTAACATTCCAGCTAACAAAATTAACCATGCACCCTATCTTTCCCATTGAGCTGGTGTCAGCCATAAGGAAACTTAGGTGAGACATTGAGAAAGCAGCCCCATAAATTAGGATAATGATATTTAAAATAAACAAAGAAAAAGATAAGCCATACGAACAAAATATGTCTGGTAGGTCCCCAACCCCAGCCACCTAAACGATCATGGTGGATGTAACGTGCACTGCAAGATATGCCATACATTAAATTATGGCAAGGGAGAGCCACTTTAGTGTCCAACATACCAGCCTCCGAAAAAAAAGAAAAAAAAGAACAATGATAAGAGTGCAAATAAAATAATTTATAATAGTAGTAGTAATAAAGTAAAGTGCTTGACATTATTGTGACAGTCAGCATCATCAGTAGGACGTCATAAGTGAAATATAAATACACTCAAAAACACTGCGCCACTAAGACAGAACACTGCCATATAATTAAACACAAAAGTCCTGATGACTCTTATAACTATCAAACTGAAATGAGTGGTTAACATACATATTGATAATTCTTTAAAGTAAAACCAAAATATATACATCGGGGCAATAAAATGGAAAGAGTCTCATAACCTTAGCGGGATGACTTCTGCCAAAGTAAGAAAAAAAGCAAAGACCAACAAAAAAGTTGGATCGTAGACTCCACGTAGGCCAGTGCCTTCTCCGGATCCAGAAATTCCTTGCTGTCTCCCTTGTAAGAGATTCTGAGTCGAGCTGGAAACATTATCCCGTATCGAACATCACGCCGGCCTCGGAGTAAGTTTCTGACACTGTTGAAAGCGGCCCGCGCTTTGACAACGTTCGCAGTGTAGTCTGGAAAGGTGGCTAACAGCTCTCCTTTATACCGAAGTGGACCTTGTTCTTGGGCTCGGCGGAGAACTTCAACATGGTCTTGGTAATAGTGGAGTTTAGCGACAATCACCCGGGGCTTTCCATTAGGCTTTCTCTGTGTTAGACCTCTTTGTTCTTTTCTTTCAGGTTTGTCAGCTGCGTTTTAAGTTCTGCAACTGTCGCCTGCAGTGAAGTGATCTCGTCTGACCATGTTGATAGTCCTTCCTCCACATCGCTGATAGTAGCCTTCATTTTATCCATTTCAGAACGGATCGCTGCCATGTTGTTTGAGATTTCAGACTTCACTTCCTTTAGCTCGCTCTTAAGAAAAAGTCTTCAGAAAGAGCATTTTTCAGTTCCGCCCTGATAACAACCGAGAGATCCTCTCTCAGAGAGGCTAGAATATCTGCTTTCAGATCCTCCGTGTCCGAAACTGGTTCTAACTGCGAAATGGGAGGTGAATCGCCGTGATCTGGAGAAGTTTGTGTCGGAGATTTCTCCGGCCTAGTGTTTGCAGGACCGCTATATTTGTATTTGCGCAGCTTAGTCGCCATTGAAGTGACCAACACGAATACCGATTGCTCAAAAGGTCCCGCAGATATTAACAAAAGTGTCCACAGTAATTTCGCCAAAAATGCGCTGTAAAATAATAATTTAATAATAAGTCAGGCAGGAGCTAAGTTTCACACGTCTTACTCCATTGTATGCTCACTAGTGCCCCCTGCGGAGCCACTTTATGACCTGCTGAAAGGGATGACAGAAGAAAATGATACACAGCAAAACAAGATAAACACAAGATGAGTTATGGGGAAGAGAAAATGAGTGCCTTCACACCAACCAGTTGTGTGGACTGAGGAACATCAGTGCATCCTGGAGAGGCTAATAGACTGTCTGGTTGAGCCACCAGTCCTCGGGTTCCCAGATTTCTCACAGCCATTTATCCTCCACACAGATGCCTCAAATAGAGGCCTCGGGGCAGTTCTTTACCAACAACAGGATAATAAGCGCCGCGTGATAGCCTACGGTTCCCGAACACTGACTGCCGCTGAACAGAATTACCATCTCCATTCAGGGAAATTGGAATTTCTTGCCTTAAAGTTGGCAATCACAGAAAAATTCAGAGATTACCTACATTATGCGCCTACGTTCACAGTGTTTAGTGATAATAATCCACTTACATACATTCTGTCAAGTGCCAAGCTCAACGCAGCTGGATGCAGATGGGTAGCAGAGCTTGCAGATTTTCATTTTACCATCCAATACCGTCCAGGCAAGGAAAATATGGACGCTGACAGTCTGTCAAGAATGCCTGTAAATATTGAGGATATAATGAGTCAGTGTACTGAAAAGTTGGCATCAGGCTGTGTGGCAGCGACAACCCAAGCTGTTGAGACCCAAGACTCCAGCTCACCGTGGGTCTGCCCAGTACTTACCTCTCTCAGATGTACAGAAGTGAGTGGTGAGACACACAAACCATTCTCAGCTGTTGAGATTCAACAAGCACAACAAGATGACAAAAACATTGGTCCTGTAATGCAGTGCAAAAGGAGAAACAATAAGCCATCAGGACATGAACTCAGTACCTTCAGTATGCAAAGCAAGTGTCTACTGCGTGAGTGGGAAAGACTCCACATTGATCAGGATGGCATTCTCCGCAGGAAAACAGCAAACAGAACACAGCTGGTCTTGCCAGAGAGGTACAAGTCCATGGTATTGAAAGAGTTGCATGATGAAATGGGCCATCAGGGCATTGATCGAACAACATTACTGATCAGGGATAGATTCTTTTGGCCTTACATGCAAAAAGAAATTGAACTTTATGTGGCCAGAACATGTGCCTGCTTGAAACAAAAGACACCATGCAAAGAAATTCGAGCACCTTTGACCAATATTGTCACCACGCAACCATTTGAACTAGCATCAATCGAATTTCTCCATTTGGACAAGTGTAGTGGCGGGTACGAGTACATATTGGTAATCGTTGATCACTTTACCCGTTTTGCGCAGGCTTATGCCACCACCTCCAAGTCTGCCAAAACAGTCGCTGATCACATATTCAATGATTATGCCTTGAAGTTTGGATTGCCAACCCGGATACACCACAATCAAGGTGGCGAATTCGAGAACCAGCTCTTTGCCCAGCTGAAAAAGAACTGTAGTGTACTAGAGTCGCGAACAACACCCTACCACCCGCAAGGGAATGGGCAAGTCGAACGCTTTAATCAGACATTGCTACAAATGCTAAAAACACTTACTGATAAACAGAAGACGAACTGGAAAGAATCCTTGAACAAGTTGATCTATGCATATAACTGCACAAGATGTGAAGTAACAGGTTTCTCTTTTTACCTGTTATTCGGGAGGTCCCCAAGGTTACCTATTGATCTCCTGTTTGGCCTCACCTCTGAGACAGGAAAAACTGACCATCGAACATACATGGAAAAATGGAAAAAAGAAATGCAGGAAGCATATGAAATCATACAGGAGAACGCAAAGAAGTCAGCAGAAAGAGGCAAAAAACACTATGATGGAAAGGTGAGAAGCTCACTGTTGTACCCCGGCGATCGTGTCCTTATTAAAAATCTGACGCCCAGGGAAGGTACTGGAAAGCTTCGCAATCACTGGGAAGAAACGATCCATGTTGTGATCCGCCAGGTTGGGGAAAACATCCCAGTATATGAGGTCAAACCCGAGCAGGGAAGAGGAAGGTCGAGAATCATGCATCGTAACCTGCTACTACCGTGTGATCACTTACCTTTGTAAATCCAACCGAGGGCAGCGTCCAAGCAAAAGAAAGGGGTGACTGAGACAGTTGCAGAAAACAGATCAAGAAGAGGAAGAGGACGAAGAGGACGAAGAGGAATGGGGGTACTTTTACCAGCCAGCAGCACAGCCTCAAATGCCCATCACGGATTGGAACGAAGCAAAAGAAAGGGGTGATGGAGACAGTTGCAGAAAACAGATCAAGAAGAGGAAGAGGACGAAGAGGAATGCGGGTACTTTTACCAGCCAGCAGCACAGCCTCAAATGCCCATCACAGATTGGAACGTTGAGCATGCCGACACACAAGAGGATATTGGTCAAGAGACACCTGTGTTGAGCACTGACGGGCCAGTGGTTGAAGCAAGGCCCTTAATGAACACAAATGAGCCTGAGATACAGCCTGAAAATGTGCTGCAAGAAGAGGATAATCAGGGTGAGGATGTGCAACCAGTTGAAGATTCACTGGATGAGATTCCCGTACCCCCGTGTCCAGATTCAGGTGAAGTCAAAGAGCAAAGATAAGGCTTACCAAGGAGAGAAAGGCGAGCTCCTAAGACCTTTACCTATGACCAACTTGGAACTCCAACATGCTATAGTACAGCGCAAGCACATGAAATATTTTACCAGTATCAGCCCATGCCTTACAGAGAGGTCCAGCCAGTGACAATGTGGGCAAATCCATTCCAAGTTTACCAACCCTTATTCATGTAGGGATACTAGACATAAAATAGAGATGAACTGTCAAGCATAGAAATAGACTGTTAAATTGGAAAAATCACTAGATTTAGTGGAATAATGTAAAGGTATGTGTTATCCACATTTATCGTCATGCTAAGAGCAGTCAGTACTTTGCGATCACTCTCAAAACACAGTTAAGACAACTAGAACCCGCCAGGTTGAAAGCTCTGGGTCCATAAACATAGTGATGTTGGGAAGACATCTAGTTTTGCAGGGGAGTGTGTGATAGATTGATTGTTATCAGGAAGCTGTTTGTCAGTGCTGTAAATATGTAAGTTATTAAGTATTTAAAACAGTCATTTAAAATGTCATTAAAAACAGACAGAGACAAAGGAAAATTCAGTAATAATAGTTCATGGCTATAAATGTAAAAATGTCCTATAAAAACGAAGTCCTGTGGAAAAAGAGGTTAAAATGGTTAAAAAGGATTAAAATGTAAAAGTCCTGCATAAGAGATTAAAATGTTTAAAAACAGTTAATATGAAAAAAAATAAAATAATAAAAGTTTAAAAAGGTGTAAAGATTACCTACCTGTAAGAAGTTAATCCATGATCGACTTGTTGATCTTTTGAGAAGTGAAATCTGTGATTGATTAGTCATGCCTGCAAAGTCCGGAAGGGGGTGCTCTCGCTGCGATGCTTCGTTCTCGCTGAAGCTGCCTGAGAGGAAGCATCGTGTTCGAGTTCCCTTATTTACATCTCCCCTTTTCAGGTATAAAACATGGCCTCTGAGGAACTGAGGCACTGGGTTATCGCGGACAGGGGCGGTTGGCGACAGCTGGATTGTGACTGGAGCGCTGATGGTAGGAAGTGGCGTAGACTCCGGAAGTGATCCGGAAATGGAGGATGAGATGATTTGTTCAGATAGTGGCAGCAATGCTAGTAACGAATGGAAAAAAGTAAGAAATCGGAAAAGAAGTTGGGGACAAGTATCAGAATCAGACAGTGAAAAGGGAAAACAACAGGCAAGAAGGAGGAAAGAGGAATATAAGGTACTGCTGAAATTTGTTTCAAACTCGGTTACTGCCATTAACCCTTTGAAACTGACAAAAACAATTAAAGAAGCTATAGGGACGATTGAAAGCATTAAAACACTGAGGGATGGCAAATTAATGCTGTTTTGTAAAGATAGTAGGCAACAAAAAATGACACTGGGAATTAAAACTCTCGTCGGATATAAAGTTGAATGCTCAATTCCAGAAAGAAAGAATTGGATCAGGGGTGTGATAACAGGGATTCCAACTGATGTCCCAGTTGAGAATATTAAAAGTAATATAACTGGAGCAACAGTGAATGATGTCACAAGGCCTACGTGCATTAGGAATAATGGAAAGACTGACAGCCTCTCAGTAGTGATCAATTTTGACGAGAATAGATTGCCTGAGAGTTTATTTAGGATTTGTGAGTTACAATGTCAGACTATATGTTCCCCCGCCGCTAAGATGTTATAAATGCCAAAAATGTGGTCATGTAGCAGCAGTGTGCAGAGGCAAACAGAGATGTGCACGATGTGGAGGTGAACATGAGTACAGAAGGTGGGCAAGGTGTAAACCCTAAGTGTTGTAATTGTGGAGGAGATCACAGTGCAGGATATGGAGGATGTATAGTGAGGAAAAATGCAGTGAAAGTTCAGAATGTCAGAGTGGCTGAAGGAATGTCATATGCTGAGGCTTTGAAGAAAGTAAAAGAAACTCGTAAGGTAGTGGAAACTAGCAATATAGCACCACAAACAAACACAATGCTGGAAGGACAAGGGAAAGAGAATGAAAAGATTATCGACAAAGTGTCATTTGTAGCTTTTATAGCAGAAGTGGTGAATTGCTCTGCTCAAACTGAAAGCAGGACTGAGAGAATTAAAATCATTATCAAAGCTGCAGAAAAGTATTTGGAGTTAGAGGGTGTTTCAGTTGATATGATAAACGAAAGGCTAATGATGCAAACAGTAAACAGTCAGACAGTAAACAGTCAGACATCATGTGGTGGTTCATAATGGTAATAATTATCTTGCAGTGGAATGCAAGAAGTTTAATTGCTAATGGTCAAGAATTTAAGAAATTTATTTCAAGTCATGAAAATAGCCTGGATATTATTTGTGTACAAGAAACATGGCTCAAACCTCAGCTAAATTTTGTAATACAAGGTTATATCACAGTTCGTAGAGAATAGGTATAAAGGAAATGGTGGTGGGGTTGCAACCTTTGTTAAGCAAGGGATTGGATATAGAATAGTTGAGGTAAGTAGGGAACAAGAGGTTGTTGTGGTGGATGTTTGGGAAGGATCTCGGAGTGTTAGAATAATAATATGGCGCTGTGATTTTAATGCTCACAGTACGTTATGGGGGAGTATAAATACGGATTACAATGGAAGGATCGTAGAAGAAATGCTTGACTGGGGAGGATTAGTATGCATTAATGATGGAAGTTATACAAGAATTGATGTATCTCAGGGAAAATACTCAATGTTGGACTTAACACTTGTTTCTGAAAGTTTAGCTGGAAAATGTGATTGGAAAGTATTAAAACAAAGTACTATAGGTAGTGATCATTTTCCCATTATCAGTAAAATTGGGGTAGATATAGCATGAACGGTGGTGGAAAAAATGCCAAGGTGGAGGTTTAAATCAGCTGACTGGGATAAGTATAAGGAAATATGTCAAAATAAAAAGGAACATATTAGTAGTTTCACAGAGGATGTAGAAGTTTTTAATAATAAAATTTGTGAAGTTCTTCAGAGTACAGCTGAAGAGGTAATAGGTAAGAAGAAGACAGGTAGCAGGAGGAAAGCAGTACCGTGGTGGAATGAGGAGTGTAATGAGGCAATTGTAAGGAGAAATAGAGCGCTTAAGAAAGTGAGAAGATCCTTTAACTATAATGATTTTATTAATTATAAAAGAGCACAGGCCATAGTGAGGAGAGTTATACGGACATCTAAGAGAAATTACTGGAGAGAATTTTGCAGTAATATTGGCGAAGATATTGAAATGAATGAAGTATGGAATATGATAAGAAAGATGGGAGGAATACAAAGAAGTGGAAACATGCCTGTACTGATGTATAATGACAAACAAGTAGTATCAGACAGTGAAAAAGCAGAAGTGCTAGCAGAAACATTTGCTAAAGTACACAGTAATGCAAATTTATCAGATGAATTAAGGAGATACAGTGCCTTGCAAAAGTATTCATACCCACTGAACTTTTCCACATTTTGTCACATTACAACCACAAACAAAAATGTATTTTATTGGGATTTTATGTGATAGACCAACACAAAGTGGCACATAATTGTGAAGTGGAAGGAAAATGATGAATGGTGTCCAAAATTTTTTACAAATAAATATCTGAAAAGTGGGACGTCCATTTGTATTCAGCCCCCTTTACTCTGATACCCCTAACTAAAATCCAGTGGAACCAACTGCCTTCAGAAGTCACCTAATTAGTAAATAGAGTCCACCTGTGTGTAATTTAATCTCAGTATAAATACAGCTGTTCTGTGTAACCCTCAGAGGTTTGTTAGAGAACATTAATGAACAAACAGCATCATGAAGACCAAGGAACACACCAGACAGGTCAGGGATAAAGTTGTGGAGAAGTTTAAAGCAGGGTTAGGTTCTAAAACAATATCCCAAGCCTTGAACATCTCATGGAGCACTGTACAATCCATCATCCAAAAATGGAAAGAGTATGGCACAGCTGCAAACCTACCAAGACATGGCCGTCCACCTAAACTGACAGGCCGGGCAAGGAGATCATTAATCAGAGAAGCAGCCAAGAGGCCCATGGTAGCTCTGGAGGAGCTGCAGAGATCCACAGCTCATCTGTCCACAGGACAACTATTAGTCATGCACTCCACAAATCTGGCCTTTATGGAAGAGTGGCAAGAAGAAAGCCATTGTTGAAAGAAAGCCATAAGAATTCCCGTTTGCAGTTTGAGTTTACCTTATATGAATTGAAGAAGGCGCTAGTAGGGGTTAAACAGACTTCTCCAGGCAGAGATGATATCTGTTATGAGATGGTAAAACATCTATCAGAAACATCATTGAATGTTATTCTGAGTCTCTTCAATAAGGTATGGCAATCAGGGAAGTTACCAGCTGACTGGAAACATGGGGTCATAGTGCCAGTTGCAAAGCCAGGCAAGGATCATACGCAACCAACTAATTACAGACCCATAGTGTTAACGTCAAATATATGCAAGCTGATGGAGCGTATGGTTATGAGCAGATTGGTATATGTAATAGAGAAAGAAAAAACTTTTTTCTCCTTATCAAAGTGGTTTCCGGAAAGGATGCAGCACAATGGACTCGGTAATCTGTTTGGAAGCTGAAATAAGAAAGGCTCAAGTAAATAAAGAAGTGTTGGTAGGAGTATTTTTTGATGTAGAAAAAGTGTACGACATGATGTGGAAAGAGGGACTTTTAATTAAATTAGAGGGAATGGGAATTAAAGGAAGAATGTATAACTGGATTATGAATTTTTAGTTTAAAAGAACCATACAAGTGAGAGTGGGTTCAGCACTGTCTCAGATATATACAGTAGAGAATGGAACACCTCAAGGAAGTGTTAGCAGTCCTATCCTGTTTAATTTAATGATTAATGATATTTTCAAACATATAGAAATGGATATAGGGAGATCTTTATATGCAGATGACGGGGCGCTGTGGAAGAGGGGGTGCAATGTAGAGCACGTGGAAAGTGTATACAGTCTGCAATGAATAGAGTAGAAACCTGGGCCAGCCGATGATAAATACTAAAATGTATGGACAGAAATTAGAACAAGTATCAGTGGGAATGTGGATGGATTCAAAATTAAATTTTAGAACGCATATCCAAAAGTTAGAAGATAAATGTAAAAAGGCAATAAATGTGATGAGGTGCCTGGCAGGAGTTGAATGGGGAGCTTGCCGACATTCTCTTAAAAGTATATATCGTGCACTGATAAGAGCAGCTGTAGATTATGGCAGTATGGTGTACAGTTCTGCATCCAATCCACAGCTGTTAAAAATTGAGGCAATTCAGTCACAAGCACTGAGAGTATGCTGTGGAGCATTTAGATCATCTCCAATAAAACCAATACAAGTAGAGATGGGTGAAATGCCGCAAGAACTCCGAAGGCTAAAATTAAAGATGAGGTATTGGATTAATATAAAAAGACATTTGGATTGTCATCCAGTTAAGAAAGTATTGAAAGATTGTTGGGAATATGAATTTAGAAAAATAACAAGCTTCGGATGGAATGCCAATAAGGAGGCTCAGGATATGGGTTTAGGTAACATCAATATTGCCACTACTGTAGCTATGTCAGTAATACCTCCTTGGCTATTCCCTATGCCTTCAGTTGATCTACAGTTGCATGAAGAAAAGCAAAATAAGGATTCAAGTAAGTTAGAAAGTTCAATAGTGCAACAATTCATTGATCAAAAGTACTATAATGCAGTACAAATATATACAGACGGTTCAAAGGATCCAGACTCCAGAATAACGGCTGCAGCAGTTTACATACCCAACTTCAAAGTTAAAATAAAAAGAATTTCTGATCACATTTCTGTATTTACTGCAGAAATAATAGCAATTCTTCTAGCACTTCAGTGGTTAGAAGAAGTACAACCAACAAAATCACTGATATGTTCTGATTCCCTTTCAGCTCTTACCAGTTTGTTAAGTGGTAAATCTAAAACAAGATGAGATATGGTTTATGAAGTGATGCAGTGTTTATTTAGAATAAGACAATATGGGCTAATAGTAAATTTCTTGTGGGTGCCATCTCACATAGGAGTGAAAGGAAATGAAGAGGCAGACCATCTAGCTAAACAGGCTTTGAAACATTTACAAATCGACGTTAAAGTAGCATTAAGTAAAGCAGAAGTAAAAGGTAAAATTGCAAATGAAATAAAGAAGATATGGCAAAAGGAGTGGGATAGTGGTATAAAAGGTAGACATTTATATTGCGTTCAAGAAAAAGTTGGGTCAGAAAGAAGAAGGTTTGGGAACAGGAAAGAGGACGTATTAATTTCCAGAATGCGTATTGGGCATTGTTCGTTAAATCAATCTCTGTATAGAATCGGGAAGCATGAAACAGGAAACTGTGATAAGTGTGGTCAAAGCAATAGAACACATAGTCATAGAATGTGAGGCATATGAAAGAGCAAGATTATGATTAATGCAAGCATTAAGCTCTTTGGGAATAAATAATTTATCACTCCAGGTTCTGTTAGAAGATGGGCCAAAGAAATCAGTAATTTATCATGAATTATTCATTTATCTAAAAGAAACAGGATTGATTAATAGAATCTAGTTAATTTTTTTTTTTTTTTTTTTTTGTCCCTTCACAACCATCATGTGCTCCACACTCGTTTCCAGTAGGTGGCGGGAATGCACCTTTTAAGTTGGTTTGCCAACCGCCATTAAAATCCAGAAGAAGAAGAAGAAGAAGAAGAAGAAATAAAACATGCATTTATTCTTTTGAATCTTGGTACATGACTGCTAAAAAGTTTTGTTAATATTCCGTTAGCATACTGACTGAAGTTGAGTGTTTTAAAAGCATTATTTAGTTCTTTTGACGGTTAATTGATACTGATGAGCATCTAGCTAAACTCTGTTTTTGCAGTGGCTAGTCCAGAATGACACGTGGTTAACACAGCTACAACACATATTGTGTGCAGTTTGACTATGTTTGGCTCAGCAAGACACACATTTAGAGCATTAAGTTTG
>CM040481.1:8316989-8371555 GCA_022758105.1 Pangasianodon gigas
ATATATATATATATATATATATATATATATATATATATATATATATATATATATATATATATATATATATATATATAGTAAAATATGTAAATATAGAAAATCTATGTTTATAATATATAAAAAGTAGGCCTATTACATCTCTGTGCATCTGTTTTGCCTCTGTGTGTGTATGATGGATGCCAGAGGAAAACTATGCCCTGGAAGAGACAACAGGAGTCCGGAGCTGAGAAGGGAAAGAAAAAAAAAAGCTCAAGATGAAGCGGATGCATCACTTTCAGGCATGTTCACAAAATGGAAAAGATTTAGTAGGAAAATGAAGTAACTGATGTAAAAATTTAAAGGTATTTAACATGATCAATCATTTTAATTCCAGCACATTTTCCTAATTTTATGTAACAACTGCTTCATTTTGTTGTGTCTTTTCTGAAAACTGATTGGTTATAGTTGGAATCTTTGTATATTAATCTGTGTATATTAAATGTTTTGTTTATATAATGCTGGTTCTATATAAGCATATCATTCCAGATGTCTTGGTCTTATAATGACACCTAGTGGATGCAGCAAAGTGCAAAAACTGCTTTTATTAAATAATTTAAAAAAAACATTACAGTACGTTTTTAAATATTTATCTGGTGGTATTCGAACAAGCTATGAGTAGCATAACATTTCATTGGTATTGTGGGCCTGAGAAATAAGCCAGTTTTTGACTAATTAGGCAGTGAAAAGCTAAATTCAGCCCAAGGTTGGTTGTAGTTCAGTATACAGAGTGCCTGACTCACTCAGTATTATAAAACTTCGCCCATGAATGACTGATATATCCTGTTATTCATTATTCATTGTCGCTAAAGGAGAGGAAGCATCCAGCACTGAGTGAGTGGAACCCAGCAGCTACACTGGCACTGACTGACAGCATTCAATTCAATTTTATTTGTATAGTGCTTTTAACAATGGACATTGTCACAAAGCATCTTTACAGAAATAAATAGATTCAAATTAAATTAAACCAAAATAAATTGTAAATATGTGAATTTATCCCTAATGAGCAAGCCAGTGGCGATGGTGGCAAGGAAAAACTCTCTAAGATGATATTAGGAAGAAACCTTGAGAGGAACCAGACTCAAAAGGGAACCCATCCTCATCTGGGTGATAACTGATAGTGCAATTATAAATAAATCCCTTCTATAACTGTGTACTACTTGGACAAATAGTGCAATTGTGCAACCAGTAAATTCATCACAGTTTTCACATGAAGTCTGCTTTGTTAAACCTGATGGAGTCCTGAGTACAAAGCTGCTCGTGGCAACCGCAGCCCCAAAGCCACCACAGCAATCTCAGTCCCAAGCCATCACAGTATAACTCCCCATATGAGATCCCCAAGCCATCTCCACTGCCCCCAAGTGGCACCATCCCCAGCAATTCCACTGGTCTTCAGACCGTCCATGTGGGGCCACCCCCAGCAGTAGCAAGCGATCTCAAACGATGAGAATTCCAACCAGAAGTAGGTGGATCAGGCAGGTCCGGAGAGCAGAAGTGGTCAGGATCACTGGTATCTCAGGAGTAGCATGTGTAGCTCGACAGAGGGAGGGAGAGAGAGGGAAAGAGAGGGAGAGATTGTTAAGTAAGCTTTTGTCCCGTAATGGTTAAGGACAATGTACTTTGCGTGCAGAGTGCAAGCAGGGACTCCAGCAAGACTAGCTGTGACAGCATAACTAAAAGGTAGCACAGACATGTGACATAAAGCGGCCAGCCACTCCACCATCGACAAACCTGAGTGAATGTGTGAGGGTGGGGGGGCGACAGCATCCAAACATCCCAGTTCACCACAACACTCTATGCCTGTGAACCCTCCAGATCTACTGTACTCCTTTACCTAAGAAAAAACTATTTCCAAAAGGCTTGACTAAACGAATATGTTTTCATGTAAAGACTTAAACACTGAGACTGTGTCTGAGCCCCGAACACTAACTGGAAGGCTGTTTCATAACTGTGGGGCTTTGTAAGAGAAAGCTCTACCCGCTGCTGCAGCCTTCACTGTTCGAGGTACCAACAAATAGCCTGCATTTTTTGATCGAAGTAGGCGCGGCGGATCATAAAAGACCAAAAGTTCACTCAGGTACTGTGGCGTGAGACCATTCACTGCTTTATAGGTCAATATTAGTATTTTATAATCAGTGCGAAATTTGATTGGGAGCCAATGCAGTGTGGATAAGATAGGGGTGACAGGGGTTTGATAACTGCTAGTTTAAAAGATTTAGGTACATAGCCAGTGCTAAGGGAAGAATCGATTATCTTTAGAAGAGGTTTGACTGTGTCCTAAATTATCTGTTTGAAGAAACATGTAGGTAAGGGATCTAGCATACAGGTTGATGATTTTGATGATGAAATTAATGAAATTAGTTCAGTCTGTCTTAGGGGAGTAAAACATTCTAATTGTTGATCTGATATCATTATATTATTATCTACAGGGTTAGTTATAAAACTGTCTGGTTTTAAATTAATAGTCTGAATTTTGTGCCTGATATTTTCAATTTTACCATTGAAAAAATTCATGAAGTCATCACTGCTATATAGTGACTTGTTTCTATTGTCTTATTCCTAGTCAATTTTGCTGTAGTATTAAATAAGAATCTAGGATTACTTTTGTTTGTGTTTTTGTAGCTTCAGATCAATGGTGCTGGCTGTGCATTCTGTTTAATTTAATTTTATGTTAATTAGGTTACTAAAACAAACTTTCTGGGTATTTCTACATTTTTGTTTAGCTTGGGGAAAAGACACGGTCTCAATATGTTGGAACCTGAGTGACAACTCAGTGCAGCTAGCAGACGGTCGGTTTAGCCTGCTTGTTTGCTCCCTGGCCTTGGTTCTGGATTGTCACCAATTAACTAGGCCTGTTCTGAGACTGTGTGCTATGCTACAAGAAATGTGAGCAGCACCTTCCCGAGTGGGATGGATACCGTCCCGCCCTAACAGGCCAGCTCTCAAAACTAGTCCAATTATCTATAAAGCCCACATTGTTTTCGAAGCACCACCTGGACATCCAGCAGTTCAGCGACCATAACCTGCTGTAAGCTACATCACCACACCGCATTGGGATGGGGCCAGAGCTTACTACTGCATCGGACATTGCCTTCACTCTACAATGTTACTTCAGCATCCAGGCAGTGGAACCCAGCAGCTATACTGACACTGACTCAGCATCCAGTACTGAGCCAGTGGAACCCAGCAGCTACTCGAAGTACCAACACAGCATCCCACACTTACCCAGTTCCATCAACTAGAATAACTTTTAGGGTATTTGGAGGCCATGGAAACCACTGGCTTGAATCTGTCAAATGTGATTCTGAACAAATTTCAGGAACTTCAGATACCTTTTGAAAACTGCAGTGGACAGGCCTACAAAAACGGTGCAAATATGAAAGGGAAGAGCCAAGGAGTGCAAGCCAGACTACTCAAGCAAAACCCAAGAGCTTGGTTTGTACTTTGTGGAGCACATTCGATGAATCTTGTTATTGCAGATGCAGCAAAGACATCTAAGGATGCTGTTGGCTACTTTGGTTATGTGCAGAAACTCTTCACATGCTTTTCAGGAGCTACACAGGGATGGAACATCTTGTGAAAGCATGTAAACCTGACATCGAAGTCCAGGAGTGATGTAAGATGGGAAAGCAGCCTGCAAAGCATTACAAAGAGAGCTCAAAGATGATCTCTTTGAGGCTAGGCAAACTGTGAATGATCCAGTTGCCAAAGTAGAGGCTCAGGACCTGGCAGAAGTGGCTTCCTTCAAGTTTTTAATATGCTCTGTTGTATGGTTTGACATCCTTACAACTGTTGATCAGGTGAACAAGATGTTTTGATCTAGTTCAATGCAACTGGACATTGCTGTTTGACTCATTGAGAATGCAAAAAACTCTCTCTCCAAGAGAGTCTGGATTTGCTGATGCTCAGTCAACTGCCAAGGATCTCTGTGAGGCCCTAGCCATAGAGCCTGGGCTTATAGACAAAGGGTTCAGGAGCACTAAAAGGTATTTTGCCTATGAGGCTGCAGATGAGCCCATCAGTGATGCCCTCAGACACCTTGAGGTAACATTTTTCAACAGAGTTGTGCACTCTGGTTTGACATCACTGCAAGAGAGATTTGATATTTTCAGTCAGGTCAAAGACAGATTTGGAGTGCTGCTTAATTTCAGCCAAGTTCAAGGGATATTGAAGGAGACGTTACAGTGCACTGCACTGAGCTGGAGAAGCTGATATTGATGGTCAGGAGCTGGCCATAAGAGATCATAAACCTCCCACAATTACCACCACACACAAGAGCTCTGGAGATACTTTCATTTCTTCATGACAACCATTTGCAAGAGCTGCACCCAAATCTCTGGACTGCTCTGCTCATATCAGTGACACTCCCTGTGACAGATGCCTCTGCTGAGTGAAGTTTTTCTAAAATGAAGCTCATTAAAATATACTTACGCTCATCTATGGCACAAGAGCGTTTGAGTGGTTTGGCAAAAATCAGCATCAACTCTGAATAGGCAAAGCCATTTTATGATAAGCTTATCGATGACTGCCACCAGAAAAAGCAGGAGTGTGCATTTGTACAATGTTGAAAATTGAAATGATCCAACAGAAGACATAGGCAAAAGATTATTTTCAAAATTATTTTATTGTTTTATTTATTTTTTATTTATTATGTTTATTTGTTATTTTCAATTATTTAATAGTCATAATTATATTTGTATAATTTTTGTTGTTATGCTGTAACAGTGTAAATAGTTTAACACTAATATATATCGTTTTAATTAAAAAAACTGTTCTGTTCTGTTTTTTTTTTTTTTTTAAACCTTCACAATATGGGGATGGGGTACCACAATACAATTCCACTTGGGGCACCAACATATACATATATATATATATATATATATATATATATATATATATATATATATATATATATATATATATATATATATATATATAAGAGAGAGAGAGAGAGAGAGAGAGAGAGAGAGAGAAAGGGAGGGAGAGGGTCATGGGCACCCAAGTCTTATCGATGCAAATGGGGAGTGAAGGCTACTGTGGCAAAAATTGCTGAAAAAGTTAATGCTGGCAATGATAGAAAGGTGCACACAGTGCATCACAGCTTGCTGTGTGTGGAGATACATAGCCGCCCAGCGGTCAGAGTGGCCATGCTGACCCCTGTCCACCTCTGAAAGCACCTACAATGGGCACGTGAGCATCAGAACTGGACCATGGCGCAATGGAAGAAGGTGGCCTGGTCTGATGAATCAAGTTTTCTTATATAAACTGTGTATATATTTAGAATTTCTAAAGCTGTTTGTATATGGACACCTGACCATCACACCCATATGTGGGTCTTCCCCAAACTGTTGCCACAATGTTGGAAGCACACAATTGTATAGAATGTCTTTTCTATGCTGTAGCATTAAGATTTTCCTCCACTGGAACTAAGAGTCCCAAACATGTTCCAGCATGACAATACTCCTGGACACAAAGCGAGGTCCATGAAGACATGGTTTGTCAAGGTTGTAGTGGAAGAACTTGAGTGGCCTGCACAGAGCCCTGTGGGATGAATTGGAAAGCTGATTGCACTCCAGGCCTCCTTACCCGACATCAGTGCCTGACTTCACTTGTGGCTGAGTGGGCACACATCATATGTCATGTTCCAAAATGTAGTGGAAAGCCTTCCCAGAAGACTGGAGGTAAATAACACTTCATAAAGTAAATAACACTTCATATTTTGTTGAATATCCCTTGCTTGCAATAACTGCATTACTCTGGCAACCCTTCTTCTTTTGTGATGCTTTTCCAGGCTTGGTAGGGGGTAAATAGTAATGATAGAATTTTTTAACCAGTCAAATTGCATGGTTGGAACTGACTGTTGTGAAAAAAAAATATTGCCTAAAAATGAGCAATGTGGCCTAGTGTCTGACCAAACATGTTATAAGCTAAAGCCAAATAAGCACACCGCTGTCTCAGTACCAAAACGGTTGCAAACATACACAGATAGTGTGGCAGGCAGGCTACCTGTTAAAATGGGTAGTGGTAGCTCAGTGGTTAAAACGATGGATTACTGTTAACGTTGTGAGTTCAAATTCCAGCAGTGCCAAGCTGCCACTGCTGGGCACAGTGAGCAAGGCCCTTTACCCTCAACTGCTCAGTTGTATAAATGAGATAAATGTAAGTTGCTCTGGATAAGGGTGTCTGCCAAATTCCATAAATATAAACTGCAGCAGAAGGACCAGCAAATACATACCCCCAGCTGCACTAGGACTTGCACCACTGTTTCACCTACTTTTAGATCAGAGGTTATATAACCAACCACGAAAGCTCCCTAATCCTAACCGACCCTTCCAGTAAGAATTAGGCCTACAGTTGTAACACAATAATAGACATCAGCAATCAGAGAAAAACAAGCCCACACAAGCTAGAAGGAGTTCACAAACACTTCTCACAAAATGTAGCCAATAATTCATACCATGCCTAAGCCTAGGAGAGAGCTATTAGCCTAAACCAGACAGCCTTAAATCTTTCTGAAATAAATAATGGTTTACACTCAAATACTTAAATAATTATGTTGGCATTTATGAGAATATATTTTTAGCAATTATTTAACAGTTTTTCAAATATTTTATTGATTTTCTAATAGAAGTGTGAAATAAATTACACTCACTCATTCCTCACACATACCAGAAACAAAAAAGCCTTTCTACGAAGATGGAAAGGAGGTAACATAAAGGTAATATAAAAATTGTATAAAATAAAATTATACTTCACTATATAATCTGCACTGTGAAAAAAGTCTCCCGGTTCTCCAGGTTGAGGTGTGCCATCCATCACACACCTCAAGAATCAAAGAATCAAACATCTAGCTAAAAGTGTGGAAAAGGCAATGGCCTCAAAATAGTAATCAAAGGATAAGGGCTGATCTCCTTGTCACATATGGTATATACGAGTGCTGAAGATGGCAGACCAGAACTGGGTAAGTCAGGGGCATGTCCAAGGGGCATGTGACCAAGGGTGTCCGCACCTTGATGACATCTGGATCCAGTCCTGTATACAGCTTGTATATTACTATTAAACATGGAAAAATGAATAGACTTCCAGAACTATGTATATATATACTTTGAATCATGAGCTGTTCCTTTCTTTCGCCATACTTTTCTCTTACCATCATTCTGGTACAAGTTAATCTTTTTTTTCATCAGTCCAAAGAATCTTATTCCAGAACATGGGAGGCTTTTTTAGATGTTTTCTGGCCAGATTAGAAGTCTAATCTGGCTTTCCTGTTCTTGAGTGTTACCAGTGGTTTGCACCTTGTTGTAAACCCTCTGTATTTACATTCATGAAGGCATCTCTTGATTGTAGATTTTGACAATGATACGCCTACCTTCTCCAGAGTATTCTTGACTTCTGTTGATGTTGTGAAGGGGTTTTTCTTCACCAAGGAAAGGATTCTGCGATCATCCACTTCAGTTGTCTTCCGTGGTCTTCCAGGCCTTTCGATGATGTTGAGCTCAAAAGTGCTTTCTTTCTTTCTAAGAATGTACCCAACTGTTGATTTGGTCATACCTAAGGTTTTTGCAATCTCTCTTATAGATTTATGTTGTTTTTTCATCCTAATGATGGCCTCCTTCACTTGCATTGAGATCTCCTTGGCCTTTATATTGGTAGCTCCAGTCGAACAGCTGCCAAATGCCAAATCAATACCTGATATCAACTCCACACCTTTTATCTGCTTCATGTGTCTTGAAGTAACGAGGGAATGGACCGGACCTGGTCAATTAACTTCTTGTCAGTCACTTTGTCCAAATACCTTTGTGCCCCTGAAAATGGAAGTACTTTGCTTAAAATGGCTGTAAATCCTAAATGGTAAATGCCATATTTTTGTGGAACCTCTTAAAATAAAGCTGAAAGTCTACACTTCGATCACATCTTGATTGTTTTATTTCAAATCCATTGTGGTGGTGTATAAAGGCAAAATCACAAAAACTCCGTCATTGTCCAAATACTTCCGGACCTAACTGTAGTTCCACAGCAAGTGTTATGATGCAATGCTATGTTTTAAATCTACGTGACATATCAAAAATATCTTTTTTACGAATAATACCTTTGCATTACTAATAGCTTTCAAAAACATATTGTAATGATATCTGAGAGTTCCAAAATATACTGTAAATACTGATGTGTATGCATTAAAGTAAGTTGGTAGCTTAAAATATCTGTACGCTCATTCTGCTTCCCTATTGTTTTTCCTTTAAATACGGTGATTACACCCTACTGTTCTCTTAACAGTCCCTATTCAATTTTACAAAGGGGTTGATAATGTTACCAGCTATTGATCTTTGCCCTGTATATAAACTAACCATTTCCTGTTGAAGCCACAGAGGGAATCTCTGCTCAGGTGATCCTTGTACCTGTTTATGACCTTGTGCATTGTAAATGAGTCAGGGCTAAAGACTTAAATAAACCAGTCTCTGGACGTGACTTCATTCCAGACTGTTCATGGAGTAGCAGAACAACATGGAGGACCTGAGGAATAGGGGCCGAAAGAGAGAGGGGAGGCACAGGTACCATCAAATAAACATTTTGAATTATATATGACATATTTTTTGACTGGTCGAGAACTAGTATTAGTCTTTGCCATTAAGTCATTTAACTGGATCAGGTGGATTTGTGAGAGTGTATATTTTAATAATATTCTAATTATACACCTTGTTAGATTTATAAAAACCTGTTTTATAAAAGACTTTGCTGTTAAGAAGTATTAAGTGCCAGTGTGGCCTACATGTAGTCCCGGGTTATGGCTATGAAAGTAGCATTTCCTTGATTAGCTTACTGTATAAGAGAGTATGTGCATATTATCGTCTCATATTAATATGTGAGTATGTGTATATTATTGTCACCCAGAAGAATGATAAAATATGCAATATCCAATGTACATCTGAGCATCTCAAAAGGAATGAATGCTTTTACAGGGACACATGGGACCCATTTCAGCTGAATCCTATTGGAGCTGAGAAAGAAAAGAAGAGAACATGTTTGATGTTAATGCAGCACTTCATGGCAGTGGTTGTAGGCATATTGGTCTTGACCAGTGCCGTCATCAGCAAGGTGAATTGTGACATTGAATGACATATACATAATTCATAAATCATTCATTACATACTCTTCAGAACTGTCTTCATAACAACCACCACACCCGTTTCTATTTATTCAACTCAATTTACATCTGATATGATATGGAATGTTGCCTGTATCTACAGCAGTTTACAAGGGAATTTATCATAGCACTGAGCTACCGAGCACTTTGTACTCTGTAATCTATATCTCCCTGAAAGTTTCTGAATGTTCCTACCCTCACTGGTTTACAGTGATATCCTAGCAACGTGTAGATACAATGAACTGGTGTCTGATGACTTAGTCACTTTGCAATAAGGAAGTAAAGTAAGATGGTAAAGGGATCATTAGGGATCATAAGGAAATGCAAATTCACACAACATAATGAGAGATTTTTTTTCCCCCTTTTTTACAACTGACTGATTTTGATGTCTTTATTTTATTTCTTGTTTCAAAGTCACCACATATGTCAGGGAGTCTCCTAAACTGACATCATAATAAGAAATCTCTTTTTAAATGTTTGAATGTTTCACAAAATGTACCTTTAAAGGAAAAATCCATGCTGAATGACTTGCATATTAATCTTTTTAACTAAATGAGCTTCAGTTGAGTCCAAAATATATTTGTAATGAAATTCTTTTCAAATTTATTCATCTTTCCACAACATGTTTGACTAGTTTCACTAGACACTGGTTAGCTGTTTCCTGTAGTACCCAAAATGTCATTCAACTACCTGCTCATATTGGTGCTAGTGGGATTTTGCCTTGCTTTATCTCTGAATAAAGAGAGTGATGTGGCAGCACTTTAGTTTTTTAGTCTATCCAGCTCTCTCACCTCCTCATCTGTACACTCTGCACAAACAGGTTTCAAAGTAAAACCTGTTTTCAATTATGTGTGAGATTTTTTTTTCTCCTATTAAACGCCATTACAGCTGCACTAGCAATGTCCCCCTGTGACATCAGAGTGGCAGACAACAGCTAAACACTTATGGGAAAAATACAGCATCAACCAACAAATTAGCACCAGAGTCACAAAATAAACATATTTATAGGTTTCAAGGTGAAGTTTTCCTTTAAGCTCTGTTTTTTGCTGCTGCACAGGTTTTTTAAATAATATAACAAATCTTATTGCAGGGTTCTCTCCTAACATTGGCCACACTTTCCAGTCCAAATTCCCTCCGGAGTTCTACGGATAGGCAGTTCTACACGCTACTGCTGATGTGTGCCCTAGTAACACCCAACCTGTTGGTGTTCCTCAAGTGTCTGTGGAAATGTGCCTTCAAAAGCTTTGTTAGACCCAGCAAGAAAACCATGGGGATTGTGAGTTGATCTAATGCAAATACAGTAAACAAATAATACCTTAATTGGTGACATTTTCATGGTATTCCCAGTTTGATCTATTTGTGATTGATATCCCTAGACCAGGAGTATTCACCTAAAATTTGTAAAGGTTCAGTTACATAAATGTCTTTGCTTACAAAGGTCTAGATAAGCAACTACCTTTTAATTCTTATCCATTAATGTTAAGTTTATGGCTATATATAATTCAAACTGGTGGTGTTTTGTTTTGCAGTGGAGTTTCATGTTACCAGTTTTGACTAATGCAATGAGCATATGGGTTGTTGTTTTTAATTTGCCTTTGGGAGAATAAGCATATACTTCTCTCTCCACTTATCTTTAAACATTCTGTTTTTGGGAGATTTTATTTTTAACAAACCATGTGAGTTTGCTAATCAGGAAGAACAAAGATGAAAAATCTGTGAAAACTCTCCCCTTTCCGAACTGATGTCTCTAACCCTGTAGCTAGTCTCAGGTCTGAAGTTGCCTTCAGTTAAAAAAATTTACATAAATGCATATGATTGGAAAAACTGCAACAGAGGATCTGCTACAGAAACAGCCATAGTTAATGTGGACTGCAGTCCACCAGTTGGTGACCTCTACCCTAGAAAATATATCCATATGCATCTGTTTTTTTAAAGTGTATATAAGTCTACATGGATTTAGGATCCATGATTCACAACGCTTTAGTGACCTATATATCCTTCCACTTAAAAAATGTAACAACTGACTTCCGTGGCAAATTAAATGTGGTTTCAGAAACTGCAAACAACTACACACCAAATGATAACCCTTTCCTGGACTTTTGTGAAGTGGTTCACAAATGTTGTTATATCTTATTTCAGATTTCAGTAATTGAGATCCTGGTGGCACTGGGGACCTCGGTCTTGGTTCTGGTTGTCATGCCTCAGTTTGATGTGCTCACCAACCTTTTCATATCTGGAGGAGTCTGCATTGGCACTGCCTTCCTTCATGCTGTCCTTCGTCTTCAGCACCAACGCTGGATGATCATCTTTCCTATTTGCTCCATTATTCTAGTGCTCACTGGCTACAGCCTGCTGGCTGCCGATTACAATGTGCGAATGACTTCTTATCTCCCAAACCAAGGGAAAGACTGTTACTACTATGTTGGCATTGCTATATTGGCTTCACTGCTTATCTCTCTTAACTGGTGGGAGAATTCTCTACAGGCCAGCAACAATATTCAGGACATGCTAGCTGAGTTAGATGGCTTCAGAGATTCTGTCTTCATGCTCACCAGTCTCATGAGGATTGCTGTCACTGTTGGGGTGTACTTCCTTTATTATTGCTTAATAGCTGAGACCCGCATCAACTGGAATGCTTTCACAGAAATTACAGATAATACCCTTGAGATAGGCCTTGGGGTGTTCTTCCTTCAAGCCTTCTGCTCTGCCGCCTGCCACTGGTTTGGGGTTGTGGCCTGCAAGATCCATGCCGTGAGGATGAGCTTTGCCATGCCAGTCTTATTGACAGGCCCTGTTACACTGATTGTAGGCATAACACTTTTCCTGACTCAAGCGAGCACCTTGGATGTGGCACCAGAGGCTTCTTACTTCTCTGAGGTGACGGGCAACTACACATTAATTGACAACCCATTTCTGGACTTTTGCTCTGGTCTTGCGAATCTGAAGGTCTCTAACAGCACTCCACTGATCCTCCTGGAACTTTCCAACAGCATCTGCAGAACAACATTGAATAGCCATTATGCAGTTTGGCCTTTCTCCATGCTCGCGCTTGAGGGGGTGTGCATGTGGCTGGGGTTGATTACATGCACATATTATGTTTGGAGCATGAAGGTGCCACGTATCGAGCGGACATCCCAGCTCTTTGTGCGGCGGCTGTACGAATCTGCTTTCATTGATCAATCTCTACTACTAAACACCAAAATGAAAGTGAAGAACCCAGAAAGGTAATATGATTAAATTTACTTGGTTTTGAACATCAAAAGTCTTCTGGTGTCCACAAAGGATGTGTTTTAAATTTTTTTAAATGTATGTATTTCAGCTTTGAGGATGTAGAGAACTGTGTCATATATCTCTGTGCAACAATGTGGCATGAAACATATGAGGAGATGCTTAAGATCCTCACCTCAATGTTCAGGTAAAAATTTGTTGGTTTTTTTTTTTTTTGTATAAGAAAGTTTTTTTGGATTTTATTTTTTATGTCCACCTCACTCCAATATGTCATGGTTTTAGACTGGACAGGTACAGAGGTGATCCAAAAGAAGAACACAAAGATTACTTTGACTTTGAATGCCATATTTTTGTCGATGATGCCTTCATGAAAGATAAAGGCACTGAGAAAAAGTTGGTCAATTCATATGTGGAAGATCTAATAAATGTGGTCATGGAAGTATACAGGTACATTTAAAAAAAAAAATGATATTGTTTGATTTATCAAATGACTATTGCATAATTAAAAATTTAACTACTATGCTCTTCAGAGTATTCACAAACAAAGAGCCAGATGAAGTCTCTATCATTGAAACTCCTTATGGTGGTCGGATTGCATTTGTGCTACCAGAGGGAAATACGTTATTTGTCCATCTCAAGGACAAAGGACTAATACGAAACAAAAAGAGATGGTCACAGGTGAGATGGAAGAAATTAAGTTGTGTTTTAGAATTATCATCATATGTGGAAATCTTTGACATATCACATATTTTGATGATTTTTTCTTTGCAGATAATGTATATGTATTATCTTCTGGGTTGGAAAGGTTACATAGTGAAAAATCCCCAAAAAATCACTGTAAGTCTTCTTCTAATGCCATATGATACAGTGTTTACATATTAATTATATGCTAAGCAAATGAAATCATTGTTCATGTGGACTTTTCTTTATGTGTGTTAACAGAGACAGAACAATGTATGTCGTGCAAGTCTCATATCACTGGATGGAGAAGCTTACCTCTTACCAACCTTTGATAACGATAGTAAAAGGAAACACATATCAGATGACAACACGTATATCTTGGCTTTGGATGGAGACACTGACTTCCATCCCTCTGCTGTGATTTTACTGGTTGATCGTCTTCGAATGTATGCTAATGTAGGTGCTGCTTGTGGAAGAATTCATCCAACTGGAATGGGTAAGAATTTTGTCGTTTTGGCACAGTGTGTCTCCTTCCAATTCAAAATGCATCTATTTCAGGTGGTAATGAAAGTTCACATTTGATTGCAGGGCCAATGGTGTGGTATCAGAAGTTTGAGTATGCTGTGGGTCACTGGCTACAGAAAACAGCAGAGCATGTGTTTGGGTGTGTGCTTTGTAGCCCTGGATGCTTCAGCCTGTTCAGAGGGTCAGCTCTAATGGATGACAATGTGCTGAAGCGATACACCACCAAGGCCACCAGGGCTTCTGAGTACGTCCAATATGACCAAGGTAAGCAGACGTATTCAGGGATTGTTTAGTAAATCTTGCATAGAGCCCTGACTGTGCTGCCCTGCAATCCAACTTCTGCAAAATAAAATGCATACATTACTACATTACAAATCCATTATGAGTATTTGAGTCTTGTTAATGTGCAGAAACCAGTCTTACCTTAGGTGGCTTATTTATTGCTTTTCACCTCGCAAAACTCATCCACCAAATCCTCAAAGTCTATCTCTATAACATGCTCTGACTCAATAGCCAACAGTGACAACACACTGAGTCTTCTTTGACCCATTTTAGTTTGGAGTTCATTTTCAATCCGACCTATTTGGGAAAATTAACATTCTCTGGCTTCTCATTCCTTTTTAAGTTGTCTTTTCATCAGCACACTTACTGTGGGTTGACAGGTATCCACGATTCATCCACTTAACTTGCTCCAGTTAAAAAGGGTTAGGACTAGGGATGCATCAGTACCAATGTTGGTATCTGGTATCAGCATGATAACATGCTCATTTACTCAGACTCGAAAAGGATGCCCCGGTTACCAGGTCATAGTATGTGACATAGGGCTAGTGTATGTTGTCACGATAATGTGCTCTGCAAAAATATCAAAAGAAGGAACTACAGCATCATCTCTCAACACAAGTCACCTGATAAAACAGCTTAAACATAAAACTCGGCATAAGCCTCAGCAAGCGATGCAGGCTAGGTGAGAACAAATGTTTACAGTCAACCCTAGGTGAGCAATAACAGCTCTTACCCTGTATATTGTTCTTAACAATCAGCTACTATCAGTCACTGATGAGGGATTCCAAGCTAACTAATGTAGACAGGGAACGCACTTCATTTAGAATCAACACAATAATGTAATGAACAAGGCTAGTAGCATAGTTGCATGAACACACACAAGTGCGCTTCATGGCTGCTTTTTAAACAGGGGAAACAGAGCCAATTCACACCAGATGCGTTGTATAAAGACCACATTCAATTCCATTTTATTTTTCACGTGTGCCTAGCTCTAAAACTAGGCTAATTCCATTAATTATTAAACATTAAACAATCAATATCTTTTGGGGAAAAAAAGGTAGCAGGAAAGGTACATTCACTTACTCATAACTGATTGAAGAGAAGACTTTATTTGTCACATATAGTGTACATTACAGCACAGAGAAATTCTTTTCACATATCCTAGCTTGTTAGGAAGTTGGGGTCAGAGCGCAGGGTCAGCCAGTTAAGGGCCTTGCGCAAAGGCCCAACAGTGACACCTTGGCAGTAATGTGGCTTGAACCCCCAACCTTCTGATCAGTAACCTTCTGATCAGTAACCCAGAGTGTTACTGTATCAATGCATCCTTAGTTAGGACCTAACTGACCACTCATTGGTTATGAATTCAGACCCACACCAATAATGTTTCCAAATTTATTTCGGATTCTGTGACTTTGCATTCATTTGCTTATGAACTATGTATCGTGTTGTGTGTGACACCATAATGGCGTAATTAATGTCATGAGTTAGGAAGTGTAGTGAAATAATTATCATAGGCATCACTTTAGAGAATGTACTGTATGATCACAGTGATTATTATGGTCAGGGGTAATGGTAGCATTTAACTAATTCACTACACTGCCTGATTATTTACAATGCACTTTCAGGTGAGGATCGCTGGCTTTGCACATTGCTTCTCCAGCAGGGATGGAGAGTGGAGTACAATGCTGCCTCGGATGCTTACACTAATTCTCCTCAAGAATTTAAGGAGTTCTACAACCAAAGGCGCCGCTGGGGTCCCTCTACTCTTGCAAATACTTTAGACCTTCTACACAGTGGAAAAGAAACTGTAAAAAGGAACTCTTCCATATCTATGCTCTACATCTTCTACCAGATCTTCACTGTGGCTTCTTCTATTCTTGGACCTGCTTCTGTCACCTTGATGGTAGCTGGTCAGTATATCCAGGTTTTCACATTTCAAGGAGGTCTGGTGCTCATTGCTGGCATTTTATTGATCAGGAAATGTCACTGATGCAAAAAGCATTACATTATAAAAAAAACGGACTGTTCTATATTATTGACTAAAGTTTTTTTTTTTATTATTCTCTTTTCTTTAGGGGCTTTCCAGTTTGTGTTTAGTATCCCAGGAGACCTGTCCATTATCATAGCTGTCATACCACCAGTTGTTTACATGCTAATTTGTTTCTTCACCAAATCCAACTTCCAGATTACCATCGCTGCCATTCTTAGTGTTTTGTATGCATTTCTGATGACAGCATCTTTCTTCTCCATTATTGGTGAGTGATAGCCTATTATTCCAAACCTGCATATCTGTTTTTTCTCTCAAAAAGTAATTTACTGTAGGTCATATTATAGCTATGACAAAACTCAACAATGATATGGCCTTCCATAGCACTGTTTGTGATCCCTTTGTTCTATACCAGCTTACTTAAACATTCTCAATGTGGTAACAGGTGACATGGTGAAGGAAGGCACATTCATCACCCCTACTGGGATATTTCTGGTGTCCATGGCAATCTTGTACTTGGTCACAGCAATACTTCATCCCCAGGAGTTTGGCATGATTGTCTACGGTCTCATGTACTTTATATGCATCCCTAGCGGTTACCTCCTCCTTACTATCTACTCCTTGGTCAACATGAACAATGTCTCCTGGGGCACTCGAGAATCCAACAAAGAGAAGGAGCAGAAGAAGCACGTTGGAATTTTGTGTAACCGCAACTGCAAACTCTGTTGCTGGGATGTAAATATCCAAGTCACCCAAGAAACCGAAAACTTGATGCTCCAGCAAATCCAGCAAGCAGTTAATCCAAATGGTTCACCGGACAAAACAGAGAAGGAGACGACTGTACAGGGTGCTGAAGAAAGTTTACAACACTCTCAAACTGACAATCTTCCTACTGAAAACAACAGAGATGTTTCATTGAGGATGAGAGACATCAAGCATCTGTCCAATGACAAGGAACAAGATACAAAATCTGTGAACAGGTAGATCTGCATCAAGCTGCTATTTCTACCTCCACTGTAATGTAAATTACAACTGATCCTACCATTTCCGCTTGTATATTAGGATGGTAATTGTGTTGTGTTGTCTGAGATGTGTGTGTTGAATGTATCGTGTTGTGACCAAACACCAAGAAAAATATGTGTGAACTTATATGGTGAAGAGAATGATTCTGGTTCTGATACTGATAATATTTTCATGAACTTTGGTCAGAGACATACATTTGAAGCAAGTGTAATTTTGATTTTCTGTCCATATAAAATTTTTACAGTACAAGTGACATCAGCATGGATCAAAAAACTTTCACATCATATGATGATGATGATGAGGAGGAGGAGGAGGATGACTTGGATGCATATGATGATCAGAAAGAGCAAGAAAAGGAAGTTGTCCCTAACAGCGGTAAGTCTTAAAAATGAGTACTTGATTTGCTTATGATTTTACTAAGGATTTTACTCAATCTTTAGTAAACAGCATAAGCAGGATCTATTATAATTCATTATTTTGTCTAACAGACTGGGTTGGACCAGTGAAAACAGTATTCCTGAGGAAGCTTACCTATGCAAATCTCAAGAGGAACCTCCAGGAGCAGATTAGATACACCCTCAGAAATAAGGACCAGGAAGACCTTTGTGAAGAGCTGGTGCTCATGCTAACTGACACTCTCAATGAAGAGCTAAGGGACAAAGTGGGCCCGGAGGATATTTTGTCAGACAGCCAATTGGAAGAACTACAGGATGCACTTAATGAGTCAGCAAGGAGGATCCTGAAGACCAACCGCATGCAGATCAACCGCATGAAAAGGCTGGAGGCAAGAGTCAAACGAGCTATTGAGAGAACCCTGGTGGCCCCCCAGGTTGTGAAACTGTCTGAGGTAAGAACGACATTGGTCTCTTTCTGTCTACCTCATCACATACTGGAGGCACTGGTTCAGGGTCATCTATTCTATTTTTCTTGATTATGTTTTTTTTTTTTTTTTTCGTGCTGGTTAGGAGCTGCTCTTTATTAAGTTTAGCCCAGAAATTAATAACTTGGACTTCATGAAGTTTGGTCTGTAAATGATTTTATTAGTCACACTAATCTCTAAATCAAATATTTGTTCACCTAACCAGGATGAGACAGACTTCTGGAATAAACTGATAGAGCGCTACCTGAAACCCATAGATGATCCCAAAAGCCATCTAGAGCAAGTGGAAAGGGAACTGAAATCCCTTCGGAACAAGGTAACAATCCTAGCAATCTCAGACTCAATACTCATCTAGCCTAAATATAACTTGTGTAGTTCCTTAAAACACATCTTTCCTATTCTGTTTCCATGACAGGCAGTATTTCTGTACTTTATTGTGAACGTCCTATGGGTTGTGGCCACATTTTTTCTTCAAGCCATTGGCAGTGACATAATTAGCATCAAGATTCCTAAATTTTTGCCAAATGGCAGTTTGGCTGACGAACCTTTGAAGGTGGAACCTCTAAGTTTAATGTTCCTGCTGTCTTTTGCCATACTTCTGTTGATCCAGTTTCTGGCTATGCTTTACCACAGGTACATTATAGCCAATACAACATGATGCAGTTTAAATGATCTTTAGTTGCTTTAAAGCTGGATTGAGAATTTCTTACGCAAGTCATATGCTGAGTCTTGTTTTTGTCTCCTGTAACAGAGTGTACACCTTGATCCATGTGTTAGCCTACAGAAGCTCGGAGAAGGACTACGCAGAAAAGGATGCAGTGAGTAATCTTTTTTTTTTTTTTTGCTTAATTGTTTTTATCACATTTGGGCATTTTACCAGTTGTATGTCATTATTTGGTATTGACCCAAGCAACCTATAATCTTTTTCTTTTTGAGCGTTGTAAGAATAACAAGAACATGTAAATGGTGGGTTTAATCTGTTGACTGCACATTACTTTTTGTGCAGGATGAGGAAGACTTGATCTTGGAAAACCAAAGTACGAATGACCTTGTCATAACCGGTGATGACCTGTGATGAAAAGACGAGCGATTTGAGTATATTTATATTTACTTATGACTGCACACTTGTAATGACACTTTCAGGGTACAAGTTTTATTGTACTAAAAATACAAATGAAAGTCCAGCTGAGAAAAAGGAAAAATAATGCAATGACTCAAGTATGTGCAATAAATACTGTGTACTGTATTTATACTTTGATTCTTTTATGGTGAAGGCAAAAAAGGAAAGCTGTAGCTGAAAGATTTATCTCTGGAGTACTGTATCTATAGTGTTTAAAATAAACAGTCAAAGTAATTTTTATTTAAAAAAAAAACCATTCAAGCTTCACTGAAAGAACTGAACTAGTCAACGAATAAGAAAGCTATAATATCATATAATCATTTACATGCAAGCGTTACCAGCTCTTGTTTGTGACTAGACTTGCCTTATCGGTGCTGTAAACTGAAAAACCAAAATCACAGCTTCCTAAAAGTGGTTTGTCATCATTATAAAGGTACAAGTTCACTCAAGGATTGGGAGGGTGTGTGTGTGTGGTTTTTTTTTTTAAACATGTTCCGTGTGCTTCATTTTTTACTGCCTAATTACAGTCTATTTACAAGCCATATGCCAAAGTACAAAAATGAAGCTGGTAATTTCTTCAGTTAGTTTAGTACCTAGTTAGACTTAGTAATGTAATCCTACAAACTGTGTGATTTTTTTTATGATCAGTACCAAATGTAATCATTATCTGGCTCTATAAGTGTTGTGGTAGTTTTTGTATTTTAATTAAATGGTTCCATTGCATGCTGTGTAAAACATTATTACATGTAAATTGCTTTTTTTCTTTCTCAATCCATAATTTATGCAATTTGGAGAGCACCTGACATAACATCATTGTATATGAAAAAGGAAATTTGTTTACAAGTTTCAGTATCTGTGGTGTGGAACAGTTATACATGTAACGAAACACATTCAGTGGAAAGTCCTAGATATATGAGTGTTAAATATGAATGTTGTGATTGTTAATATATAAAAATTTTATGCACAAATAATGCCATTTTGTTTGGCCTGAATAAATGTACATAAATAGGGGAAAGATGACTGGTGGGTGGGGAGTGACAGGTGACCAGATTGGGAAGGAACTGGGGAAAAATCAGAAATAAAAAAGAAAGAAAAATAGGTTTCCAAAATCATAACTATTGCTATACCCTGGCCTCATATTAGATATATTAGATGGCCAAAAGGTTGTGGACACCTGATCACATCCATATATCAAACCTCCCCAAACTGTTGCCACAAAATTGGAAGTGCACAATTGCCTAGAGTGTCTGCATATGTTGTAGTATTACAATTTCCCTTCACTGGAACTAAGAGGCCCAAACCTGTTCCAGCATGACAATGCACCTGTGCACAAAGCAAGGTCTGTAAGGACATATTGTGCCTCAGTTGGAGTGGAAGAACTCGAGTGGCCTGCACAGAGCCCTGACCTCAACCCCACTCAACACCTTTGGGATGAACTGGAACACCAACTGCACCCCAGGCCTTCTCCCCTGACATCAGTGCCTGACCTCACTAATGCTCTTATGGCTGAATGAACACAAATCTCCACAGCCACGCTCCAAAATCTAGTGGAAAGCCTTCCCAGAAGAGTGGAGGTTATTATAACAGCAAAGTGGCACTACGTCTGGAATGGGATGTTCACATTGGGAGTGATGGTCAGGTGTCCACATCCTGGGTCATATAGTGTATTTGCTATACCTGATACAAAGAATATATGAGAAGATTTTCTTTGCATATACCTTAAACAGAATACACAGTTGTGTCTACACTAATTTATTTAGCATTCACTGTGGAGTTTGAACAGTTTTCTATGCATCTATCTGTCTTTAACCTACTTAATGCATAATTAATCACACACCCGGCAAGTTAGATATTTTATTTATTTATTTATTTATTTTAAGCCCGAGTCCCATTGAGAGTTTTATGTTATTCTTGGTAATCACCAACATGTCTACTAATTGTGCAGCCAATGTATCTGATTGCACTCACAAAAGAGCCTCCTTTATTTGGGGGGTAAAATCGGAGCCTAAAGGAGCTCCTATATGGAGTTACTTTTCAGTAGGTGGCCTGGCGGTCTGTCAAAATGCAGAATCCGCCTAGAATTCCAGCCCAAGTTCTCAGATTTCTCGCTCAATTACAGTTCCACAAAATCTCTCTTTTGTGTAAGGTGCAGCCTGCAATCACAAACGAGTCGCTGTAGTTTTATTTTTGCATTGTGTTTTTACACTATACTGAATATGAATTGTGCATTGAATAATGCAATAATGCAGGTTTGCAGCCAGTACAAATCAGCAGGAAATGCAGTAAATCAACTTTTATTTATTACATGATCTGAGATTAACTTGATATACACCATTTAGCCATTTTTCAGATTACCTTAAATGACAATTCCAGAAATCAGTAGCATGACGTGTACCATACATAAAAAAAAAGGCAAATGTGCGTAACAGTCCTCTAAAAGTTCTATTTATATACATTTGATTCCAATCTATTCTGAAAGCCTGTATCCTCATTTAGCATGGGAGTTCAATTGTATTTATATCATTAATCAGATAAAAACCTAAGTGTTTTCTTTATTTGAAATATGATTTCTGAAAGCTATCTGTTTGTTATGAAGAGAAAACCTCCGCGGTTTATGGCTGCTCATCATTTCGCTGTTTTTTTCTCCATGCTGCAAAGAAAAAAAAAACATAAAGGAGAAAGAAGATATAATTATTGTGGCATTACAAGGCTGTTCTCAAAGGTTCCAATACTTAACAAGAAGGCAATAAATAACGAATGAACAATAAAATGCCAAAAGTTTTTAATTTTATGTAGCTAATTACAAATGACATTCATTACTTTATTCTGATCACTAGTTAGCTTGCTAGCCAGTTAGCAAGTATTGTGACCACCTGCTCCAACTTTTGTTAGACAGTCCTGAAAATCGAAGGGCGCCTCTGCATCCCACACAAACCTCACAATTCACTACGTAATATTTTAAAATATCATTCAATCTAAAATTTATTATCGAATTGTTTAGTATCTAGCTAAATCTTCACTTGACTATACCCGCTCATTTACCTAATAAACACTCTATAACCCAATAAACAATAAATTGAAAGCAGAGAATACAAATAAAACCCTTACTTTTTTTTTTTCGTATGTAACAAAAACTCTTTTTGATGCAACAAAACCGCAACAGAAAGAAAACCAAATGCGATTAATGAGATTTCTTTTGTTATAACTAAAACACACCATTGTCCCTGACTGAAGTGAAGGTCTCATAATATCCAGCAGGGTTTATACTGATTTGGTGACTGGAGTTTTAATCTTTTCCCCTCATAATTTTTAATTATTTAAGAGCTATTTCACCCCAAAGTGAAGGTTTAAATGGAACAAAATATCCTACAGTATGCTGCCATTCCTTGGCTTTATGTAGGCCTGATGAAAGTGATAAACGTGAGACAGACGTGGGACATCACTCGTTTGTTACGTGGGTGTTATGCACTTTCCTGCAAAAGTCAGGTCAGCTATCCTATGTTTAGGTGTTTAATTTTTTAATGCCATGTTCAGCATCAAGTGCTATATTCCTGGCAGGAGCAAGGTTATAAATAACGAAGGAATAAAATGTATAAATGAATACATGTGTAGATATACATAAGAACAGGCACACAAACATAAATAAATTAGCACAAATGAATAGAAGATATTTTAAAAAGTTAAACAATTTAACAGTGTAAAATATTTCACACTGAGCAAGGTAATGGATATATATATATGGATTGTTTCAAATTAATTTGGGATGAAAATTCCAAAACTCTTTCTGGTGTTACCTTGTCAAAACATCTCCTTAAAAGACCTTACTGAGTAATACCTTTGTCTGACATTAAAAGCAGAACAGTTTAATAAAATGTGCTTTCAGCTGTCCTGTGACATCAGTAGCACTGATCTGATCACCCTATTAGCAAACCAGCTAATTTATTAGTAATTAATTAGTAAACTGACTAATGCAACAAGGGCTTTTTAAATACATAATTAGAGCAGAGAGTCAAAATATAATCCTACACTAGACATTTTAATTAAGAAATGTGCATTGTGCATAAAAGTGCATTTCTCTCTATTTTCTGAAAGAAAAAAAATTAATTTCTCCATGAATTAGTGACATTCCCAGTTGTCACAGGAGTGCAAAACTTTGTGCACCCTTAGGACATAATAAACAAGACAAAAATGTCACTTCTAATAAGAAGACAGCTTGTGTGCTGCCCTTGACCGCACACAAGTTTGGCAATCCTTTCACATGAGGCATCTATAATGTTAAGAATAACAAAAACAGCTATAACACAGTCAGAAATTTAACAACGGTGACTTCTTACTTGTACTTAATAAGCCGTCCTCCCTGAATGAGTTGTGCTGCCTCATTGGTGAAATGGCAGGCGAAGAGGAGCCAGTTCCTTGGCTGGACCTTGTAGGCAAATCTCATGAACAGCAGCGAGTAGCAGGTCAGAGCTGGTGAAACAGTAAGATAAACATTCTGTGCAAATACTTAACTTAAAAAAATATAGCTAATGAGGAAGTGATTAACAGTGAAAGGAGACTAGCTAATGCTAATATGGCTGACAGTGAAAAGACACTAATCAGTACAAGACGCTGTTTACAGAATGCTAAGGAGTCTACTGGGTATACGATGGAGTTTGCAAAATGCTAACTAACCCTCACTCACTTTCATGAAGTTTTCCACTTGAACCTGGAGCACTGCTTTAACCAAACATTTTTTTTATCATTACTCATCATGCCATAATAAAGCATATTAAACATGTCAAATGCATGAAAAGACAACCTTTGTACCAGTGCTCCCTCAATGGTCTTAACAAAAGAGAACAATGAAAAACCTTCTCCTTTAAGTCTATGAGGTCAGAAATAGCACACAGGTAGGATGGAGTTCCTGCTATATCTGGTTTGAGAGAAATGATAGACAAAAGGTTCATCTGAAACCTATCATTTGCTAAAGCTAAAAGTCTAGATGCACCTATTACTTAAGAAATGCTCCAGAATTATTGGCACTCTTGTAAAGATGGGTTAAAAGGGTTATGAAAAAAAATGTGTCTTTATTTAGTCTAATCTCACAAGGAAATTGAGAGAAATCTAAAAGAAATAACCTTTATATTAAGAAAAAATATATGCAGCACTGCACAAAAGTCAGAAACCTCCCTTTGTTTTTGATCAAATGGCCATTCAGTGTTGATTGTTAATTATTATAAATTATAAACAGTAATGATGGGAAAATGTACAGTGCATTAATTCCATTTTCAGTCAAACAGCCGTGCAGTACTTATTTATGTTGAAGTTCAATATTACAAACTAAATATTTACAGATTCCATACTGTTTTACTGTCGATGACCTGTGCGTGATTTATGAAAAATAATGGTGGAAAAACGTCTTTAACAGAAAATCAAAAAACAAAACTGCATCACAATTTTACCAAGGGTGCCAATAATTCTGGAGCTGCCTGTGCATATATATACAGAAAACGCAAAGACGTCGTATTTTATACTTCTTGGAGTCTGTAAACACCAACCACAGACAAAGCACTGGATTGTGAAACGAGTTAAACCTGCTTTATCACATACCAAAGGTCATTCGTCCACTGATAATTTCTGGACTTTTTTTCATGTCACTGATGGCAGCAATCGGCAGCCCCCAGTTTGCTACTGGGCCCCAAAAGTGCTGAAAATGAATAAAACAGATCAGTATAGTCCAATCCATTTAATCAGACATTTGTAGAAAGATTATCTAAACGCTGGTTGATGTTTGTGACATGCAGGGTACATGTCATGAGCACGCGAATGGAAGCTTTGTTTCAGGAAATGTACCCACAGCTACATGACACCAAAAGTTGACCTTTACAAGTTAACTTTTACGCCACAGCGCTGTAGAACTCTGACTGGTCGGAAGGTGCTAATTAGTTTTCTATAACAGCAGCTCTGACCATAGTGATGGGCGTACTTCAAATCACAGGTTTATCCTGTTTCACCTGTTTATTCTTCTTATTATTACTATAATAATATCATCATCATCATTGTTCTAATACGTGATTATTTCTATATCAACAACTTACACAGGGACTTGTATGATGGACTCTCCACAATTACAGCTGATGATAAACTGATTAAAAAAACATGTAATTTAATTTAAAAAAAATGATGGTGAAGCTTTCTGTAAGGAGGGTCAGTGCTTTGTAACAGTAGGTTTTCCACTACAGGAGAGTCTTCAGCCCCGAGGATTTTTGGGGTCTGTGTAACATGACAAACTGTGTTTGTTTGTTTGTTTGTTTGTTTTTTATCTGATTAACTTCAAGTCAGGTTGGTGAGAGAATGATGGTTTATAGCTGTTATAAAGTGACAACAGGAACTAACTTGTCACAAGGACGTTCCACGACATTAAATGTAACTATAAACCGATAAAAAAAGGCATGTTGGTGATTCATAAATTAAAATTTGTAATCGTTTGCAAATCGCTGTGGTGTAAGAGCAATAAAACACTTCGGGTTGCTCAATTACAGGAAAATAATCAACTTCGGGTGGTAAGAGTAACTGTGCTTCACGCCGGGCCGCATCACACCACCCTGTCGTGGATTATTTTCCTATAACGGCATGTCTCGTAGTGTTTTACTAAATTATAAAAGCATAATAAAGAAACACTTACTGTGCTGACGTTGAAGGTCCCATGTGCAGTGGAAATAAAGAAAGCAAGGAAAAAATTATTGAAGTAAATAAGGAAATTTTAAATAATAAAAACTGACATCAAGTGTACTGTGCAAATTCTCTCAATAAAGTTACATATAAAACTTTCTCATGACATCAACTGACTTGATAAATGTACCCAAGAAGCCAGGCCTTTTAACCCAACCACACTGCTAAAGACTTACATTCGGTTTATTTGGTGAAATAAAAGATTTTTTTTGGTTTATTTTAATTTTAACTTGTTTCTTTGCTTGTTGTTTGTCAGCACTAGCAGCTCTTGCTGATATGTAAACAGAAGCCACTCCGCGCTAATTAGCCGTCACTTTAATACACAGTGCACTATGTAGGATGCTGAAGTGATTGTTTCATATACAACCCTAGTGTACTTGGGCAGGGAGCTGTGAGCCATTTGGGACTTGGCCAGAGCTTGCCCTTCAGTTCGGTCAAAGCTAATTTCCGTCAACCTTATCTACCTATGACAAATGTTTATAAAGTCGAGTGCAAGTAAAATAGCGATACACATCTCGTTACTTATTCGAGTAGCAAGAATGTTCAGAATTTATGCTATTTAGAATTGGAGCTAGCTAACGTAGCTAGCAGGCTAGCCTGCACCGCCTAAGTGAGGAGCTACTGCTAGCCATGACTTACCTCATCAGATAGTCTCTGAACTCCTTGCTACGGAGATGATCCACAGCTTTACGAGCCAAAGTGCCAGCCATTGTTGGAAAAAAAAGAAAGCTTGAAGGCTCAGATGTTCGTGCAGGAGGCTGCTGGAAAATAGAGGACAAATCTGTTTTACGTTGCCAGCAACTCACACGTCACTTCCTGTTTTATGAGCTTTTTTCAGTGTAAGAGTCCACACAATACCAAATATACCCCACTGTATGCAGTATACACAGTATAATAAATCAAAGTACATCTTGTCCAATGGTATGTGTATATATCTGATGAAATTGACTTTTATCAGAAACCTCCTTCTTTCTGTACACACAAATTAAAAAAAAAGTGGGTACACAAATCTAAGCTAATAACTTTGGGTGGATTTATTGCTGCCATAGAGACTATAGACGTCAATAGCTTTCCTTCTCATATAGCTCTGTTCGTTCATCTTTAGTAACTGTTTTATTCTGGTTAGGATCACAGTGGATCTGGAGCCTATCCCGGGAACACTGGGCTCAAGACGGGGATGGACACACACACACACACACACACACACACACTACTGGCATGTTTTTGGACAGTGGGAGGAAACCGGAGAACCCAGATGAAACTCCACCCAGACAGTAAACTGGCCTTAGGATTGGGACCCTGGAGCTGTGCGCTGTGCTACCCTTTGCACCACCGTATTGCTCCCTTTCCTCATACCAATATATTTTAGTGATATTTTTGTTGATAGCACTTCATTACACATTAAATATACATATCCAGTAAAACAAATATACAGTAATACACTTTAATACAGTTTGGGATGTGGATAGGACTGGATTTGCATTGTGGACCTTGATGGACAATTCTGATATTTTGACACAGATCTGTTTTTTTCTTTTTCCCTCCCACCTGTTTAGATATACTTAAGACCGGACCCATGTCAGATGTTTACATCGTTCTCCTGCAAATGAGAAAAAAAAAAAAAACCCTCAGTAGCATCTGAGGTAGCATTACATCAGTAGCATCACAGTTGTAGAAAGGACCAGTGATTCTGTTGTTTCCACTGCAGTTATTGTGGTCTTTGTATTTTGCCTTAAGGCCTTTAAATTTACGTTGCCAATGGAGCCATGAGTAGCTGTATGTTTGCTTTGCAATGGTCCTAGAAATGTCCTTGTAGACAGCCTGGTTTCTGTAAGTAACCTGCAGTATTTTTCTTGAATGGTTGAATCCCCTATCAGACTGATAAGAACATTTATTTCTGGACTCCACTGACTTTCTGTCAAGTCTCTCCACCACTACGTCCCAGAACGCTCTGTTGTGTGGTCTCTCCCAGACCCATGGACTTCGTTATGGAGCCCTATCAGATGAGCAACTGCTCCATTCTGACGTCATCTTCTGACATTTCATACAATTGCAATTATTTGTGAAATTAAAATGATAGTAAGCTGGCCAATTTCAATTAATTTTCTCAATACTCTCTCCATTTTACAAAGATTTTGAGGGATGTTGGACGCAAAAGGTACACAATCTCGATATACACAAAATGATGTATGGAAATGGCTCAATGACAGATTTCTTTTGCGATATACCAAAACTTATGCGACAATTTTTTTTAAGGATGATGTCATCACACACACCATTTTATCGGTAAAAGGCCAATTGGATGGAAACAGGCAGGAGACAGCAAATTTCACAAACTTTTTTTTTTTTACGCATTTTCATTTTGTCGATAACTGAACAGCGCAAAAAGTGGATGGAAACTTGGCCTCTGTTTCTCTTTGGCCTCTCCTCATCTAAAAGCTGTCTTCTGTCCCTGTATAAAAAAGCTGCAATGCAAGAGTTGCTTGGTTAGTGCTTCATTTATTTTTTAGCGTGGAGGTGTTAATTCACTGTTAATAGCATGGGTTCATTAGTTGCATGTTAATCTGTATGACAGATGTTAAAGGCATAACTGTTATATTAGTGAATTAGTATTGACTATTCCCTGATCAAATCCCGAAGTGGTTAAGCTAGGTTAGACTAGCCACGTGTAAAATGGGAGTGTGCGGCTTTTCCTGTTGCCAATTTAGAGACTTTGTTTCTGTAAAATGTTTCCCAATGACCAATCCATGATCACCACTTTTTCCCAATGACCAATCACTGCAAGTAACTGTTTCCTTCATGATGATTCTGTTATGCCCCTGTCTAGGGTTGGGGCTGATAACAGAAAGGTGAGATGAGAAATGTGGGTGAAAATGAAGGTAATGACGATCTTTTATGAGATATATTGTAGAAAATATTTACAATCACTGATATTGCGTCAGGCTGGCCCAGGCCAAAACAACGAACAAACACCCAAAACTAACTGTAGAAAAGGAAGCTGTCTTACCTGTGCAAAAAAGATGGTAAACAAATGACATTTGGCTTCCCTTTTCTTCCTGACTAACCAAAAATACAGACAAAATGCCCACATAGCCTAGAACAGAAAGCTGAGGCTGCAGTGGGCACAGGTTCACCAAAACTGGACAGTTGAAGACAGGAAAAACATAGCCTCGTCTGATGAATCTCAATTTCTGCTGAGGCACACAGATGGTAGGGTCAGAATTTGGCACCAACAACATGAATCCATGGACCCAACCTGCCTTGTGTCAACAGTCCAGGCTGGTGGAGGTGGTATAATGGTGTGGTGTAATGGTGTGGGGAATGTTTTCTTGGCACACTTTGGGCCCATTAATACCAATCAGTGATCACTTGAATGCCACAGCCTATGTGAGTATTGTTGCTGACCATGTGCATCCCTTCATGGTCGCAATTTACCCATCCTCTAATGGCTACTTCCAGCATGGTAATGCACCATGTCACAAAGCAAAAGTCGTCTCAAACTAGTTTCATGAACACGAGAATGAGTTCAGCGTTCTTCAGTGGCCTTCCCAGTCACCGGATCTGAATCCAGTAGAATACGTTTGGGATGTGGTAGAATGGGAGATTCACAGCATGAAAGTGCATCTAAAAAATCTGCAGGAATTGCGTGATGCAATCATATCCACATGGACCAGAATCTCAAAGGAACGTTTCCACCATTTTGTGGAATCCATGCCACGAAGAATTGAGGCTGTTTTGAGAGCAAACGGAGGCCCTACCTAGTATTAGTGTAGTGTTCCTATAAAGAGCTCGGTCAGTGTGTACAACCCGTAGCGAAAACCAAAAGGCACAGGCAAATTTCAAGAATGCACAAACAAGCATGGGTTCATATACCAGAATCAATCAATCACAAATAACTAATAGCACAAAAACAGTGAATCAATGAGCACGAGCCTCATGAGTCCAAAATAGCCCACTCCTTAAGTTCTCATGAGGAGATGAGGGAGAGTAACAAGCCACAGTGAAATCTGTAAAGGACTGGACCGAGAATGGACTGCACCTGGAAAACCTGAAATGGACTCAACAGCACATACAAAGTCCACACAGAAAGAATAAACACACAAACACAGATGGGCCCATAACATCTGATAAAACACTATTTTATATTATTTTAATATGTTCTGAGTGAAAAGCTTTCTTCTTCATATATCCTAATTTAAAATCTTTTAAAATTACAGGTTTTTGTGGTGGAAAAAAAATGACACGATGATATTTTCATATAAATATATCCAAATAATGAATAATCCATATAAATATATCCAAAAATAAACATATCTTCTGTATATAACAAAGAATAATCCATGAAGCTTGTTTGGAACTGCAATATCAGTATTCATCTTTTTACATCTGGCGCCCCATACTCTCCATAAGTGCAACTTCTTCATCATATCATTACAGACAGTCTATTGGCAGAGAAGTACACACGGATAACGCTTTCCTCTCAGTGTGTTACACCGCCCCCTGATGTTGCATGACTCTTGAGGAAGGACGTGATAGCCTTTTCCCTCCCTGCTTGTAAGAAATAGGGAGAAAATCTAGGAAAAAATATTAAACAAACGGTATAAGCAATAGAGCAGGGTTTTGTTTATTTTTGTTTTGTTTATTTTGTGTGTTAATTCTTATAGGTTTCCTCATCCACAACGTACCTGGTTCAGCTCAGTCAGGGCTTGAAATCTATGAAAATGTGCTTATTTAAATATATTAATTCATCCTTTTCTAGTCTTTTTAGAACATACAGAGCCACAGCTGCCATTTCAACATCTCTGTGCACCAACATACCCACAGACTTTCACAGGCAGACTTCAGAAATGGCAGAGACTTGAGACTTGTGTGAGAAAATGTAGAGATGAGTGAGAAAGTTGCTATGGTATGCTATGCTATGTTTGTGCCTCTAAGTGTGTCTTGCAGGTTCCCGTTCCTAAACTATATCAAGGAGTGACATTCTATGGAAAAAGGTGAAGAGGTTCTTCATGTTCGTATTGCATTTATGTTACAGCTAGGATTGTGAGATATTGATTTTTATCCGTTCTTTTTTACCTCTGTGTTTGCAGCAGAATAAATAAGCTCAAAATCAAGTTCACGCCGAATTGGCTGGATCCTTGTGTACCTTTAATAATTATTGCATTATTTTTGTAACATATTATGGTGCACTTAAAAATGTTAGCATTTTGTGTTGTAAAATTCTTGCAAATGTCATCTTCACTAGAGTCATGTTCCTTTAAATACCCAAGGTCTAAGGCAAATTTATGTCTCTCTAACAAGCTGTCTGCAGTTTCTTTTCATTCAAGTCACAGCACTGGAGCCTGAAGAGGGATATACACGTTAAAAAAAATCTATCTGATGTTATTCAGTTCCATTCAATTCAATTTTATTTTATTTGTATAGTGCTTTTAATAATGGACATTGTCACAAAGCAGCTTTACAGAAATATATAAATTCTGGATATAAATTTTACATTTATAAATTTATCCCTAATGAGCAAGTAAAAACTCCCCGAAATGACATGAGGAAGCAATCTTGAGAGGAACCAGACTCAAAAGGAACCCATCCTCATTTGGGTGACACTGGATAGTGCAATTATAAATAATTTCCCTTATATAACTGTATATTATATAGTCAAAAAGTGCAATTGTGTAACCAAGAACTTATGAGCTTATGAGCAACTTATGAATATGAGCATTAGAGTCACTTCTGAATTCATTATAATTTTAACTTGAAGTCTGTTTTGTTGAAGTTATCAACTGTTCAATGAAGGAGACTTGACTGCAAAACTGTTTGTAGCAATTGCAGTCCTAAGGCTATCCAAGGCCGAACATCCACAACCATCTTTATGGTCTCAATGTGGTAGCGTCCATAGTAATCTAGTTCTAGTTTTGATCAATAGTGAGAGAACATCTTTATTCAGCTTTATTCAGTGGGTCTTAGCTGAAGGAGTTCACCTTAAAGATCATCAGACACTTGTATGATAAAGAAATATGTTTGAATGCATCTACGTACAATTCAGTAGACACCCATATGTTCTTGTCAGCTTTTTAATGCAACTAGAATACAATTTCCCTGCTGAGCACTCGCTCCGTTCATTCCGCCATGTGAGAGGACGCACCACTGTTAATAGGGCAGGTGTGGCGAGCTTTCAAAGCACCTCCCACTTCAAAATCAGATGACCAATAGAGGTGAATGCCTCCCCACTAAAAATGTGCTCAAAGTCAGAAGCAAAAAAGATTGTAGAAGCAAAAAAAAAAACTGCATCAGAAAAATTCGTAAATAGAAAATAGATTTTTGAAATTTTATCTTTTTGAAAAATTTCTTTTGATTTGATTCTCATTACTTGCCATTTTTGTTCACATTTTGATCAGTAATATTTTATTTGTGGATTTTATTATTTTATTTGAAACATTTAGCACAAAATTAACTCCATGGTTTATTTTTTAATAAAAGTGATATTTAGAAAAAGTCATCATTCATGACATTCAATTTTTATAAATTCTACAATTGTACAATTGTTGTTTTTCATCATTTCAAATTCATTTTGGGGCTACTCTCTGTCAAGAGTCGCCTAATAAGTAAATGTAAACATAGTCACTTTTACCAAGGCAGTGTAACATAGACATTTTAAAATATATTTTTTTAAATATTTAAAAAAATAATCACCCCCCTCCCACTGCAGGCCCATAAATCAAACCACCCACCCCCACAGGCCAACCCCCACCCCACTGGAACACTAGCCTGGGCTGATCTATAGTCCACAAAACACTTTTATATGTCGTGTTGAATGTGTTTTAGGGCTGGAAGTTAAGCCAAGAGAAAGTAAAATTTTTTGTGGTCATGAATGGTCACATTGTAACACAACTCTTCAGCTAGTGACATTGAGAAACTGAAGATAGGGTGCATGAATGGAAGAATGGGCACTGCATTTCAGGCTTTTTCACTCCATAATGAGCATAAAGTGGCTTTTCACATCACCGATCCCAGTGCATAGACAGGGTGAATCAATTAGGGAGTCACATACATGTTACAATATCAACAGGAACATCAACTGTACATAGAGTAACAGGCAGCCATTTGGGTCTATTTGCTTCTATTATTCTCATTCTTTTTCTCTCTCTGTCCATAAATAAACTTTGCTTTTACCACAATAATACGTCCTGTTGGTTAGGATTGCAAATGTTTCAGGGTCTAAATGAAAGTGCTTGCATGAGTGTTATTACCCTGGTGTGGCCTCCCTAAAACATTTTAAAAGCATTTTTTCAGTCCGTTCATCATCTTGACAGGCAGGAAACCAGCCCTAGAGACAACTAGAAACCTCCCATTTCTCATTCATGTGGGCTAGAAGGGATGTGTCTTGCTCTCCTTGCTCCACCTATAACCACACACCCAGTCACAGAGGCCCTGAGGATCGTACACCTACTTCCAGAGCAATGCCATTCATCTAAGCCCAGTTGTATAAACAAAGAGGGAAATACCTAAGCAGGGATGCAGAGAGTGGAGACAGTGGAAGACCCCAACACAAGCATGAACTCTTTCCCAACCAAGTTCCAGTCCAAAGTAGAGATGGCCAAGAGCATGAGGGAGGAGGAGAAACTCTACAGGTATAATGGTGTACTCTATCCTGTGATCATAAGCCCAGAGGAGAACCTCAGAGCTTTGGAGACTGTAGAGGCACGGAGTGATGATATAATGCTGGTGGCTTATCCAAAATGTGGTAAGTGCAAAATCAATGAGCCTAAGGAGAAATAAATGTTTTTATAGCAAATACCATTTGGGATTACACAATTTGCTCCATAATTTGCATGAGATGTTAAATGATTTTTTAAATAAAAGATAAGCCTGATTCATCAGAAAGTATGAAGCTGAAGTATGAATATGACCATTTTCTCTGTGTAAAGATGATGTTCATAGTAATATTTTAATTTGTAATATGTAATATGTGACCCCTTGTTTTGTGACTACCCATAGGATAGGATCAGTGAATTTAAAGCAGCTTCGTGCTAATTATGGGGGTTAAAGGTCCAAAAGAAGCCATGAACTTAAGGAATGTGGTCCATGGACTGGTTTTTCTCCTAAGCTTAGAGTGCAGAGATGACAGATAAGTTCCAGTGGGGAATATCAAATGAAACATATGGCCTCTCTCCACATGGTAGACTGGAGTAGTGCTCCCTTGATATGGGGCCCCTCAGTTACACCGAGCCATTTAGCCTTCCCCCTCCTGTTCAAGATGAGGACCTGAGCAGACCTTAGATGTCAAGCTCTTTTTAGGTTAACCACAAAGCATAGTTGCTTGTAGAGATTCCTAATAAATAGTCATAAGAAAAGCTAACACTGTCCTTAACCTTAACACTTATAAATATTTCATATGTGTAATATGCCTGGGAAAACCCTTTACATAATTAAATCTTCTATTATATTTAGTTCTGAAAACTACAGGCTTTCCTGACCTGAAATTGGCTTTTTTGAAGAAATCTCAACCAGAGATAAAGTGATAGCATTTATGGTAAAAGAAATTACTGACAATGTTTAAAGAATTATAGGTTTACAATGGGAAATGAGTTCACTTTGATTATCTTTGATTATCATCCACATCAGTCTTTGCCTAATCAGTGTCTTTTCTATGTTCCCACTAACATTGGTGGGAAAATAACTGCTGATTAATTCAGCCAATTCTGTTCTTTTGGCTAGATTTTTGTTATTAATGTCTTTTTATTTGGTAATTTTAAACCATATAAAGCATTTGTACCTGCTGTCATCTGTACAGAGTGTGTAAGTATATTTGTGGAATGCTTTAATTAGAATTGATTAGACTTTTTTGCTGTGAAATGTAATTATCCAACTATTAGATCAACGCACGCATAAGAACTTACTGAGCCTTGCTAAATATATAGCAAAACAGTGGTGATAAGAAATCATGGTGAGAATGAAGAAGATGATGAGTATCAAACTGTCCCAGGGTTTAACTGGATGGTCGCAATTCTGCGCAAAATCATAACAGCTAGCACGGGAGAGAAAGTAGAATCCAAGATGCCACCTCTCCTGGAATTCTTTGGACCAGAAACCCTGCAGGTAAGAAGATTTGTCCCTGTTCGACTGACAAACTAAATGAAAAATCCTAGAAACATCACTGTTCATTAATAATGGATGTAATTGGGAACTTTCTGGCTGTAGCCAATAACAGAGGTGGTAGATGATAAATGAACGTCTCATGTGCTCTCCTGTCCTACCACAGATTTGTCAAAAAAATCATCTAAACACATTTCCGTTATATACTATATCACTTGAATATATGCAAATGCTGCTACGTAGCTGTCATTTTTGCAACGAAAAACATTTACAGCATTTAGAAGATTATCCATCGACTTATAGATGTGCTTTGTAGTCTCTATTGACTACTAATGCATAAATAAATAGAATGGTGGGTGGAATTATTTGCACACAAGACCTTTACTCCTTTTTCTAGGCCAGTAATAAAACTTCAAACCCAGAACACAGTATAGCATTGTTTTATGTCTGTTTGCTTTGAACCTCAGACTATCCCTTGGGATATGGTTGCATTTGAGCTCAATATCAAATGTCTACATTGTGAAGAACGCTCACTTCCCTTCCTCACATTATTCCTTTGTTGCAGTTACTTCACCAGACCCCATCTCCAAGATTACTGGGGACCCACATGCATCCGGATAACATTCCGGCTTCTTTTTACCAAAAGAAAACTAAGGTATATGCTTGCACATCAAATTACGGTAAAAGACAAATTGTCAGTGATATCGCAAATACATTTCATGCAAGCTACAAGAATTATCTTATCGACTCGCTTTTGTAGAAGCATTTAAAGATTATAGATTGTATGTCATACTCTTCACATACTAAAGTAGTGACATTTAGGATTCGTGGTTTTCCTGTAAAATTGGGAATTTCATGTAATAATAGGAAACTTTTTAGGACCTGCATGGCTTAAAACTACTTCGTTAAAAAGGTATTGTATGCTGTAAATATTACTGTGTATTTGCAATGGTAGTAATGATTCTGGAGTTCAAAACCAGGTATATGGAGGATAAGATTTTGAGTTTTGGAGTTCAGCTGGTTTTATTGACCTTTGGGCCAGTTTTTGGGCTTGTTTTGATCACTTGGTCTGGTTTTGTCACACAGATCTGGTAACAGTGTTAAACAGTCTGTTCCGTCAGTAAATTGTATCTGGGTAGACTGTGGTCTTTGTACTGAAATAAAATTTTATGTCCTCATTCATGGGTCTATTTCAATTGCTTCATTCTAGATGCTGGTCGTTTTCCGCAACCCAAAGGACACATTGGTCTCATTTTATCACTTTTCTAATAAGAATCCGGTTTTGCCAACTGCTGAGCCCTGGGATCAGTTCTTCATGGATTTTATAAGCGGTGAAGGTACAAACAATCATTTTTAATAGGCTTTGCCATCTCAGCAGACAGACACAGGCTACAGGTTTTGTACTATAGGTTTGAAATGAAATTCCTGTTTTAAATGAAGAAGGTGGCAAAGTTCTAAATAAATAATTTTATTTTACCCCACTTTCTCTGAAATTTATTTGCCAATTCCCACCCATTAGCTAATTCTCTGCTATCACACGACAGCTACCAAATGAGGAGGATAAAGGCCAGGGGTGATTCCTCCAAGAAACATAAAGCCAGCCAATCTGTTGCTCATGCTATGTCACAGGGCAGCTGAACACATTTGGAGGAAAGTGCCAACTACCCTGTTCTGCATACATGAGCTGACAAATGGCCACAATTTTCTAGTATTGCTCTGATTAACAGGGGACAGAGTACTGCCATTTTGACCCAGAGAGCAGGGCCAATTTTGCTCTTTTGGACTCCTGGCCACAAATGGCTGTAGCACTGCCGCATTTTCCCCATGATAGGGTGAATTCTGATCATTTGCACCATTGCAAGTTTTACTGAACTGAAAGATGTTTCCTTTTTGCATGTATCAATTAAAGTTCTACCATTTTAAAGTCTGGTTAGCCCCAAAAGTGAAATGGGAGCAAATGTAAAGATTCCAAACATTTACTCTGAGACATCAGAGAGAAACTCACAAGCTCCTCGTTTGTTTTAATTATTTATTTATTTTTACAAATGATTACAAATATCAATCTAACTGTGAAGACAGATTTTTTTTGTGCTTCCAGTTTGAAATGTTACTGGGAATCACATTCAAACAAGCCACATTTAAATTAAAAGTCTGCATGCTATTTTGTCAATTCACTATCCTGACACACTGCACTAGTGGAATTCAGTGATAAAAATGGAATTTTGAATATTTTGAATATTAGTCAAAGTTTTAGATTTGAGACACAGCTCATGACAACAGTCACAAGAACATTGGAAAGAGAAACAGCTTGTCAGAGTGTTTTAACATTGCTGTGACTGAAATCACTAAAAATTTTTACAGTTTGACTTGGAAACCTGAATGTCACATTTAATCCGCCAGATGTACATAACATACACAGGCGGGAGTGTGAACAATGTCGCTCATGTTGCTGCTGCTTCTGCACATACTCTTCACGTCATGCGTCAAGCATAACCAGACTCCTCTACTTAGCGTCAGGCTGTATCACACCTCTTCGGTTATTATTTTCCTATAACAACACCCGTCAACAACCCATTGATGTTTATTACTTATGTATAAAGCACACCTTCTGACACTTTAAAAACCTGTCAAAAAAATTTAAGTGCACACTTCTCGCTAGACCAGTAAGCAAGTGGAAGGAATATTCCTTTAATTTTTAGTCACTTACCTTACACATACACTGGTGTCCAAAAGTCTGAGACCACATTGAAAATCTGTTTTTTTTTTAATTTAAAATTGGAAATAAACAGAAGGATTTGGAATTTTGAAACATTTAAAGCAAAGAACTGTTCAATATCTTGAATATTGAATAAATGTAAGCAAATTTATAATATTGATCATGTTAACTGGTTTATACAAAAGGTCAGATTTTCCTCATGCCTAGTCTCTTCTATTGAAGCATGTGTTCAGACAATATGCCGATGGATTTGATCTAAAATGGATCATAAGGTTTTGCAAAACTTGTGGAGTCCATGCCAGCTTGAGTGCACACTGTCATTAAAGCAAAAAACGAGGCATACCAAACACTATTTACATTAAATATTTCAAAGATTCTACTTTTCACTCAAGTTGTTGTCAATAATATAATCTGTAATGAAAACTGTTGTATTAAATTAGAAATGAATGCAAAATAGAAGCATTTTCACTAGTGATTTTTGGACCCCATTATATGTCACTGAAATAACAAAATATTCAAATGTTACAGTATTCTTAAATCATTAATCTGGAATTTTAAAAAATGTAGGGTGGTCAAGGATGGGGGTTGCAGAAAATTCCTAATGTCCATTTGGGATCATTTGCCCATGAAATTTCAGGAACCCCTGCTATAGTCTTATCACCTCAGGTAAATGTCACTCAAAGTATTTAAACGTGAGCGTCACTATTCTCCACTCCACTGATCAATAGTCGTTTTTACATCAGTACCGAAATAATTACTGATTTGGTGAGTTATATTCTGTTGCCTAAATTTCCCTAAATTTTATTAGACCATTCAAACTATATCATCTGTATCATGAGTCTATAATAATCTTCTCTGTTTTGATAAGTGATGTGATGTTGTAGCAGCGCAGGCATTTTGACAGTCTGTATGATTACAAGCTGAATTAAATAGGCTTTTGTTCATTTCAATATGGCATGCAGCTATCCAAAAAATGTGACCAATTCAGTATGTGAGGAAAAATGGCTTCTTACCCAACATAATCTTTGCCTATGGGAGATAAAAATAAATAAATAAAATCACGTCAGGAAAAAAACTAGGTCAAGACATGTCATTTTGGTGCAATATATTTATGGTAGAGAAGAAAAACCCAATTACAGTCAAAGCTCAGTCCTTATTTTTGGCTGTTTGCCAGAATTCAGCCACAGTGACACTGAACGGCTTTTCCTAGGACGTCTCTAGGGATATTTTTACTCGCATGATACCACCACATTATGTCTTAATTATGTCTTCTCAAATTTCTTCTCAGTTCCATGGGGCTCCTACTTTGACCATGCTCTTGCCTGGGAAAAACGCATGAATGACCCAAACATCATGATCATCACATTTGAGGAACTCAAGCGGGTATGTACCTCTTCTCAGCTACTCATATATAATACGATGAGTTAGATGCTATGAACATGTCTCTCTCTCTCTTTGTCTATTAGGACCTCAGTGGAAGTGTTCAGAAGGTGGCAGAGTTTTTTGGCTTTAAATTAACTGATGCTAAGATCCAGAGCATTGCAGAGGAGAGTACCTTTGATGCCATGAAAAAAGGCTCCAAAGATTCCCATGGCCAGATGGGAAATGTATTTTTCAGGAAAGGTGGGTAAAGAACTCTACACACCCAGTTATCAATGTCCACAAAAAATATGTGGACATCTGACCATCACAGCAACATGTTGGAAGCTCACAGTTGTATAGCATGTTTTTGTATGCTGTAGCATCGCAATTTCCTTTCACTGGAACTAAGGGGCCCAAACATGTTCTAGCATGACAATGCCCCTGTGCACAAGGCGAGGTCCATGAAGACATAGTTTGCCAAGGTTAAAGTGGGAGAACTCGAGTGACCTGCACAGTGTCCTATCTGGTGCCCCTGCCCGAGGGGGAAGGAGTTGGACTGTAGGCCATTAGTAATGACACAGGAGGTGGTTGAGTTGTAAATAGCTGAAATCCATTTCAAGAAGTCTCCATTTATACCAAATCTCCATAGCACCTCAAATAGATACCCTCATTCTACCTGGTTGAAAGCTTTTTTGAAAGCTGAAACCAGGAACCGTCAAAACCACAAGTGGTTATGTTCAATACACACACCTTTGATAAATACAAATCAGAAAAGAAAATCTGTGTTAAAAGCACACTCCCTTACTCATTGCATGGTAATAAATAAATAAATAAATAAATAAATAAATAAATAAATAAATAATGATAATAAACTTAACCTGAGAGAGGCAGCTACAAACAGCAGTGTGGTTTGCAAAGTAAGTTAGGGAATCAATATTGTAAAGTTCAATCCACCAAAGGGGAAACTTAGGTGTACCTGCTAGGTGTCGGGGTCCAATAGTAGTAGGAACAGACCACCACATTTGGTTCAACAAGCCAAAACAGTCCAGAATATAACAGGCATCTGATGTTAAACCAGTCCATTCCAAAAAGTTTGAGCATCACACGCAGACTGAAAGGAAAAATTCTCTCTGTTAAAGTTGAAGAACTAAGTTGCGGAGTAGCGCATCCCAATCAACATTCTCTTTTGGATAAAGCACCTCCCTTACCTTAACCAAGAGAAGTTGCATGATGGAGATGGCACATCCCTCTTAGATAAGACGGCCCTTTTCTTTAGCAGCCGCGAGGATTTTGCGCTTGTCTCTGTAGTTATGGAGCTTGATTAGCACTGGCCACGGACGATCGCCTCTAGGCAGGCCAGGCGTCTTGTGCAATGATCAAGTTTTATCGTGCCGTATTTAGCTTCCAGGTTCTTGCTGAGATGCCACATGCTCGGTACCAGACATTGACAGGAGTGTAATGGTAAAGTTATAAACCGAGACGTCCACTTAGTTTGGTATAAAACTCAAAAGATTCACCATATGACCTCCCAGGTTGGGAGTTTTATGGATGCCTGGGTGTCCAGTGGCATGAGATGTGTGGGTCCAGATGATGAGTTTAATGAGGTGATGAGCCCTTGAGGGCATGCTAGGAGAGCTAGGGCAGTGGTAGCTCAGTGGTTAAGACGTTGGACTACTGATCAGAAGGTCATGAGCTCAATCGCCAGCACCACCAAGCTGCCACTGCTGGGCCCTTGAGCAAGGGCCTTAACCTGCAACTGCTCAGTTGTATAAAAAATTAGATAAATGTAAGTCGCTCTGGATAACGGCGTTTGCCAAATGCCATAAATGTAAATGAGTGGAGGCGGTTGGCACAGTTAACCTCTTGATCAAGATCCCAGGTCAGTGCACCAGTTTAATGACATATTGCAAGAACAAGATCTGGGTAATGTGGAACTTGCACTTTTCAACTTTGATGTAGAGCTGATGGTCCTTTAACCTGTGGGGCACTTGCTTTACATGGTCAACATGAGTTTCTGTGGACGGGGAGTAGACTAAAATGTCGTCAATATAAGCAATGTCTCCCAACATGTCTCTGAGCACATTGTTAATCAGGAACTGGAACACCGAGGGGGAGCAAGAGAGCCCATATGACATGACGCAATACTTGTAGTGGCCAGAGGTGGTGCTAAAGGCCGTCTTCCATCTCTGATGCTTACCAGATTGTATGCACTGCTCAAGTCCAGTTTAGCGAATACCTTGGATTCTCTGAGTTGTTCCAGAGCGGAAGGGACTAGAGGCAGAAGATAATGATACTTGATGGTAATTTGGTTCAGTCCACGATAGTCAATGCAGAGTCGAAGTCCTCCTCCCATCTTTTCCACAAAGAAGAACCCAGCAGAGGCTGGGGATATACAGGGTCGAATGTAACCTTGTGCTAGTGCATCGGAAATGTACTCTTGCATGGCATGGCTCTCCATGGCTGAGAACAGGTATATGCAATTCCTGGGGGGCGTGGCTCCAGGCATGAGTTCATTGGCACAGTTGTATGGAGGATGAGGTTGTAGACCACTGGCTTTAACTTTGCTGAACAATTCATGATGTTCTTGGTACTCCATTGGAACTGTTACTTGGTCTGTAGTCTCAGGGCTTTTGATGGAGGTGGATGAAGCTAGCACTGCAAGCACACGAAGACATGATTCTTGGCATTGTGATGACCAGCTGTGGATCTTTCTTTCTGTCCAGGAAATATGAGGGCTGCAGAACCTCATAGGATGAGGTGTGCTCCCCTCCTTGGTTGCATACTGCATTTGCCCAAGGTAGTGCTTTGTCCATGATGATGAACTGAGCCACCTTACATTGTTCAGAAACTCCTTCTTGTTCAGAAAGTACAGAGAGCAATGGAGCTGAACCCCCTGACATTAAGCTGGGTTACCTGACTACTTCTCGGGGCGAGCGATGAAAGGTGGAGCTGATGGACAGGTTGCCACAATCTTGGTGCTAGATGCTGTCAGTGTGGTAGACAGCTTTGTGATTTTGGCATTGAGCAAGGCTATCTGTTGTTGTTGCTCCCAGACTAGGCAACCTTGAGCCACAATCGCCTCTTGCCAGTCATACATTCCCGCTGTATCCATGTTGAAGGAGGAAGAGATGGTGACAGTTGTGGCGAATGTGTTTATTAAAAGAGACTGGCAGGGACAAACAAATCTAAATCGCAACATCAATATCAGAGTCCACAAACAGGCAAAAAGTCAGGCAATGTACAAACAGGTTATCAAGGAACAAGACTATAATAAAAAAACAAGGAAGCAAATGTGGGTCACAACCAGAAATAGCAAACATGAAACAAAGCCTTTGTATGTCAGATGTAGGAAATTAGCTACTTAGATTATGCCGCACATATTCTCCACCAAAATATGTAGGAAATTAGCTGTTTAGGTTAGAGGGGGAAATTTTGCAAACTTAATATTTTAAAAGCTGATCAACTATTCGTCTAGCAATAAGTTGAAATTAGAGTGTTTATTAGGCTAATTGTGCATGGGATATTACCTCCGTGGCCACCGGCAATAATATCCTAAATATAGTGAAAACACTATAATAAGAGCACAGTAACAAGATCTGAAGTTTAAGGCAGTAAATTATAAGCACAGAGACACAAGACACTTTCCTTTAAAAATCAGATGAGACTTTATTAAACTATTCTAATACACAGAAACTAATCTAACACATAAACACACACATGCATGCACGCATGCACACACAAAGGTCAAATAGAGAAGGGTTTTGAACAGAGAATGAATGAAATCCCGAGTTTCTAAGACTGTATGCTATTTCTCAGACCATAACCTGAATGAACCATCAATCAACTTAACCATCAATTTAACCTTCGTTTCATTTAGAAGGGCTTTAAACTTTGTATTAAAAGCACCAGTTCAGCGAGAATCTGGAGGTACTGTATTTGCATTTAAGTTGCTCTAGATGGGGATTTGTCAGCGGTCTGGTTGCTCTTGAGTGAGATCTTGGAAGACCAATCAGCATGGCGAATGGAGTGAAAAGCACACCGGCGGAGTCTCGTACATGCAGATTGCAGAAACGGTACTTGATGTGCGTGGCAACAGTTCTTTGGCATTCTCGCGACTGGACTCAGGAGGCTTCGCAGGAACCGGTTGTTACAGACTTGGCTGAGGCTCAGAGCAAGTGTGATCTCCTCATGGTGTCAAGAGGCAAGAACTACTGAAGCTTTTGTTGACAAGAACTCCCAATGGACTTGAGTCGAATCTTGAAGTTGTTAATGGACGAGGACTCTCGAGTTGTTAATGGACGAGGACTCACTGTTTCCTTTGTGTTTGAGGGTTTTAACCCTTTCCAGCTGGGCTGACCCCAAAGTGCTTGCTTCAATCAGCAGAATCATGGGGCAGGGTGTAAACTGTATTCTCCTCCTCTGACACTAATTAGCATACTGGGTTCTGAGTTATGTGCTTTTCTAACTTTCCACAAAGTGAAGTTAGAACTTTGGTCATGAATTCTGTAACACGGATGTAATACATTGTACTCAAATTTACTTTATCCCAACCCTTAGGAAATTAAATAATGATCACACACATACCAAACGTCACATACTTGCTGTTATTGATACACTCATTAACATTATGAAACCTGTTAAATGGTCAAAAGCATCATAACAAACTGGTGGCTATAGGCATGATACATATAAGGCATGACATTACAAAGGCAACCAGTTTTTTTCAGACCATGGTGCACCATTTTAAGAGTCATTATCCTTTCAGGAGATGTAAAATAACCTGATGCATTTGTTAAAGCTGGGTTCTGTGGAATGTGAGGTGGTGAACTTTGTGTTCCTGGGGGGTTGGGGGGAAGAACAAAGGTGTCCTTACAGTATTCAGCCTGTGTTAACCCTTTCTTGAGGCCTTCCTGAGTGTCACCCCTCTTTTGGCCTTAGGTTATAAGATTTATGGCAGAGGGTCCTTGGGTTTTATCTTGTGGACCAGCCATCTGGTCTTGGTCAACAGCCTAAATCAATAGGTTCGATAGGGTTCCTCTTGGCTGAGAGGGTTCATCCTCTGGTCAGGGATGTTTTAATGTTTTATGGTTCCTGTTGCAAACTAAGTGGAGTTCTTGTATAAAGTTTGGTCCAGGTTTCTGTGCTGCCTGTTCACTTAAAATCCTACACAGATGAATAACAGAGCTGAACGAATACTTTGCAGTGAGTGTGTGTGTGGGGTGTGCTTATATGCTGTGGTTGTGATTGAGTCTAGGTGTCGTGATTAGTAATCAGGTGAAACTGAGCATGTGAACTGGGAGTTGGAGTCTGTGGTGGCCATATTTGTAGTCGGAGGTACATTCTGGGAAATGGAGTCCAATGCCAAATTCAGTGTTGACATGACACAATGATGAATGAATTAGAAGATGGCAAGCATTGAAATAAACATCAAATAAGACTCTAGTATATTTCCAATATATTGCAGCATGCAGTCTGCACAGGGGATGTCCGAGTCAAGACATAGGTTCTTTGAGATGGTCAATGGCAAGGTATTGAGCAAATAGATGACACCCATCCTCACCTTCTAAGAGATTCAGACCCTGACTGCATAAGCACAAGTACTGTATCACAGTTATTCGTGGTTGCACCCAAAGGTAGAAGAAAGGCCATTTTATGTGGATGGAATACCCATTCCAAAAAAAAAATAGCTGTAACTTACTGAAAATCCAGCTAATTTATCAGATTAAGGAATAAGCTGCATTTGGTATGGTTATGGAATAAACACTCCATCATGCAACATGTTAGCCACAAGCTCCACTAGCTACCTAGTTGGTGGGGAATGTGGACTGTTAAAAGGAGAAAAAAGCAGAGAGAGGAACCAACTCACTGGGAAAACATGGCCACAATTTTTTCAGTGCAAGGGTGTTCTGGAGCACTCAGGTGTGTGTCTACATCATGCCAAGAAGAAAGGACATCAGCCATGACCTCCAAGAAGCAATTGTTACTGCTCATCTGTCTGGGAAGGGTCATAAGGCCATCTCCAAACAATTTGAAATTCACCATTCTACAGTGAGAAGGATTGTTTACAAATGGAGAGCCTTCAGGACAGTTGCCAGTGTTCTCAGGAATGGGCATCCCAGGAAATTCAGTCCAATGTTAGACTGTTTAATGCTCAGAGGCCTAATTTAAAATACAGTTACCGGTTATGTCAAGCTAAGTCCACAAATACTGAGTCTGTATAAACAGCTCCATGGAGCTTGCCTTTAAAGATAAAGGTTATTAAACTTATTATCTTATTTTTGTTCTTCAACTCTTTGGGGTGCTGTACCATGCCTGACCCTGAGCTCTAAACCCAGCTTCCCTGCAAGATGGGATATGTGAAAAATTTTTGTTGTATTTTACACATGTATATAGGCACAGTGACAATAAAAGTACTTAACAAATGTAATGTTTTCCTTGTAGGTGAAGTTGGAGACTGGAGAAACCACTTCAGTCAGGCCCAGAGTGAGCAAATGAATGCTGCATTTGAGAAGCATCTTGGAGGGACAAAACTTGGAGCCAGGCTAAATTATGATGTGTATTGTGTATAAGTGAAGAAGGGAAACCATGCACTGTAGTGCAGCAGGGAATGATACCTCAGGGAATTTGAGTACTTCACCTACAGGACAGAACCAGATTTTTCTTTTCTTTCACAGATTGAGTACATTAAGATTGAAACCAGTTTGGCAAAGATAAGACAGGTTAATAACACACGATTACATACACTATATAGTCAAACGTTTGTGGACACTTGATCCTCACACCCATATGTGGGCCTTCCCCAAACTGGTGCCACAAAGTTGGAAGCATACAATTGTCTAGAATGTCTTTGTATGCTGTAGCATTAAGATTTCCTTTCACTGGCACTAAGGGGCCCAAACCTGTTCCAGTATGACAATCCTCCTGTGGACAAAGTGACAAAACTCTGCACATACAGCAACCTGAGTTCAGGATCAGACTAGAGACCCTGGAGCTGTGAGGCAGCAATGCTACCCACTGTGCCATTGTGCCACCATCAGTTTGTTGTTTTAATAATTACATGTAGTTAATTACGCTGTCTGAATAAATTTATACACATGATAGTTTTAACAGTTTACAATGTTACAGATGCTTGTGAATCTTATTTTTCTATGCAAAAGAAAGATTCTGCATAACATTTTAATCTTACAGGTAGGTCATAAAAAGATATTGTACATACTGTATATACAATATGCACGATATTTTAATTTAAACACATACACAGAGGTGCAAACAGACTCAAACATTCCACTCATTGCTTGTAATGTTTAGCCAACTGACTTTACTTTCACACAGGTTTATGTATAAGTGACTTGAATGTATGTCTCTCAAAAGAAGCACTGTAGAATACAATTGTCAAACACCTTTAAAATAGATTTATTATTTGAATACATTAAATTATTAATTACCTCATAATTTTATGCTGTTATAAACAGAACTTTTCATCAGTCTGCTCAACTAGCAAATGTTTCAATAGGAACAGTGACCAAAATGTCACTGTTTAGATCTCTACTTAAATGTCTCTTCAGATGGTTCAATCATTTAAAAAAAAGCAAAAGGGCAACTGTTCATGAAGTGACTGAGAATGTTAATGCAGCAAGTGATCAGACTGTCAGCAAGAACAGTACCTCCACAACTTCACAGAGAGGGTTGCAACTACCACCATCATCAAAACACTACTTGAGGAAATTTCCTTTGGAAGAATGAAGTTCACCCCTCCAATACAGTTCCACAGACTTGTAAAATTATTGCCAAATGCAATGAAGCTGTTCTAGTGGCTTGTGGCAGCCAAATACCTTAATAAGATACTTGTTATACGTACTTGTACTTGTTTTCCTTTCTTTTCTCACCTGTCTTTTAGAGGTGGCTGATGCATGTGTGTTTTCTTTATTTCTCATTTTACATGTACTGTGCTTCATGTAAGCATGAGATACCTGAGGATGAGTGGGAGCCAGAGGCTGGCTGCACCAGTGAGGAACACACAAGCTGTGCATGTTGATGGACCAGGAAACAGAAAAGAGAGGAAGGTCTCCACCTTCTTTTAATAGTTTCAGCTTCTGATTGTCAAAGAAACTACTCTGTTGTAGTCAAGACAGTGCTCTGAAAAAAAAACCTATAAAAATTAACACAATCTCTGTATGTAATTAATGCCGCTATAAAAGACTATAATTACATAATTATAATTACATAAAAATCGGGTTTTCATGATTTTTTTTTTTTTTTTGGAGTACCGTGTGAGTCCAAACTATATGCCTATAAAAAAGCAACAGACCCAGGAAAAGCAGTACACAAACTAGGCTAATAAACTAAGAAGCGTCCTCACCGCTACAAAGAACTCAAAGTCAATGGGTTAGCTAGTGTAATGAGTTAATCACACTGGAAATTTTTGTTGAAAGTTTGACAGTTTTTACTTCAGGGATAAGTATATGTTGTCCATCTGAGTCAAATTAGCACAAGTAGTGTCAGATTAGTGTTGGCCCATGTAAATACAACATTAAAAATATTGAAAGTTATAGACTTAAATCTTTTAACACACTCTACTTAAATGTCTACAAATGTTCTTTTAGCTGTCACCTTTAAACCAAAGTTTTCTTCTGGAAAGTTGAGACAGAAAAACACTACAAACTGTTGCGCTGTACTAAATGACACCTCAGATGCTGCCATGGCGCATACACAATTTTTACACAGTGTGTACACTGCCAGCTATTTATCTATTCTAAAATAGGTGGCAGAGGTGATTGTTTTCTGTTTCGGATGTCATATTAGTAACTTCAACTCCATCTATCTAAGGTTGTATTTATTTCTCCTCATGTTTGTGTTAATAAAATACTTCTATGTTTTTTTTGTAATTGGAGTCATTGTTGTGTGATTCATCACTAGAGTATAATGACATTATGAAGTTGTGAGGACATTTTCATCTGATCGAGAATAAATTGTATGACTGCTAGATGGCAGTAGACGAAAAATTAGTTCATTCATCTTCAGTAACCTCTTTATCTGGATAAGGCAAGGGAATATTTGGTGAACATTTGGTAGGAATACACCCTAGATGGGACATCAGTGCATTGCAGGGCACTATTCCAACACACACACACACACACACACGCATTCACACCTAGGGGCAATTTAGTGCAGCCAGCTCTGCTCAGACATAAACCTGAGCTCAGGCTTGAACCCTGTAGCTGTGACGCAGTAACGTTACTAAATATTATAATAAAATATTTAATAGTATAGTACTGTTTTTTAGTTTAAATCTTTTATATTGAGGAATAGAGTGTTGAACACAGACAATATGCAGCCTCCTCAGGTATTTTGATTAAGATAGACAGATAGTCGTTTACTTATTTGTCTCCAAATACAGATGTTGCTGTATATTATGCTACTATTACAGGCTGATTTATTTATTATCTTTGTTGGTGATAAATATTAATGCACTGATATCATATGGGGCACATTCCTCTTCTTCCATTTTGGTCCAAGTAGGATGTATTAAAGTATTTTCTAGCCATATAATGATGGTTTGGAGAGAACAGACATGAATAATACAGTGAAAAATTCTGAAGAGCCATTCCACCATCTGGTTTGGATTTACAGAGGTGATTTTTTAACTAATTATGTTCCCTTTATGGTCCCAAAGAAAGGGCACAATAATTGAGTGAGGTTGATTGATGAAGCTATGGGGGAGAAATATTGGGATATTCTGAAAGAGATAGAGAATTTGGGGCAGAAAGACTCTACCTAACAGGGAAATACATGCAGGGACCTCCAAAATTAAATGTTGTGCTGCAATTTGCCCACTAGAGGGGGGTATTGGCTTTATACAAAGATTGAAAATTGTTTAGTAACTTCAATGCCCAACTTGTGAAGAGTAATCTTGAATGGAAGGTTAGCAAGTCTGAGAGATCATAGAGCTTGACTGGCCTCAGCTCATTCTTAGACCTATAACCTGAAAATGTTCCAAAGTGAGAAATTAAATCTAGGACCACTGGAATAGTGGATTGAGGTTTGGTTGCATACAACAGAATGTCATCTGTGTATAGTGACATTTTACTTAAAGTACTTTTTGAACAATAGCCATGGGGGTCACAATGAATGGCTTGAGCAAGGGGTTCTAGGGCCAAGGCAAAAAGCAGTGGGGATAATGCACAGCCATGCCTGGTGCCTCGATGCAGCTGAAATCGAGGGAAAAGCATCTTATTTGTGATTATTCTTAACCATGATTCAAAACACTCACCGATCTCATATGTTCTCAAGGCAGCAAAAAAGCTAAGGCCATTTAGGTTGGTCAAAAGCCTTCTCTGTGTAAGGAGAAAGGACAACGAGTTCATCTACTCAGTCAGACTGAATTCAGAATAAATTATACTGAAAAGGCGTCTGAGCTTAAAGAAAGGGTGCCTCTTTGGTATGAAGCCTATTTGGTCAGGATGGGCAAGTTTACCAGTTAGAGAGTAAAGACTACAAGCCAAAGTTTATGCCAGTATCTTTTGGTCATAGGTCAAAAGTGAGATTGTCCTATAGCTACTCACTTCTGCTGGATCTTTTCCTTTTTTGGGGGATTACTGTTATGATGACTTCATTCACCGTTGGAGGCTTGTGTTTGCTTGTGTGTAATAAATTTTTAACAAATGACGTGACAGAACATCAAATTCCTTATAAAATCCAATACTGTAGTATTGTTTTCAGGAATACTGTTGTACTCTATTACTTCATTACGAGTGTACCGAACCCTAACATGGAGTCATAAAAGTGATAGTCATTATCTTATAATTATATATTACACTGTATATGGATCACTAACACTGCCAAAACAAACAAACAAAAAACAAACAAGTACATACATATACACATACAGAAGCAGAAGGCTCTTTCTGCATATTTGTTCTTGATTTGTCCTCCACTAACACTAGGGGGCGCAAATACGCCACAACTTCAGCAGCAAATCACGAGTGTCTCTGAAACCCAGCGAGAAGAAGCAGCGCTCCAAAATGGCGATGGACGGTATGTCCACGTCTGCATCAGGACTACCATACCATCATGTTTCCGACTACTATCCGAGGAAACTCGGTCCGAAGCCGGACGTGGTGCCTTCTGGTGTAACCGAGAGGAAAACCGGCCCTGCAGATAAACCTGACATGGTCTCAGTGGACGTTATCAACTTCAAGGACTCGGGTATTGCATTAGAGCGGCTTTCCTTCCCGGCCAGTCTGTCTAAGGCTCAATCCCAAACGGCGGTATAAATCCCTATATAGGTGCACTACATCTAGCGTTTAAACTAATGGCCTTTAGAAGCTTGGTAGTGCACTTGGTGTCCAGTAGGGAGCCATTTGGGATTCGGCCTCAGGTGGATTCCTAATGTTTAGCCAATTTAAACTCTGTACAATAAGCATTATTTTGACAATAACTATATGAAAGTGGTACACATAATCCTGAGAATTGAAACAGATATGTCATAAATTGTTACGTATAATAATAATTTATATATAATTTACTTTGTCACTGTATCTGTGTTGTGGTAATCACAGTTAGCTTCTTGCTAGCTCGGTGTCGAGCTGTTATGTTTATAAGCGTAGTAGCTACATACTGAATGAAATAATGGCTTTTACGCTGTAGTTAGTGTAATATGTCTGTATGTGAAGGTTTTTTTTTTTTTAGTTAAACCTTTGTTTCCTGTATTTGTTTACAGATACACCAGTACACAGGAAGAAACTAGAAACAGACACATATGTTCTGGTGAGTTCTTTATAGACTGCAGGCTGGAGCTAAGTGGCTCAGAACAGCTGATGGAGAGCTCTCTTCTCTCCTCCCATGCCAGCTTTTCACTTTATGGCATGTCGTTTTAAGTCCCAGTGTTTGCAATATTTGGGGAAGTTCTGCTCACTTTGTGGTAGATTAAAAACAAAACGGGAAGAACAGGTCTCTGTAAACTGGAGAAGGTGAACTGATAGTGATGATGAACTGATAGTGATGATACAGTATGCTGGCTACAGGAACTACAGGTAGGGGTGCTGACATTTAACATTAAAACAATTAAAATTAAAATAAAACAACCCTCACACTTCCAGGGTTGGCGGTTCAAATCCCACCTCCGCTGTGTGTGTGTGTGTGTGTGTGTGTGTGTGTGTGTGCAGAGTTTGCATGTTCTCCCCGTGCTTCAGGGGTTTCCTTGGGGTACCCCGGTTTCCTCCCCCAGTCCAAAGACATGCATTGTAGGCTGATTGGCATTTCCAAATTGTCCATAGTATGTGTGTGATTGTGATGGGTTGGCACCCCGTTGAGTTTCCTGGGTTAGGCTCCAGGCTCTCCTGCGACCCTGTGTAGGATAAGCAGTACAGAAAATGGCTGGATGGATGGAGTAAGACATGCTTGTATATGTGACAAACAAAAGGACATAGAAGTTCAAATGTTCTTTCCTATAAAAACATTTTTGAGAATGTTTTCCCCCCCCCCTAAAATCTCTTACATTGTCAGTATGTGTCACATTGGTATAAGCTTAAAGTGATGGTGACTGTGAGGAAAATCTAACTAGCGTGGCAGTGTGCAGTGCTATTTAGCCCAAAATACATCGTTTCTTTTACTACTGATCAGGAATGCCTTGTTCTTCTTTGCATTTGATAGCCGTTGTATGATAAAATTACAAACATTGGCAGCAGAGGTAGCAAAGAACGTGTTTACACCAGAAGTGGATTACACAGCCAAAGGGTTTGCAGTGCAGTCAAATCCTCTTCACAGAAAAATGGAGGTTGCTGTAGTATGATTTATGGGTTTGCAGCAGACACAAAAGCAATGAAAAGCACTGAAGTATGGAACCTGATTGATATAATGAAGAATGGATTGACTGTAAGAGACAGAATTGCGAAAAATGCCGTAAACCTTCAACAATTCCTTTATTTGAAATAGTCTGCATCAGGTCTTTCTTTGTTTTTCATATTTCCAGGTCCAAATTTTACACACACAGTGTTTTCAGCTGTTTCATGTTGTAAACAGGCCGATTTTTTTTTTTTTTTTGCCTTCTTGAAGCCCCGATTAATGAAAGATTGTTCAATACAGTTGACTGGAAAGCTTCAGTGCTTCATGAAATGTCTCGCCATCACTAATGAGGACTACCAATGTCCAACCAATCAGGTCAAGGAGGTGTTAGTATTTGCATGTCAGTTCAATAAGTAAAATGTATTCCTATCTTTACTGTCGCTAGTGTAATATCCACACAAACAACAATAAAAAGAAACATACCACAGTCCCTCACTCCTACTGGTAGTCATCAAAACCTATAAAGTTAAACTGTCATGTCACTCGCCCCACCCATTTCTGCATGTGCATCACTAACAGTCACATTACCTAATTCAGAAATGGTCGGCTCTTACTGAAAATTAATGGGCTCCAGACACTTCATTTGGCTCCAGCCCCTTCTTCTTCCAGTCACATCACTGCCGATGTGAACGTGGGGATTATAAATAGGTATAACGTTGAAGAAGAAACAGAAAAAGGATTAGAAAACAAAGTGTGAAAACTCCCTCTACTATTGTGGAAGTGATGTGGCTTTCTTAAATCATGTCACGCAAAACACTATCTGCAAAGTTTGCCAGAATGTGGACAGATTCTGTTAAGAGAGTTAAAGGTGTTGAATGATGAATATAAAGTTGAATGTAAATTTTTGTTTATATTTTATTCATAGTTCTTATATTTGGTATGAAATTAAAAAAAATAAATTACTATTGAGCATCAAGAAATGCATGTTATTATTATTGATAAATATGAATGTTGAATGATATGTAAAAGATCTATCATGACATAATTTTTGTCCATATCACCCAGCCATAATTCATAATTCAGAAGTATGTTCACGTTTTGTTTGCTCACTCTTGCAGGGCACCATACACCCCTTCCGCAAGTCACACAAGTCCATCTTTAGCAAGTTCATCCAGGAGTTCAACTTAGTCACTTCAGATAGACGGGTGAGTTCCTTGGAAGCTGTTTGTGTTTTTATTTTGGGTGTATATTTTCAATTTTTTCTGTAACAGAATAAGATCAAATGCTAATCTATTTCTTTAAATGCAATCTCTGAGCTTCCTTTCAACACCATGTTTTCCTAGAAGTCATCAGTGTACTTGTGTAAAGCACTATAGCTACTGCGGATGAAGTCATGGGGCGTCAGGGTTGGGTTGTAATCCAGTTTTGGCTGGTATAAGCGTCCTGCTTTACAAACCAAGCAGGATTGGATTACACATTGTACTTTAGCAAGCCACCAGAGATCAATACGAGATCTGAGTTTGCAGGGGTCAAGGTTGGGAAGTTCATTAGTCACATCTTCGGAAAATCACTTGTAAACATAGTTTTTAAGGCTCCATATTTCCACTTTCAATTAAATACATGATCACCTCATTGCATTGCTACTGTAAACCCAAAGAGTTTATCCTCTCTCTGTTATAGGCTTGAGACGATTGACGAGAGTATTGGGAATTGCCAGTGTATTCTATCTAGCACGATGGCTATCAAGTTGGATGATTTAAATGTCTGTCAGAAAACGAAGTGTGTTTTAAGATTAAGATCGTGTTGTATCTCATAATATGAGTCTCCTTTTAGCCTACTTTGTATTCTATGTGAACTTTAATAGCCTGTGTTGTCTGACTTTAGAGCAGGGCAACAAAACATCTTTCTCTGTTTCATCTTAGCTTTCCTTGTCCATGCTTGCCAAACAGATAAAGCTGTGCTAGCCTTTCAGGCATGGAATATCTTCACTTGCAAAACATTAAGGGGCTTAAGTTAAGAAAATGAAACATGTTTATCAGGGTTGCTTTGCTATACAAGAATTCAATAAGTATTTCTGCTGCTGTTCAACATGTGTAGTTTATGTAATTTTATTTCAGATTTATAATGAGCTATGTTACAGCTAATAACTTGTTTATTTACAGTCTGAATTTCCAAGCATTCCTGAGCTTGTTAACAGGTAATTAATAAACAACTGACTAAAGAGTATTGCTAGCAACTAGCAGCTACAGCTGATGCCGAGTGGCAGCTTGAGGATCATTTTGAACACCTTTTAGCGCTGTCCCCATCAGCAGCGGCAAAACCTGCCTGTGTCCGTGGTCGGACTTCCAGATCACCACTAAAGATGCAGTATGGGAATTCTGGACTAGGGTTGATATCTGATATTTATCATGTCCATATCTGCTGATGTTAAGGCTTGTGCACACAAACATACAAAGTATAGGAAGTAGCATTAGAAAAAATGGCCTTATGGGGCTAACCTACTGTAAAAATGGGGCCAACCCGCCGTAATGTGAACGGGCGGGGCCAACCAGCCGTAATGTGAACCGGCGGGCGGGGCCAATCTGCTGTACCGTGTATGGGTGGGACCAATCTGCTGTACCGTGTATGGGTGGGACCAATCTGCTGTAACGTGTATGGGTGGGGCTAACCCACTGTAACGTGTATGGGTGGGGCCAACCTGCTGTAATATTAAGGGGTGGGGCTAACCTGCTGTAACGTATATGGGTGGGGCCAACCTGCTGTAATATTAAGGGGTGGGGCTAACCCGCTGTAACGTGTATGGGTGGGGCCAACCTGCTGTAATATTAAGGGGTGGGGCTAACCCGCTGTAATGTGAAAGTCCAGGGCTAACCCGCTGTAATGTGAAAGTGCAGGGCTAACCCGCTGTAATGTGAAAGTGCAGGGCTAACCCGCTGTAATGTGAAAGTGCAGGGCCAACCCGCTGTAATGTGAAAGTGCAGGGCTAACCCGCTGTAA
>CM040481.1:8374864-8393177 GCA_022758105.1 Pangasianodon gigas
GATCTTCTTCACATCTTCTTGTTTTCATCTGACTGCTGAAGCCATGGCCTGCAAAGAGCTTACAAAGCCTGTACAGGGTCCCACTGTCAAAAAGGATCGATCAGGAGAGAGGTTCAAACAATTTCCAGAACATTAGATGTACCATGGAACACCATGAATTCCATCATCAGCAAGTGGAGAAAATGGAGCACCACAGTGATGTCACCAAAACAGGACGTCCCTCCAAAATTTATAAAAGGCCAAGACAAAAACTCACCAGGGAGGCTGCCAAGATACCTACGGCAACATTAAAGGAGCTGCAGGAATATCTGACAAGAACTGATTACTCTCTGCATGTGACAACAGTCTCCTATATTCTTCACATGTCTGGGCTATGGGGTACAGTGGCTAGATGGAAGCCCTTTCTCACAAAAAACATCCAAGCTCAACTAAATCACTCTATGTGGCAAAAAAATGTGTTATGGTCTGATGAGAACAATTCCAAAAGGTATAATAATTCCATAATTCCAAAAGGTATGTTTGGTGCAAAAAAAAAAGCATATCAGCAAAAGAACATCATACCCACAGTGAAGCATGGTGGTGGCAGCATCATACTTTAGGGCTGCTTTTCTTCAGCCAGAACTGGGGCTTTTACTGTTTTAACAACTAGCTTCAAATACCAGTTGATTTTAGTGCACAACCTTGAGGTGTCTGCTAGTAAGCTGAAGATGAATAGGAATTACACGTTTCAGCACGACAATGACCCAAAGCATACGTCCAAATCAACAAAGGAACGGCTTAACCAAAAGAAGGTCAATGTTTTAGAATGGCCTAGTCAGAGCCCAGACCTGAAATCTGTGAGGTGACCTGAAGTGGGCTGTGTGCAGGAGATGCCCTTACAATTTGATGGATCTAGAATGTTTTTTCAAGAAAGAGTGAGAAAATATTCCCAAGTCAAGATGTGCCATGCTGATAGACTCTTACCCAAAAAGACTGAGTGGTGTAATAAAATCAAAAGGTGCTTCAGCAAAGTATTTGTTTAGGGGTGTGCACACTTGCTGCAACTAGGTTATTCTAAGTTTTTTGTTTTTCTTATTTTTCCCTAAAATATTTCTGATTGTTTTTCACTTAATTTGTATACATTATAATTTCACACTGAGAGTGGAAAAAGTTCTGACATGATTTATTATGGTTTCATTTTTTTAACGTCACAAAACCTGCCATTTTAACAGGAGTGTGTAGACTTTTTATATCCACTGTATTATTTATAATGCAACCTCAATTATTATTAATACCAATTAAGCAGCATCAGTGTTTTTGCAGACGTTATCATTCTTTAGTTTGAGTTCTTTTTTAGACTTATTAATAAGTGTTCTTGTGGAAGCCCTTAAGGCAGTAGGACATCAATAAAAGCTCCTGCAAGCCATGACTGAACTCTTCTATTCATTACTGACAGCCTACTTACCGTCTAGTATTCCCTCCTCCATCTGTGGCCTTGCATTACACAAACCTATTAATTATTGTTTAAAACCAGACTCTCCTACAGTTTCAGAGAAGTCTTCACCATTTATCAAGTGTCAAGTCACTGAACACTATAATGGGCTGCTTTTACAGAGAGCTACTTTCTGCTATTCTCGTAGGAGAGAATATATACCGGTGTGATTCCTGTATAGAAGATTTGATGGTTCAAGTCAACATGTTTGTATTTTTGTTTGAGGGCCATCATTTTTTTCTATATTGACTTGATGTGGTGGTCCCCCCCCCAAAAAAATGCCATTAAGCCAACAGGAAAAAGCTACAGAAAAAATCTCTCAAGAGCCCCCGTCAAGAAATCCAGATCTTATGAATATACAAATTAGAAATGCCCCAACACTACAGGATTAACTCTTCCTCTAGTAAATTGGCGTTTGGTGATTGGCCTACGTTTGCATGCTGGACAGTTATATTTTATAACACTGTTAAATTCTCAAATCTTTTTCTTTTTTGTATAACTGCACTGCTATAATTCAGATTGCAGGTTTATATTAATGCACTCCGTATAATACTTTATCACTTCTGTAGTAACAACCCAGTCACAGGGGCTTGGGGGTCTGGTGGACATTCCACATAATCGAAGCCTAATTTAAAAACCGTGTAGCAAAGAAAAGACGTCTGATTGTGGATATGGTGAAAGCTTTCTGTGAGGAAACGTTTATTTAACATTTATAACGTAAGTGATAAGGGAAACTTCTTTCATGGACGTTCCAAAACATTCAGTGTAACTGGAAACGGTTACAAGTATAATGTCATTGTCAACACTTTTAGACATGCTGTTACTAGGTGGTAACAGGCCTCCACTTCACTTCATGCCCAGCCTGGTGTTAATTTATTTCTTTTTTTCTTTTTTTATAAAAAGATCAGTCTAATATGCTTGACTGAGTGGTGTACTTTTTTAAAATAATGTTCTATGATTTCCAGATTTTGATAGTCAAATAGGAACCAAATCACTGTTCAAGGCAATTAATATCTTAACCGCTTTATATATGACATTTATATGGTGAGAATAAAGAGTTGTAATTAAGGATTTGGTCAACGAAATCCAATTTGCTGGCAATAATATGCCCGGTCTCTTGTGTCTGTTGTCCACATGGACAGGTTTCGCCTCGACTCTACCAGCAGCAGCATCTCAGTTTACCCCGAAAGAAGCTCATGTCAGCAGGGCTCGTGTCCTTCCACATTCTCCTATTTCCCTCACCAGGTGTTACATTGTAGTCAATCAATAAGGCTTTTGGTTTACATCTGGGCCGATCTATCGTTATTTCAACATGCCGCGTCAACAGACACCCGAGCTCAATGACAGCCGAGCGCTACAGTTTGCAAATTCTCACTCTCTTACTGAAAATACCAGGTTTCCATGCGGTTCTGAGACCACACAGCAGAAGGCAAACCCGATCATCTTGACTTGGCCTCTTTAACTTTACGCTTCTGTTTTGAATAACCAGGCAACGCTTAATGCTGTTTTAATGCACTTCAGTCCCACAGGGGTGGAAGAGAGAGAGGGGAAGGAGGGCAGCTAGCAGTGGGCAATTTGACATGTTTTGGCGCTCAGAGCCTGCAGACACTTATTAAATATTTAACTCCCTGCTCCGGCTCCGTTTTCCACCACTGCTTCTCCTCCTTTCATACGCATTGATCGGGTCTGTAAACATACACAAGTGACCTTAATCTGCTCACAATATGCTACAAGGATTTGGTTCCCCTCCACCAGGGATTTGGCTGTCTATCACTGTTCAATGTCTCTTGTATTTTTCTTCCTTTGCAGCATTTTGCAGATGTGCATATGAACTCAGCAACAATTCACAATATTTTGTTTGAAGGTGTTTTTGTGATTCATACGATCCAACAAACAAAAAACTAATGCCAACCAGCCTCACATCTAGGTTTCACACTGCGTTTGACGTATAAGGCATATAGCAATTACTGTATGTGTGTAGACTTGTATCCATATTGTACATCCTTTCTATGATGTTCACTTTGAATTGTATTGTAAAGAATCTTAAATTTCCCTTCATGTCCATGATGTGCAAATGTAATTTGCAGAGCTAGCCTTCAGCCTGGCTTTCTCAAGTCTTCTGCAAAGCACTTTTATCAAATACTCACTGCACCACCAGGCAAATCATTTTATTGATATGTGCAGTTTAATGTTTTTTAACTGCAAAGCTCTTGTGTTCTGTTTCAGCCTTAACAGCCTACACATACCTCACCATTTTCGATCTTTTCAGGTAAGTGTCTACAATATTCACGGCCTGTTAAAGAGCAACTCCAGTGGCTTTTTTTCCCCGTTGCCACACTCCAGTGGAAAAAAAAACACTCCAGTGAAAGCTTAGTCATGTACTTTTTTTTTTTTTACTTTTTTATTTTGTTTTCCATGCTGCTAAGAGTCTAAAGGTCATGTGAACACTTAAGTTTCAGTTATTGTTTTAATCATTTAAGAATGAAAACCTAAGGCACATATTCAGACAATCCATATTTTTACTGTTTCGAAAATATATCATCTCAAGACATGACAATACCTTCTTGTATTGTACACCCCTAATAATTGGACCACTCCTACCTCTTAAAGCTTTAAAACTATTTAAAATATAATTAACGATACACCACATGCATGTTCCTAGGTAAAATATACTTACGAAAGGTAAAAAAGAAGTACCTTGATGGTACCACCCCAGTGACAAGGAAAACACTGTTTGCTACCTTTATTTCTGAGTGTACAAATAAAAAAATAACCTAATAGCTGTGACATGAAATGGCCTTGTCCCGTGTGCCCAGGCTACTGATTTTTTCCACCCCTAACATGTTTTTGTGATGTGTTTCATGGAACATGCCCTGGAGTTGCTCTTGATATACATTTTAATATAATGTAAGGATATAATTATTCAAAAGTCATGTGCTTATAGTGTTTCTCATAGCTTGGATCTCTGATTTGTACATTCCAGTTTGATTACATGCCTCATAAGCTCCTGGGTGACCATAAAAAAACCAAGTCAGGCCTTTTCGTTTGGGTAAGTGCAAGTTTCACTGGAGGTTTTGTTCACTGCCAGACATTCCTTCTTAGTCTAAGGCCTCCATATTCCACAAGATCTTAATCACGTCTTTAGTGTGACGCTGACTGAAGGCCATCATGGCTTGAGGATTGCACAGAAAACTGCTTTTCCTCCTGCTTGGCATTAATGTTCTCACAGAGCAGCGCAATGTGTCAGCCAAGCCTGCTTCTGTTTTCTCATCCAGAGTGAGCATGAGCAATGTTAAATGTGTGTTTTGTTTTTCTGTGTGTGATGTTTCTTCAGTTTCGAGCGCTTTGAGGTGCTGGCAGTGTTTGCCTCTACAGTGCTGGTTCAGCTGGGAGCTTTGTTCATTCTGAAGGAAAGGTGAGCCATTTCCATCTCTACCCCTCCCTGCTCTAAATGTTGTAATTACACTGTCATGTCATAAATGCCTAATTTACTTAATCTTTGTCATAGTTCGTTACAATTTACTGTACCTGTTCAGTTCAGCATTAGTCTTAACCACAGCAGCACCTCATTAAACCTGGTTTATGCTTGTGAGAGCTTTCCCGAAATGAACTTTGAAAGCTCTTTACAAAATTTGCCAGTCGTTCAGAAGAGTACGAAGAGCTTAGCTTCCCACAAACAAGAGACAGCAAGGTGAGAAATGTGTAAGCACACTATTTATTGGTGTCTATTCAAATAAAATGGCTATACAGTGACTGGGATGAGGAGGATGGTAAGCCTCATGTGAGGAATATTATTCAGAATTGCATCATGTAATGGGAAACATTTATTTGATAGCGTATTTTCAGGTTTGCAGTAGCATGGTGACGCTGCAGGTAGCATTGCTGCCTCACAGCTCCAGGTTCCCCGGTTCTGAGCTCAGTTTACTCTTGTTGCGTTTCACATGTTCTCCCAGTGTCTGTGTGGGTTTCCTCCCACATCCCATAAACATGCCAGTAGGTGGATTGAATACTTTAAATTGCCCCTAAGTGAATGTGTGTGCGCGCATGGTACTCTGAGATGGACTGGCACCCCATCCAGATGTATTCCCAGACCGTGCCCAGTGTTCCCAGGATAGGGTTCGGATCCACCATGTCCCTGATAGGAGAACGCTGAAGATGAATGGATAAATGACTCAAGATTTTTGAACTTTTGTCAGAGCTTTGATTAAAGTGGAAACACTTCCACTTCATAATGGGAAATGCAGATAAAGTGATAGTTTCCCTACGACCAACACTGCGTTGTGATAAGCGTGTGATGAGGAGAGGCAGTTAGACAATCGGAGCTCTCACCTGTTTGTACCAGCCATTCATTTACACGTCTTTACCAATCAGTAACAGTCAAAGTGGGCAGGCGCTGCAGTTTCCATATTGCCATTTTCTGCCCTATCCAAAGTGCCTTTTGGATGGAAGTAATCAGGCTTTAGTGAAACCGTTGCAGCGGTTCTGTCTGTGTATCATAGCCAGGAGATCCATTTTATTATTTATTTTTACCTTATTTAGTTACAGTGGTGGAAACCACCCACAGTTAGAAAAATTATATTTGCTATTGAGTTTTTATAGTCATTGAATGGGTTTAAACCAAACCTCGATAACTTTAAAAAAACAAAAAAAACAAGTAGACTTACGAACAATGTCAGCTTGGATCTAATGTGTTCGGTGGAAAGATCAGGTTCAGTGGCTCCAGTAAATAGGTATATTATTGTACACATTTCAGTAAGGAGCCTAATATATTAATAGTTGGATTTTTCTTATGAAATAAATATTTGCTGAGGGAGTCTGGGAAATTTATTTTAGTTAAAGTGGTCCTTGGATGCAAAAAGTTTCAGAGCCCTTGTTTCAATGTCCTCTAGTACATAGTACATATGCTTTCTCTTTACACTCAATCGCTTCAGGTATTATTCTGATAATTCTGATATTATATGAAAGTTTTTAATATAGGATTATCTCTTGTATTGAATAGCGTGTAGTATTACATTCACTGCCTTTCTGCTCAGGGTATGTTGACTTGCTAAAAGTGACCACTTTACAGACATAATTTTGTATGGAACTTGATTCCTTCCATTATAACACTGCTATTCTAGGTTTTGGATTATTATTGCTTATAAATGTGCATTCAGGTTGTCTTTTTTGTCATATACGAGAAAACATTGATCTGTCTCCTGATACTCAGAAGTGTAATGGAATTGCTGTGTGCCATTATGTATCGTGACGGTGCTTGTAGAGTGATGTTCAGTGTTGTGTCTTCTTTGCAGCGTGGAACGTTTCATGGAGCAACCGGAGGTGCACACGTAAGCTTCCATTCCTTTTCACTTATGCACATGCATTCTCAATGTGCACAATTACACACTGTCTTGTTCCCAAAAGTGTGTACGTACACACAGCACCTGATCCAACAACAGTGCCAGGAGACATCAGCTAACCTCGGTGTTCCAGCTGAGTCCATACTGAGAGCGCTAATCCTCTCCACTCACCTAATGGGATTTTCAGCTAGTCATTCCATGTTTCTCCAAACAAAAGATTAATGATTACATCTGTCCTCCCTCTCTTTTATGACATTTCAACTTCTAAACATTGCATACTTGTGGTCCAGTGTAAAATTCCTTCTGACACATTTCTATTAAGACTTTCAATAATCTCGTCATGCATTTGGATAATACTGTAATGTTATAGACCACCTGTCATGTCTAATCTGTTAATTCCTTCCTGACCTGACCTCACTTGGTTTGTTGGATTTGAAAGAATAAAATGTTTTGATGTTTGACTTATTGTCGATTTGCATTATGCTTTTTCCCTGTAGGGGGCGCCTTTTAGTCGGGACCTTTGTGGCTCTGTTTTTCAACCTGCTGACCCTCCTTTCAATCAAGAACAAGCCCTTTGTCTATGTTTCTGAAGGTAGGCTGAATTCATTGCATTTTTCTTTAAGAATCTTTGCAAGAAACTTAGCTTTGTGCAAAACAAGGTTGTCTCAAGGGTCTCCCATTCTTAAGAGAGCAATCTGAATAATTATAAAATTGTAATAAGACCTAAAGTATACAGATGAAACATGGCTGCTTTTTTCACAGCATCAGCAAGCACAATAAGTGAATAAACTGAATTTACTTTCTCCTTGATTCTGTATCAGGATTCTATTTTACTTATTACATAAGATGAACTGAGCATCTCAGGTAATCGTGTAAAGTTGAAGTAGATACAAAAGAAGAGCTGGATGTAGCAAACACGATATATGTGCCATTTAGTCTGTATGTGCAATGTTCAAAAATTATCCTACCTCAGTTGAATGGGTTTCTGATAAATTGTCTTAATTGTCTAAGAAAAAAATCTTGCACAAATTGAGTGTACAGTCTTGTCTGAACAGTATTTGACAGGTAGAAAAAAATCAATTTGTACTAGCAGATTTTGGAAATTTTTGCTTCTCTTTAACTTTGGCTTTTGGTATGGTTAAAATCTGTACAGCTGCCAACCACTAGAGGGTGTCAGATTTTTTTTATTCTTCAACTGCTCCCGTGTTGAGCAAGATTTATAGTCTATGGATCTAAGATTGGCTTGCTTTGGGTCCTGCGTCATATCAGTGAAGAGATGACAGTTTCAGCAGATAATCGCAATACTTTAACTTGAAGTAAGTTTGATACCTAAGCAGTACTAGACTAACATGAGTGAGCTAAGTAACTATCTGAGTAAACTTTGTAATGCAGTGGAAACATCGTGAATTGGCTTTTAATTCACTCATTATTGCTCAGGCTTACATGTACAGTATAAACAGGTTATTAACAGTTTTAGTCTGCAAAACAAACCAGAAATGAAATTCAGTCAGGTCACAATTATTTATGGTTACGTTCATTGCCCATAACGACATTAACTGGGTTTCTCCCCTATCCAAGGGGTCACGAAACAAACTTTACTTTTTTTTTTCTTTTTTTTGACTAATGGGGGACAGGGTTTACATGTACACAGGGGTTAGACAGACCAAGAAGAGGACAAAACAACAACGAAAAAGGACAAATAACAAAGAAAAAGATAGGAGACAGTATCAAAATAGGACGCAATTTCCCCAAGGGTTGCACATTCATCACTAAATTAACAAGGGGATAAAATAGTGTTAGTTCTGTCTTTCCAGTTGAGTAATATGACCTTATTGGCAATTGTTAATGATGTTAGTATAAATGTTGGGCTATTTGAAGTGATGGTAGATCACCCAGTATTATGATGGAGGGGCAGTGTGGGATGTTGAGGATCTCAGACAGCCTGTTGAGGACAGCACATTTTACTTGAGCTAATAGAGTAATGGAAAGCCCCTTTCCCTCAAGGGGTAATAGTGAGAGCAGGTCAACAAGAGCTTGTTCAAAGGAGTACTGAAGTGGAGCCTTGGGCTGGTGTGACAGATTTTCACAGAGTTTCTAAATATGGTAGTATGGTAACTATTTTGTTGTACTGAAATACTTTTCAGTACAAAATTTGGCACTGAGGTGGTAAGAATGGCACAGTTTACTTTATTCTGTGAAAATGATCATGATAATATAGCTATAGCATCAACCTTAGCACTTTTTTTTTTTTTTTTTTTTTTTTTCCTCCATTTTTGCTTTAAGTAATGTTCAAAGCCATATGTACCAATTTAGGCACATGAATGTCTGTTTATATAACAATCCTGGATATTAATACTTTCTGGACTGTAAATGTCTGTGTGGCATACGTAGTGTTCTGCTATAATAAATTCACAAGAAAGCTGAAAAATTGTACTGCCTGCCAAGTGCATACTCTCTGAAGTGAAGCTGAACATGACCTTTAATACAGCTGTTATGGCCTTAGTATGGCCTTTTTCTTCCTGTTAATGACTTCACCATGGTTAATGCTGGTAGAATTGCTGTTTGCATCTGTGACGTCTTTTGGTCCATATGCTTAATATATTAAGCATTGAGTATTCGGTTTTGAGTTTCCATGAAGTGGAATGAGGGATAAATTGAGTGTACTGAAGATTTTTTTTGTACAACATAATGTGGAAGCAAAGGAGCTTATAGCAAGGACGTAACCTTTTCATTGTAAGAATCTTTAGGTTACTGAAAAGTGCAATATACATATAATGTTTACTTACTTGGCTATTATTATAAGTGTGTGTATGCCTAAGTGAATGAGAATCTCACCCAGGGGGTTTGATGTCTTAGACTCAACCCTGGCCTGATCAGGTGACAAAATGGCTACTGTTACCTCACTTACCCGCAAACACAGATCTGGATCAGGATTTTTCTTTTACATCTTGCTTTCCCTTCTTTTTCCAACAGCTGCCAGCACCAGTTGGCTCCAGGAGCATGTGGCTGATCTGAGTCAAAGGTAAGATCCTTTTTCAGCAAGTCATCCATCTGGAATGATCCTTATCTTTCAAGTCTCAGATGGAACTCTTTGACTTTCTGAGACTAGTTTGTTAGGGAAGATATTGAATTTGTTGTTTAGAGATAATTATAGCTGAGATATACCGATACGCATAACCAAAATTGTGAAAATGCAAGCACTTGCATGGATCTGGTGAGTACAAATGGTCTACAGGTTTTCCCTCTTCAGGTTTCCTAAAATTACCCTTTTGACCTTAAGCGCGGAGCTACAACATGACTTCACAGCTGGTGTAATTACTGGGGTCACTGGACTCTTTTTGTCCTCTGATCCCCTGTATCAGCCTTTTCCCCTCAGTCTGAGCGTTCTCAGGTTTTGTTTTTTTTTTTCTTTCTTTGTAGGAAAGAAATAGTTCTGCTGCCAGTCCAAAAGGCTTGGTTGAGTCCAGCCATTGGTTTTTATATAATGAATGTGGAGGCATTGCGTTTTAGGGTCTCGTCAGCATTTTCAAGTCTGAAGCCACTACCATTTTCAAAAAGGTGGTGTCGGTCCTGTTTCATGCAAACTTATATAAGATTATCCACTAAGAAACGATAAGAACCGGGTGTAAACCATTTTTGGGAAGTACAAGTCTTTAGATTATCCATGTGGGATCATCTTAGAATAGCAGAAAGCTAAAATGAAATCTCTGAGAAGACGTATGATGTAAAGAATGTAAAGAAGTGCACTAATTGTCTGCATAGAAAGTATCTCATTTGGAAAACAAATGTCACCCCTCTTTGTTTAATATAAATGCTAACCATATTTTTAAAGTGATTATTTTGAGTTTTTACTGGATCATTTGAGGTCTCCATGTGAGTTAGTGAGGCGTTAGTGATGAAAGCTCAGCTTGAGAATGGTCGAGTGATTAAATGGTGATGTGTTTGTTTGGCCATTGCGACAGGCTTGCGTGATTCCAAAGTAAAAACCTGGCATATCTCACCACTGCTCACTAGAGTGGATTTAATGACTGGATTGAGGTTTTAGATAACATAATATCAACTATTTGTTTGCTTTGCCATAATCCCATGTTTTCCGTCACAAAGGAGGCCAGGATTACACAATACAAAGCTAGGCAGGGATTGCCCCTGTGAAGGAATCACAATGCATGCTTCCTACTAGGATTATACGAGTGCAGCAGTGAGATTATCTGATTATAATAAGAAACACGCCTCATCCCCTTCACTTCCAGAGATGTTTGTATTTTAAATAGTGAAATGAAGCAAGTTGCAGGTTTACAGCATGTTTTGGAATTATTTTAACACTGCAGAGATGTTTGTGATCATTGCACTGTTTTTGTATTTGCAGTCTATGTGGGATCGTCCCAGCATTGAGCAGCATTCTTTTGCCGCGAATGAATCCCTTCGTCCTTATCAACCTGGCTGGAGCTTTTGCTCTCGGAATCACTTACATGCTCATCGAGATTAAGTAAGAGCATTAAAACATTTCTTCCACAGATCATTTCCCAGATACAGTTGAACTTTTAACATTTTAACAGACAACCTGGTAGTACATGAAATGCAGATTATGCCAGGGAACATATGCAGCAAGAAATTAGTACCCATATTTCTCTAGTTTAAGGACTAGGGTTCTCTTTTTATTGTGAAAACCATCACCTTGCTTTTCACATTTAGTCAACCCATGGCTTTGGTTAAGATTATTAAAACTTATAAGTGCTGTGCAGCATAATGAAACACTGGCTATACGAGTTTGAATCCCAGGAGCCTGAGGAGCTCACTGGGTGGGTCTCTCTCTCTCTCAGTGTCACTAGCCAGTTGAGCTCATGTATGAAGTTTCATGCGAGTGTGCTACCCTGTGATGCAGCACGAGCAGCAGTTGGCTGCTTCACTTGTTGCGGAGGAAGCACGTGTTAGACTTCACTCTTCCCAGAGGTAGCTGTCATACAATAGAGGAGAGCTGGCTGGTGGGGGGGATTAGGAGGTGACCAAATTGGGGGAAAAAATGGGCAAAAAAAACATAAGGTAAGCAGTGACATTTTAGACAGTTATTTTGGCCAATGTTGTTACCAGTGTGAAAATTTGCATAACCTCCATAACCTGCCATGACCTATAGGATGATGTAATAGGATGTGTAATATGATGCCTAAAAATCATCAGCACTAGTTCTTGATAATGATGGCTCTTTATTTGGTTGAAAAGCATATAATTTTAAACATAGCTTAAGCATAGCATAGCATTATCCAAAATAACATAGCATTATCCAAAATAATATTTAAATTTTACTTATATTTACTTATCCTATGCATAGTTAAAGTAATAGCAGCCTGCCAAAAATAGATTAAATTATAAAATCTATTGTTTGGCAAAATTAGCAAAGATTAGGTAAAATAAATTCTTTATTAAGTAATTACATATAAAAAGAAAAAATATGTAGGCTATATTGTGAAAGTAGTTGAGACATTCAGTTATTACAAACTGTAGAACTGTGAATGGTTGTAAAATCAAAATAAAGAGAAGTTTATGAGCCGTGCAGCACAGCACAGCTTTTGAAACTTGTGGGTGACGAGCATGAGGACGAGGATGAAAGCAGGGCAGACAACGGAAACCAGCGTGATCAATGAGAACCGGATTACCATGACCATCCTGCTGTAAACAGACTTCCACAAGGGGCAGTGTATTTGGTTATCTTTTTCACAAAAGGACATTTCTGTAGTTATTTTAAATATGCCCCACTCTGATGACCCATGTACCCGATTGTTAGAGTTCCAAGCATTGGTCTTAGTAAATGTACAAACTCAACACAAAAATGTCCTGCTCGATTTCTTTTTAAATATAATGCTTATGTAATCACACAGGATTTTGTGTTTTTGCAGCAACTATAACGCAGTGGACACTGCTTCTGCCGTAGCGATCGCGCTCATGACCTTTGGCACCATGTATCCCATGAGTGTGTACAGTGGAAAGGTCCTTCTCCAGGTATGATGCTGTGTAATTAATAATAGTAAAATCCATCCATGTATGATAATATACAACAACATTGATTGTCTCAAAGTGTAACAATATATAATATACTTTAACATGCATCTTTAAAGTTTGGTGCTTTCACGATGTTCTTCTTTACCCAATATGAGTTCATTTAAAGTAGAGTGAAATCAGTGAGAAATATTGATTTATTGGTAATGTTTCTCACTTTATGCACAGACTACTCCTTCCCATGTCATTGGACAGCTTGACAAAGTGCTTAGAGAGGTGAGTTTCATAACTGTTGACAAGATTAACTAAATCATACTAATTCCAATCTAAGATCTAAAGCTTATACAAGTGTACAACTAAATAATGATCTTTAACAACAATGCACAACTCTTCCTCCAGGTCTCTACACTGGATGGAGTTTTGGAAGTCCGGAATGAACACTTCTGGACAATAGGATTTGGCTTTCTGGTGTGTTATTGTTTTCTTTATCTTTTATTTATCCCCTTTATGATCCCATACATTCTGATCCCATACATTTGGTTTGGCAAAAGTTACTTTTCTTTGTTTATTTCTCAGTAAGATAAGTAAGCTGTTATAGGAAACTAATCAATTTATTTATTCAAGTATCATACGTTTTAGTTATTCATAGTTACATTTAATTCTTGTGGAACATCTGAGAAGCAAGTTCCTGTTGTATTTTACGTTTACAGTGGGCACAGGCTCACCAAAACTGGACAGTTAAAGGTTTTCCCCACTCTTAACCTCTCCAGTACCTGTAAACCTCTGCCCACTGTAGTCTCAGATTCCTGTTCTTAGCTGACAGTGATGTGGTCTCCTGGTGTTGTAGCCCATCCGCCTCAAGGATAGGCATGTTGTGCTTTATTGTAATGCTTTTCTGCTCACTATGGTTGTAAAGAGTGGTTATTTGAGTTGCCATAGACTTCCTGCTAGATCAAGCTATTTTGGCCAGTCTTCTCTGACCTCCCTCATCAACGAGTCATTTCCAATGGCAGAACTACCGCTCTCTAGGTGTTATTTGTTTTTCACACAATTCTTTGTAAACACCAGAGACTGTTGTGTGTGAAAATCCCAGGACAGCATCAGTTTGAAATGCTCAAATCAGCACAACTGGCACTAGCAGCCATGCCACAGTCAAAGTCACTGAGATCACATTTTTCTCCATTCTGATGTTTAGTGTGAACATTAGCTGAAGCTCTTGACATGAATCTGCATGATTTAATGCGTTCTGCTGCTACCACATAATTGACTCATTATGGTTTTCCTATTAAACTAACCGGTGAGTGTATATAGGAATGAGAAACACTTTGAGATATTAATTTGTCCTAAATTGGAATCAATTGCAATTAATCTTAACATGTTTCAAATACTATTATTTCTTTTAATTTTATTTAAACCTTGAGAAGCCCATGAATGTAGATAGACCTTCACTTTAGTAACTGTTAGTAACTTCTTTAGTTTATTTTAGTAAGCATGTTTGTATCCTTTGTTTTTGTTTTTTTGGAAATATAGGCCGGCTCCGTCCATGTGCGCATCCGGCGGGACGCCAACGAGCAAATGGTGCTGGCTCATGTGACCAATCGCCTCCACACACTTGTCTCCACACTCACTGTACAGATCTTCAAGGACGATTGGACGCGTCCATCCTTGTCCACTGGCCCTCTCAACCTCTCTGATATCGCAATTTCATCTGGAAAGCAGCTTGAAGAACCGGAGCCACTGACTTCCACTCCCTCCAAACTGAGCAGTCCGCCGCCTGAGTTCTCCTTCAACACGCCTGGCAGGAATGTGCGGCCTGTTTTACTCCCAAATATTCATCAGCAACGACCGTATAACTTGGGCCTTGCATATGGATCTTCTCCGTACAATACGATGCTCAGTCAGGGCTTAACGCAGCCAGGAAGCAGCCTAGGTGTGGGTTTGGGGACAGGACCAAGAATCCCCTCTATTCAGAGCTACAGGACTTCTTTTAGTGCAGCTCCAAATATATACGGAAGCAATCTGCTGCCTTCACAGAGCAGTCAGTATAAACACTGATGCATTGTCCAAGTTGGACTAAAGCATGGACTAAGAACAGGCTGAGCTGCAGAGGACCATAACTATTATATTTAATTAATAGGACCAACAGTCTTCTCTTTAAAGGGTTTTCTAATTGCATTGTCCTTTTTGTACTGTTAAACAGATCGCAGATGTATTAAAAATATATGTAATATGTTGTTTTACCACTGCTGTTGCTTTAAGAGGGTTGTGTTGTAAGGGGCCATGATTTATTGTAACTTTTGGACTCCACAAGAAGCGAATCAACTTTTGTGTTAAGAAGACATGGGTGTTTTATGATTTGATCAGAGGACAGGTAATTGTCTGCCCAGAAATGCTTGAATACAAGCCAATATCTGTATTGTATTTAAAATAAGACATTGAATTACAGTTGAATCATCATACGTTGTAAGAGGATTAACTTTTATCCAGTAACTACAGAAATCAATTACTCATCAAGTAATGGTAAACTATTTTGATGAGAAGTATGTCAATGACCAAAATGTACCGTCTACGTATATTAAATGTTTCTGCTTAAGGGAAATATTTAGATATTGTTGTTATGACTAAAACTGAGCTGATGCTGTAGCTGTCTATAAGATCATAGACAAACATTTCACAGTTTCACTGTATCATCAGCTTTAAGCCAAATGGATGATTCCACTTAGGATGTGCAACTTATTTTCAGTTTAAAAATATATAAAATGTGTGGTGGTCTGGGAAAACTTGATGTCGCTGTGGCTGAATTCAGGAAAACTGTCAAAAAATTATGAAAAATCAGGTTTTGGCCAGAATAGCATTTTTCTGCCTATAACATGCTTTGATATCTGGCTGCCACACAAATGCCCTAAATAATATCATCTGGGTCAGTGATTGTAAGTCAGTCAATATGTTACTTCGGGTTTTTTTTTTCTGTCTCCCAGCCTGAACCTCTATGCAAATTTTTCATCATGGCACCATCATGGGTAAGTCCTGTATGGAATAATATATTGCCCACGGACAGCCTTAAAAAATAAAAATGATGATCCTCTGACGCAGTCACTTCAAAATTAAGGCAAAGACAATTACACGGTTTCTGTTTTAATTCAATGAAGGTTCAGCAATCATCATGTTAAATGAGATGTTGGCCTGCATTGGTGAAAAGAATTTGCTTCTATCAGCAGTTGTCTGAGATTATTTTATTAATTTTGAACTTTCAGCATGAGTGCATACTGAGTGATGGTTCAGGTCTAATCAAGAAATCATGTAGCAATTGCTTTGAGTTGCCCATAAATGCTTCTCAGGCACTGATCCATCATTTCCCTTTTTACAAAAATAAGATCCTTGGTGCATACTATGACTTATCTGCCATCTAAATCAGTCTTTGCACTTTTGAGTGGTTAGACAGAACAGTTTACCTGCCAGGTCCAGTACTCCAAAGCAGATGCCCTTGTTTAAGTTGACTGCTGGTAGAAATATGAGATGGCAGCAATGAGTCTCTTGCCTGTTTGTTCATTCTTACTGATGCATGATGCATACAGGCCAAGATTGGCAATCTTTGTGTCTCTTAGTAGCCATAACTTGGGTGTCTACAACTGATGTCCGAGCCCAGTAGGCTTATTTCCAGCAGCGACTCCGGACCACAAGATGACATTGATAATGACAAGCCTCAAACAAAAAAGTAGAGAGGCTATCACACTTGATTTTATTCTATAAGCTACTGTGTATTGAATCTTTACAGTAACCCCATAATTGGCAGTTGAGGGTTGACAACATTTAGTCATCCAGCATACAGTCTAGCAACTTGTTTTCAACTGTGTTTGATACAAGTTGTGCAACACTACAAGGTCTGTTTGCCAGGTTTCAGCAAAAAGACCTGAAACTATCCCAAATAAATTGGGCATTGGAAAAGGGAGACTCGTTTTTTCTTCTTTTTCTCAGTCTTTGCTTGGGGAAGCAAGGTCAGCATGCTGCACAAACGTTTCTGACATATGGACTTTATCCACTCCATAATCCCCTATTCCCTCTCCCAATCTTTGCAAATATATGGCCAAAAGTATGTGGACACCTAACCATCACACCCATATGTGGGTCTTCCACAAACTGTTGCCACAAAGATGGAAGCACACAATGGTATAGGATGTCTTTGCATGCTGTAGCATTAAGATTTCCTTTCACTGGAACTAAGCATTCCAGCATGACCATGGCCCTGTGCACAAAGCAAGCTGGACATGGTTTGCCAAAGTTGATGTGTAAGAAGTCGAGTGACCCGAGCTCTGACCTCAACCCCAGTGAACAGCTTTGGGATGAATTGGAACACCAATTGCGCACCACACCTTCTTACCTGACATCAGTGCCTGACCTGCTGAATCAGCACAAAACACCACAGTCACATTTCCAAAATCTAGTGGAGAGCCCTGAATAATGGAGCCTGTTATAACAGCAAAAGGGGGACCAACTCCATGTTAATGCCCATGGATTGCAACAGGGCACTGGGTGTCATGGTCAGGTGTCCACATACTTTTGGCCATTTAGTGTAATCTTGCAGTAGAAATGGTCCTGTACCTCACAGACACTATCTGCACTTACATTTTGTTTTCGGAGATATTTATTAGACTTAAGTCCTATTAATTGCTATAAAACAAGGCCTGGATGGCCATGGAGAATTTTAAAACTAGACCATTTTTACAACCCTGTCATCCTGTTTGCTGCTCCTCTTCTTCAGAACATATTCATAGAGTGAGGATTCCTGCCCCAGTGGACCTCTATTAGCGCTTGTTGCAGTTCCCATTTTTGAACACTGCAAAAATAAATCTATGGAAGCTAAATGGAGCAGTGAATGCACTGCGCCATGATTGCACATATAGAAAGGTGAGCAAATCAAAGGGAGCATTGGCATATATCTGTCAAATAGTGACACTTTTTTAAAAATTGTTGGTCATTCAGAAGAGATAGTTAGTATTTTAATGAAATTTCAAATGTACAGTATGTTGTTGTGAATTCAGCCAATTTATGAAGATTAATAATTGTTGAACAGCTAATATGTACCATACATTGGATATAAAAAGTCCATCCTCCCCTGTTAAAATTGCCCTGTTAAAAGGTTTTTGTGATGTGAAAAAATGAAATCAAGATAAATCATGTCAGATCTTTTTCCACCCTCAATGTGAAATTACAATGTATAAAAATAACTGGGGATATGGCTGTGTTCAAAATGAACCAATCACATTCAATCTCATGTTCAAAAGTAATCATCATACAGCTGTCATCAATGAAATTATTCTGATTAACCCCAAATAAAGACCAGCTGTTTCTGTAGGATCTTCTTCACATCTTCTTGTTTTCATCTGACTGCTGAAGCCATGGCCTGCAAAGAGCTTACAAAGCCTGTACAGGGTCCCACTGTCAAAAAGGATCGATCAGGAGAGAGGTTCAAACAATTTCCAGAACATTAGATGTACCATGGAACACCATGAAT
>CM040481.1:8393277-8405657 GCA_022758105.1 Pangasianodon gigas
GATCTTCTTCACATCTTCTTGTTTTCATCTGACTGCTGAAGCCATGGCCTGCAAAGAGCTTACAAAGCCTGTACAGGGTCCCACTGTCAAAAAGGATCGATCAGGAGAGAGGTTCAAACAATTTCCAGAACATTAGATGTACCATGGAACACCATGAATTCCATCATCAGCAAGTGGAGAAAATGGAGCACCACAGTGACGTCACCAAAACAGGACGTCCCTCCAAAATTTATAAAAGGCCAAGACAAAAACTCACCAGGGAGGCTGCCAAGATACCTACGGCAACATTAAAGGAGCTGCAGGAATATCTGACAAGAACTGATTACTCTCTGCATGTGACAACAATCTCCTATATTCGTCACATGTCTGGGCTATGGGGTAGGTTGGCTGGACAGAAGCTATTTCTCACAAAAAACATCCAAGCTCAATTAAATCACTCCAAACTATGTGGCAAAATGTGTTATGGTCTGATGAGAACAATTCCAAAAGGTATAATAATTCCATAATTCCAAGAGGTATGTTTGGTGTAAAAAAAAAAAAGCACATCAGCAAAAGAACATCATACCCACAGTGAAGCATGGTGGTGGCAGCATCATGCTTTAGGGCTGCTTTTCTTCAACTAGAACTGGGGCTTTTAACAAGGTGGAGGGAATCATGAATAGCTACAAATACCAGTTGATTTTAGTGCAAAACCTTCAGGCATCTGCTCTAAGCTGAAGATGAAAAGGAATTTCACCTTTCAGCATGACAATGACCCAAAGCATACATCCAAATCAACGAAGGAATGGCTTAACCAAAAGAAGATCAATGTTTTAGAATGATCTAGCCAGAGCACAGACCTGAATCCAACTAAAAATCTGTGGGGTGACCTGAAGCGGGCTGTGCGCATACTCACTGAGCACTTTATTAGGAACACCTGTACACCTACTCATTCATGCAATTATCTAATCGGCCGATCATGTGGTAGCAGTGCAATGCATAAAATCATGCAGATACGGGCCAGCAGCTTCAGGTAATGTTCACATCAACCATCAGAATGGGGAAAAAAAGTGATCTCAGTGATTTTGACCGTGGCATAATTGTTGGTGCCAGCTGGGCTGATTTACACGCACAACAGTCTCTAGAGTTTACTCAGAATGCTGCAATAAAGAAAAAACATCCAGTGAGCGGCAGTTCTGCAGATGGAAATGCCTTGTTGATGAGAGAGGCCAACAGATAATGGCCAGACTGGTTTGAGCTGACAGAAAGACTACAGTAACTCAGATAACCACTCTGTACAATTGTGGTGAGCAGAAAAGCATCTCAGAATCCACAACACGTTGAACCTTGAGGCGGATGGGCTACAACAGCAGAAGACCATGCCAGGTTCCTTCAGCTTCTGTCAGCCAAGAACAGAAAGCTGAGGCTGCAGTGGGCACAGGTTCACCAAAACTGGACAGCTGAAGACAGGAAAAACGTAGCCTGGTCTGATGAAGCTTGATTTCTGCTGAGGCACACAGATGGTAGGGTCAGAATTTGGCACCAACAACATGAATCCATGGACCCAACCTGCCTTGTGTCAACAGTCCAGGCTGGTGGAGGTGGTGTAATGGTGTGGGGAATGTTTTCTTGGCACACTTTGGAACTTTTAATACCAATCAATCATTGCTTGAATGCCACAGCCTATTTGAGTATTGTTGCTGACCATGTGCATCCCTTCATGGCCACAATTTACGCATCTTCTGATGGTTACTTCTGATGATAATGCACCATGTCACAAAGCAAAAACCGTCTCAAACTGGTGTCATGAACATGACAATGAGTTAAGTGTTCTTCAGTGGCCTTCCCAGTCCCTGGATCTGAATCCAGTAGAACGCCTGTGGGGCGTGGCAGAACAGGAGATTCACAGCATGAAAGTGCACCTAAAAATTCTGCAGGAATTGTGTTGTGCACTTATGTCAACATGGACCAGAATCTCAAAGGAATGTTTTCAACATCTTGTGGAATCCATACCACAAAGAATTGAAGCTGTTTTGAGAGCAAACGGAGGCCCTACCCAGTACTAGTATAGTGTTCCTAATAAAGTGCTCTGTGAGTGAAGTCTTCTATGTAATTCTAACATCACATATAAGTAAGTAAGTAAATCAACAAATAAATAAGTACAAGGTCAACCTACATTATGAGGAATAGTAAAGAATAGTACTAAACCTATAACTAGTACACTTAACAGCCACTTTATTAAGAACATCTGTACATGCAATTATCCAATCAACCATAAAATCATGCAGATACATGTCAAGAGCTTCCATTAATGTTCACATCAAACATGAGAATGTTGGAAAAATGTGATGTATGTGACTTTGCCCGTGGCATGGTTGTTGATGCCAGACGGGCTGGTTTGAGTATTTCAGAAACTGCTGATCTCCTGGGATTTTTATGCACAACAGTCTCTAGAGTGTACACAGAATGGTGCAAAAAACAAACGAACAAAAAAAACATCGCCTGATCTTTTCACAATCTTCAACTCTCCAGTTTGAGTCTGTGCCCACTGTAGAATCAGATTCCTGTTCTTGGCTGACAGGAGCGGTCTTCTGTGTGTTGTGTGCTCTGAGATGCTCATCTGCTCATCACGGTTGTAAAGAGTTGTTATTTGAGTCGCCTTCCTGTCAGCTTGAACCAGTCTGGCCATTGTCCTTTGACCTCTCTCATCACCTAATCACATGTTTGAAGTGAACATTAACTGAAGCTCTTGACCTGAGTTAATTGACTGATGACTGATTAATTGCATGAATGAGCAGGTGTTCTTATTAAAGTGGCCAGTGACCAGGTATATACTCATTGAGTAATAATAGCATAAACAGCTAATGTTTTGTCCTACATATATATATATATATATATATATATATATATATATATATATATATATATATATATATATATATATATTAAATTAAAACTCTTCCCTGAGTACAGTTAATGATATACAGGCTAAACCCTGCAAATAATGTTGGGTAGATGAATATAATATTATAACTTATATATAATTAGTGCAGTGCTGTTATTTAAACGTAGAACAACTCTCTATAAATCTCAGTATTGTAAAGCAGTAAACAGAATCCAGTAAACTTGTTAAGTGGCCACCTCTTCCAATCCCCAGGTGATGAACCATGCATTATTTTTCTTCTTTATATTGCATTAGATAAAAATTGCTTTGAGTCTTTGAGCTCACTTTGGAAGGATGAATGTCATCACTTGCCCTGGATTGAAATGCATCCCCATTCCTTTTTACTGTGTCGTGACAGAGGGAATGTCCTGATTTCATATCTGTCTTCTATAATGTATAATGAGGATAATCCTAGCTAGTCTGCCAAGTAAAACTCCGCATTGTGAGCTGATCTATTAAACATTGGAGATAACTCTGAAGTGCTGCTCACGTCTGTTTTGGTTTAAATGGAATAGCAATGATTCAAACATGGATTCAGTCGCTGTTTAGATCACGTGCTTTTGTTTCTTTTGTATTTGTGGGTCGATCCTAATCCGACTTGACAGCGTGCCTCATGTGCCATGTGAGGTCATCTGTAATATGTCCAAAAAAAATAAAAAATACATTATGTGTAATTTATAAAAGAAATCTATTGCTGAAATGTGGTTGTAACATAAAATATTTAGATTAAGGCTAAACAAATAGATAATAAATATAATTTTACTAGTATATATTTGATATTGTAAGATTCATCAGGTTCTATTTTTACAAAACTATTTATTTATTTATTAAAATATGTACATTTCTCTAAACCTAGTTAATGTGATGTGACTTAAATTAATGCTACTAATGCTCTTGACTCAAGAAAGTCCTGATAGTGCTCTAGCAAATATCCATTTTTCATCTTTATTTTAGTAATTCGTATATTTGATTTAACCAGATGTAATAATGCAATGATTCTGTACTTTAGTATAAATGCTTTAAACACTAATCAAGTCTGTTTTATTGGTATTTTACTTTATCCCTACACATTTATACTGCACTTTTTTTCACTCCCCTTCAGAGAACAATAAGGACATTGTTAGCAATATATAAAGTTATATTTTTTGGACTCTGAAAGCCATTCATAACAGAGGGAGAAAAAGGTAGGAAAGAGAAAGAAGATGAAAAAGCAGAAGTAATATTTATATTTTTAAAAAAATCAGGAAGAGGTGATGAAAGAGTGAACAAATATTATGCACATATGCATGTGCCCATCAACAAATCAAACTGAATTTGCAGAAAAAGAGGATCAAATACATGGGAGGAAAAAAAAAAAATTTAAAAAGAAAAAAAAAAAAATACAATGATACTTGCAAGGGAGAGATGATTAGCCAAGAATGCATAGATTGAACAGCAGTAAATAATGTTTTGTTTTGTTTTGTTTTTTAACTATTAAAGCCACTCCTGTTAGAGGGAGAGAGAGAAAATGAAGGAAAGAAAAGGAAGAGAAAAAAATTGAAGAAAAAAAAAACAGGACAAAAAAATTTGCACATGTGCCTGTGCCCATCAACATATCAAACCCAATCTGCAGCAAAACAGGAGTGAATACATAGGGATAAATATAAAATAAAAAGAGAGAGAGAGGGGAAGAGAGAAGAAAAATACAAAGACAAATGTGTAGATTAAACCGTAGTAAATAAAATGATGTTTGTGTTATTGAAGCCGCTTCTACGAGAGGGAGAGAAAGAAAAAAGGATACCAACACTTTGTGTATTATGTATTGTTCTCCTATTAGCAATACAGTTCAAAATAACACATAAAGAATAGATGAGTAAAGCTAACAGGGATTCCTGATTGGTAAATGAGTCAGTAAATAACTGAGACATGGAAAAAAAAACATGCCGAGTCTCTGAGCACACAAACTCAGTAATGTTGTCTTGTCTTTTCACTCGATTGGGTGAAATAGCGTGATGTATTGCGACATTAGAGAAGCTTGTTGGCCATTAGGTCATTAAATGTAAGTGCTCAGTCTCTCCCTTTCCCTGTCTCACTCATTCACTGTTTAATTCTCTCGCTCTCTCTCTCTCTCTCTCTCTCTCTCTCTCTCTCTCTCTTTTGGCATCCTGAAGGACGCTTGGAGGTAACACCATTGTTAGGGTCTGAGGGTAGTCGTAGTGACACTAATGTAAAAAATTGAAATACATTTTATCCTGTGATCATCAGTTTTTCCACATGTAATTGTGAGTAATGTGATTATGTGAAAAAAACGTGAATGTGCATTTCATTGTGTTAGCCCCTGAAATGGCACGTGAACTCGTCAGATCATGTGAGTATGTGGAAAAATCGTCTGAAAAATTAACCTGAATATAAATGGATGAAAATAAATGTATGTCAAGTTCACATGATTTTTGTGTAAGTAGGTGCGAGGCTGTTTTGTATTTGCCTGATTATTCCTTTCAGTAACAGCAAAAATGTCTGAACTGGATAATTATTGTTATCATCAGTGTGAGCATGTCTTCTTAAGCTTAATGAACATGAGGGGGAAAACTGCATTTGTTAATTAGTTGCATATGACAACATATAATAATAATAATAATAATAATAATAATAATAATAATAATAATGTCATTGGATATATACTGTATAATTATTAATTTGTCTGAATCACAGTGAATCTTGAAAACTTGAAATGGCAAGCTAATGTACACACTAGAAATAAAGGCTGTCCCAATCTGAACACATTCAGAGCTCTTCATTTAGGAGGAAGTTGAAAGCAGCATCACATGGAGAAGGCTATGTGAGAGGAGAGTTTCTGAAAATGTAAAAAAACAGGGCAAACTGCTGCTCTTTTCAATGAAAAGAAAAAGTTAACATTGTTAACATTATTATTTGAAGAATACAATGTGGTGATATAGTAAAGTCTGATATATATATATATATGTGTGCGTGTGTGTGTGTGTGTGTATATATATATATATATATATATATATATATATATATATATATATATATATATATATATATATATTTATTTATTTATTTTTATTTATTTTTTTTTTGAAGCACTGAATGTAGCCCACTTGACAATTCACACACAGTGATACAACATTTTGTGCTTATTTTTTATTTTTATTATTATTATTTTTTTTTTAGAGATACATTGTAGCCCAAAGGTGTGTCAGTGTCACAACAGTGATTCTTTTATCACAGCAAAAGTCATGGCCATTTCATTCCCCTTTATTTATTTATTTATTTATTTATTTATTTATTTATTTATTTATTTATTTTCTCTTTTTTTTGCATTTTTAAAATCCATTTTTGGAGTTTAACACATGGCATCATGGGCCTTTTAAGTGTCAATAGATCAGTAGGTGGTGCTCTTCTCTATGGTCAGAATAAGTCTAAATGGCAGACTTTGATTGCTGTAAACATATTGCTGTCTTTTGAAAATTCAGAACAGATTTAACTTACGTATTCCTGCGTTGTGAATAGGATTGGTGTAAGTTGTATAGGAAACAGCCATTTTTCAGAGGTTTTCCAGGTTTGTGTATACTGTCAAATATGCACATGTTGTAATTACAACATCTAATATACTTTGTACACACTTCCTTAATACCTGAAACTGAATTATTTAATTAAAATATTCATTCTCTTCACATTTTTTGCTTCTTATAAAGTCCATGTCAGTGTGAGCAACTATTAAATCAGTTTGTTTGTAAGGTAAGCTTACTTCTTGCAATAATTCATTCTACATTTTACATTTCTATTTCTTATTCTTTAAGTCATGACCAATATTTTACAAACAATTCTATTATATTTTTCACTGTTTAGACCTGTAGGATCTAATGTACATTTAAAGGAAATCTTAAATGTCTAATATTCAGTAGAAAATGATGCACAGTAAAGGTTTTGTCATTTTGTCATGTAACGCACTGGGTTCTGTGTGGCTGCAAATAAAATTCAAAACTGTAATATGCTGAAAACCCTGATCATCGTGCCACTATATTATAAAGATTTTTTTTTTTTATGCCATGCGCATGCATATGAAATGGCACCAATTCCCTGAATATTAAAAAGTAAATGCACTCCTTTTTCTGTGAGCCACAAAACACCTTATCACTATAGAAGCTAAAAAATATAAAGCACATATTTATAATCATACATCAATTTGTATATGGTTTATATATTTCTTTTTTCATAACCTTGATTTTGTGCATGGGATGTCCAGCAGTTAGCCTGCATTCCACAGCTTAACACAGTTGAGATCTATATTATTTTAATGACAAACAAGTAGAACATTTGTGGGATGGTATTACAAGCCTGTCAAGATTGCAAGAACTGATTCTTTTTCCTTTTATTTTGGATTTCATTTGTCGACTGTTCACTTTAGTCCTAGTATCAAGTTGCAAGGAACATCAAAGAGGAGCGTTTGTCATGGCAAGCAAGTCAAAGATTCTTTGAATTTGGAAATAATTTTTGTCTGATTTATTGCTTTCTGCTTTTTTTTCAGAATCATTTTCTTATTGAGGACTTCTATTAGGAACATCTGCTTAGGTTTGCTTCTGTTGTATGTGTTTTGCTTTCTCGTGTGTGTGCGTGTGTGTGTGTGTGTGTGTGTGTAAAACAGGGTGGTGTGCATCCTCCAGATTGGTGGCAGGAAGTGGACCTTCTTTGTGTCCTGCAATCACTAATGTGGTCGAGGTCACTGAGTCTGATTGTCATAGCTTACAGATGTTCAGCCATGTGAATGCAGATTTGATTCATTCTGATTGCACTAAAAGCAGTTTGCATTCATTACAATGCAGATGCACCTATTTACATGTATTTAAGGAAGCTACTCATTGGAAGTAGTTAAACTGTAGAAATGTTAGTAGGATTAAAACTACCATTAAAACGTGTTGACGCTACCTCGTAGAGATATTTATTAGCAGATTATTTATATACTTATATTCATGTATTTTGATATTTAGATCATAGTTATTTAAAGCTCTCGCCTTTGTTCTTATTCGTACAATGCATAGTTTTTATAACCCTCAAGTGCGAACGTTTTGTTCAATAGATTTGAATTTTCAAATAAATAACACTTTTGGAGAATAGGATTTTCTGATATACACTCTGATGTACGCATAAACTCTCTGGGACTACCAGAGATCCCTTAAAGATTTAAGATTTAAAAACACACACACACACACACACACATGGTTAATACAATTAACCATGTACTAATCATGGCTTTAATAGGGGGTTGATAATTATTACCAGCAGTCATAGTAAGGGAGGAAAAATTCCCGTTATGATAAGCATCCAATATATAAAAGAAGTCTATGTTTGTCTAAATCTTAATAACATTATTATTGACAGAAATTATTTATTTATTTATGACCACATCATTAATAACATGGCAGTTCAAATGGTAATAGAAAGAAGGAAATTCTGACAAATTGGAAACATTCCTGCATGAACAATGCATGATACAGTGAAAATGCATGAATAATAACAGATACTCAGTCATATTTTTTCCATATAACTATGATTTCCTGATAGAAACATGAACACATAACATATCTGGAGCATTTTTTCAGACATGATGTGGTAAAGCTTTCTAATTTATATCATAGCTACAGGCAGTGAGTAGTCTGTTATGTTAAGATATGGCCAGTTCTTTGGTATAGTAACTACAGGAATATTTAATATGAGATCAAATTAAAGTCATAATGTTATTTTAATGAATATTTAAAATAAAGTTTAAAACCTCAAAAGTAAAGAAAATAAACATAAAATCTACTTAGTACTCGAATGAGATCAGGCTGTTGGTATCAGAAGCACACCTAGAATTCATCCTTAAGATTTCATCATGGTCATTATTCACCCAGGAGTTATGTTTGTGCTTCCTCTATAGTGATTTTTTTTTAAATTTCAATTGGGATTCATCACGTTGTAATAATTGTTTTATAGAAGCTGTTGAAAAATCAAATTTGAAGTTAATGGGATTTGTAATTCTTCTCATTACCCAAGAAAATACTCTTTACTAAGCTGTGTTTTATAGATACCAAGGTACAACATGGTGGTGAAATAATGATGTTTTGCGTTTCTGCTTAAGAATGAATGGCATAGCTTATCCCATGCTTTGGAAGATCTGTTAAAATCTGTTAAATCAGAGTCAACCAGTTTCTTACTTTAATGCGGTCTCTGTTTATTCATGATGCTAATTAATTATTAAGCCTATTTTCCTTCACCAAACACCACCCATGTTGCAATACAATTTCATTCTATGCTACTTTGTTGAGATGAGCATAAACATTGCATTCTCGGTCTTTGGAATTTCACTCATGTGGGAAAAATTTGATGTTTGTTTGCAGTGCAGCCTTATTTACGGCATCTGTTATCCAGCTGCTTAGCTCTTCACATATGCATTCGCAGCAACCAGAGGTGATTTGCACAGTTCAAGCTCCGAAATCAAGCATTTGTTTGTTTATTGCTTGTAATAATGACAGAATCCAGTCTTCCGAAGGTCGACTGCAGATATGTCTCTTGTATCCCACAAATGTCATTTACAGCCACTCTTTTAGTGGGAGCTTAGTGTTGTGTACACAAAGTTTGTGGACAAAAAATGTGTTAATATATTTGGTTTGGATTGCAGAAGTATAATCAATTATCAAGCATGAATGACTGGGATAGATCGATCAAGCCAATGGAAATGTAATTTTTACTTATAGAGTCATTTTCAAGGCTATATTTCATGGTTTTGCTAGGTGTGTATATATATGTATATATATATACACACATACACACACACACACACACACACACACACACTCCCCTAGCAAAACCATTTTATTTATTTATATATATATATATATATATATATATATATATATATATATATATATATATATATATATATATATATATATATATATATACACACAAATACGTAAATGTAATTTTTACTTATAGAGTAATTTTCAAGGCTATATTTCATGGTTTAGCTAGGTGTATACATATATATACATATACATAACACTCCTAGCAAAACCATGAGATATATATATCAAGTTCACCATCAAAATCAAGGTTGTTTTCTCAAAAATAAGAGCATTGTGGTATATTAGTGGTACAAAACACACAGACATTGAAGTGAATTTGATGTGGCAGATGTAAAATGTTAGAATGATAATGGGATGACCCCGACTCTCCCATAACCTTCACTTTCCCCACTTTACATATAAAAACAGTAGAGGTTTATCTTTCCCAAGCAGACCATCACAGAGCTAGAAATGCGGAGTGGATGTTTGTCTATAGATTATAGTCATATTGAGATGCAGCTGCAGCTGGAATGTGATGGTCTGAAGCTACTGATGAAAAATTTAAGGTTTTCAAATGAAAACATTTGGCCATTAGGAAGAGGAATTGTGAGCCTTTGACTGAAGAATCAGTAGTGTTCGTATGATTTGAGGTCAGACATGTGCATATAATCCACCTCTAGGATACTTTTTGAGCATTAAGACATCTTTTTTCTGCTTGTTTCCGTAAGGCCCAACATTTGTAAATGTTTTAGTTGAAGCTTTGACTGTGTAATAGCTTTTTACTTACTCTCAGCTCAACTATCTGCCATCTGTCTTTTCTGGTATTTTATTTTCCTAGTATGCCATCTTTATGTTCCTCTTGTTAATTTGTTAGGGCACTTTACTTCAAGATTTAGTAGTATGCAAATTGTGCACTGATTAGTTTAGCCCAAAACTGCCCAAGTTACCCATCACTAGTTTTTTGTTTGTTTGTTAGTTTGTTTGTTTGTTTTTTACATTACATGATATTATGCCATCAGTACTATAGTTAATAATGAACTAGTTAGTAATACCTAGTTCATATAGTTAATAATGAACACAACAACTTAAAATAGAACTAATATTATGCTTATTTATAGAACGCTGACTGGGCTAGCAATGTTACAAGTAAATGTAAAAAACAAACAAACAAACAAACAAAAAAACTGAACAAACCCCTAACTACCCTCATAAACACTCACATTCATAGATATACATTCATTCATCTTCAGTAAGCACTTTATCCTGGTCAGGGTCACAGTGGATCTAGAGCTTATCCTGGTAACATTGGCCACGAGGTGGCACACACACACACACACACACACACATGCACACACACTCATTTACACCTGGGGCAATTTAACAAAGCCAGTGCCAGTTCACCTGTTTTATTGTAGGTCAGCATCACTTTTACATATAATATATAATTACTTATTAAAATATAATTACTTATTTGCTTCTTGAATACACAGACTAGTTTTAATGTAAAAACACTGCTGAACTATACTTGAATATATAGTGTGTGTATTCAGTTGAAGCATGGTAGTGGTAGCATCATGTCAAGGATTACCACTGGCCTCTGGGTTGCTTTTCTGATTAAGGTCCTCCTTACACTTATGGTTGAGAACCTGCTCTAGGCAGTCATGGCTGTGCCATATTCTTTTTAATTTTTTAATAATGGATCTAATGGTGGGGGTGTGGTTTCTTAGGAGTTAGCACGGTTGCCTCACACCTCTGGGATTGGGGGGTTTGATTCCCACATCTGCCCTGTATGTGCAGAGTTTGCATGTTCTCCCCGTGGTTCAGGGGTTTCCTCCAGGTTCTCTGGTTTCCTCCCCCAGTCCAAAGATATGCACTGCAGGCTGATTGGCATTTCCAAATTATCCATAGTGTGTGTGATTGTGCCCTGTGATGAGTTGGCACCCCCTCCAGGGTGTCCTCTGCCTTGTGCCCCAAGTTTCCTGGGATAGGCTCCAGGATCCCTGTGACCCTGTGTAGGATAAGCAGTATGGAAAATTGATGGATGGATGGATTTAATGCTGCTAGAGGGGATGCCAAAATTTTGGATATTTTTTTATATACAGGATGTCAAATCAAATTTGGGATTTTTTTTAGAACCAAATATTTTTCCAGTCTTTGTCCCAGACTTGTTTTTGATAGCTCCACTGGTTTTATGATGCTGTTTGTCTGGTACTTTGTCTAACAAACTCTGGACCCTTCCAGGAACGGGTGTAACACCCTTCCAGATCAGGTGACTGTTTAGTTACACACAGTTGACCTACATTCCACTAATTCTGTGACTTCTAAAGGCAACTGGTTGCATCAGAACTAATTTAGGGGTTTCACAGCAAGGGGGTGAATATCTTCTTTTGCAATCACAACTTTCATAGTTTTTGTAAATATTTTTTTATGTATATTAACACACACCCCCCCCCCCCCCCCCCCCCCCCCCCCCCACCACCACCACCACCACCACCACCACCACCACCACCACCACACACACACACATACACGCATACTTGAATAGTATTGTGTAGATTCATGATATATAATTCAAATTAAATCTAAATAAGTTCAAAGGCATTGAATGCTTCTAAGAGGCCCTGTCCTAG
>CM040481.1:8410857-8413357 GCA_022758105.1 Pangasianodon gigas
TCTTATCTTATCTTATCTTATCTTATCAGTCTCACAGAAAAAGTATTCACATATAACTTATTTGCAGCACTCTATATACAGTGAATGTCAACCAACCTTGTCAAATTTTGTGTTTTTTAAACTGATTCTTTTCTCTGCACAGGTTCTAATGATCCTAGGCCACAATAGCATAGCCAACAGATCAGGTAAGTAAGTAAAATACATTTTGTAAATACTAGCTAAAATCTTATCAACACTGGATACCAAATTATTAAAAGGAAATCAAAGGAGAGCTCTCTGTGACAGTAACCAAAGAAAAGAAAACAAGGGGCATCAATCACCGAAAAATCAGCCCCTCCAAGTCCGAGCCTGTGGTTATCTCCCAAAAAGAGTGTGATGCTCCTTTCAGGTGAGGGGAGAATCCTTGGCCATGGTGGAGGAGCTCATGTATCCTGGGATCGAATTCACGAATAATAGAAAAAGAAAGTGTAAGATTGACAGATCGGGTCAGTGGCGGTGCTATAGTCACTGTGTGGGTCTGTGGTGAAGCAGGAGCTTAGTTGGCAGACATAACTCTCTACATCTCTACATCTTTATCCTCACCTTTGGTCACAAGCTATGGGTAGTTACTGAAAGAATATGTTTGTGAGTACAGGTGGCAGAAATGAGGCTCCTCTGCAAGGTGGTTGGGCGTACTCTCTGTGACAAGGTGATGAGTTCAACAATCCAGGAAAAGCCTTGGAGTACAGCTGCTGCTCCTGCAAGTTGAGAGGAACCAATTGAGGTGGTTTGGGCACCTTACAAGGATGCCTCCTGGTCGACTACCATTAGAGCTGTATCAGGCATCTCGGGGCAGATCAAGAACTCGCTGGACAGATTGTTTCTCAATTGGCTTGGGAATGTCTGGGGATCTCCCAGGAGGAGCAGGAATCTGTGGTTGTGGATAGAGAAGTCTGGACTGACCTTTTCATTCTGTTGCCTTTGCAATCCTAAAACACAATGTAACAGTCATCTCTGTTGATACCACAGTCAGCCCAATAAACTCCAGTCCATTAGCTCCAATGTCCACTCTGCTGACGATTCCCGGCCAGGACATCCTTCCTGCAGAATTCTGCAACATCATACCTGGAAACCTGCACACAGTCTGAGGGATCAACAATAGTTTGGTGCAAATTTATCAACATCCAGACCAGAAAAAAGAAACCAATTCCTGTTCAAATAACTGCATTCCTTTTTGCACACTGCACTGCGCTCATGGCCCTCCTCTTCCTGCCAGTCTGTCCCTTATGATGTAGCCAGGAAAAACAAGTGACCTCTCCTTATTTCCGTAGAGAAAGGCTTTCCAATCTTATCCGCAAAGGACTGGTGTTCTTCCACACCAAACTCTGCAAACCATTTCTTTGTGGACTGAATAGAAAAAGTTGCAAGAAAAAGTTTTTGTATCCTTTTGGAATTATATGGATTTCTACAATAATTATAAGGTCTGATTTTCATTCAGGACCAAGTGATGATAATAACAGACAAACACATTCTGCCTCAACTGCTGTACTTTCCACGTCTTAATTGAACTCGGTGATTAATAATTCGAAAATAATTATTGCAATCATTTTATTTAATAACAGGTAGAATAGCCTCCACCAAACGTTTCCTGTAGCTGCGGATGAGACTTGCACAGTGAGGAGGAATTTGAGATGATTACTCCCTACACTAAGCTATTTCAGTTCAATTCAGTGTTTACCAGGATTTCGTTTCCAAGTCATGCAGTAGCATCTGAAATGGGGTAAGGTCTGGACTTTATAAAATGATTGTTGTAGGTCTACTTGTGTGTTTTGGTTCACTGTATCGCTCCATCATCCAGCTTCTATTAAGCTTCAGGTGACAAAGCACTACCCTGACATTCTCCTGTAAACTTTCTTGATACAATTTTGAATTCATTGTTCTCTCAATAATTGCAAGCAGTCCAGGCCCTGATGCAGCATAGCATCCCAAACCCATGACTCCTGCTCAGTCGTGTCCTCTGAAATGTGTTGGTTCATATCAACACATCTTTCTTAAGTAGAGCAGACAGTGTGAGTAACCAGACTTTATGTGCCTTTTTAGTGCCTGACTCCAATTTACCTCGAATCTATGTGCCTGTTAGCCCAGAGGTTCACATACCTTTTTTTTGTAAAACCTAGACTGTAAATGTTTGAACTGTGTATTCAGTTTGAGAAAAACAAGTGCAAATTTGTAAAAACATGCGTGCTTCACGATTCACGCAAACGAACAGCTCAGATGTTAAAAACAGCTTTCAGCGGTTACTGAAGATGGATGAGCAAATGAATGAGTAAAGACATTGGCTATATATAAGAAACAAAAAAACAGAAGACATATGCGAGTCGGCTCTCAAAGTTCACCGAAAAGAATCGGCTCAGAGAACCGACTCTCCACTGACTGCACGAGCTCGAGGTGCTTCTCATTTTTTTTACTTTTTCCTACTACTACTACTACTACTACTACTAATAATAATAATAATAATAAT
>CM040481.1:8418357-8424280 GCA_022758105.1 Pangasianodon gigas
ACCAACTAGTCTATTTTATGTCGAAATAATACACACAGAAAGATTTAGACCAAGAAACTAGAATTAAACTGCAGCAGTATTGAAGCGTACATACTGTTCCTTACAAAAACAAAATGGAGCCTCTGGTTTTAGACTGATATTGTTTACTAACCTTTACTACAGTAGTCTAGAATTAACACCAGTGTTCATTTAAATCAAACTGAGAAGTTAGTGAGTCTCCCGTGTGTTTATACCTAGTTAATGTGTTGCTCTTGGCTCATTTTTTTTTTACGTGAAAAAATCGGTGCTTTTAGGCCTTTAAGTCAATAAACAAGCTGTAGGTCTAATTTTGCTTATATCAATTTCACATGCTAATATGAGATCTAAAATATAAACAAATGTCTAATAAAACATTATAAAAACATAATTAATAATCCTGGAAACAAATAGTGGGTTATCCTTTTTCTGAACATTACAATAAAATATCATACACATACCGAGCACTTTATTAGGAACACCTGTACACCTACTCATTCATGCAATTATCTAATCAGCCAATCATGTGGTACAGTGCAATGCATAAAATCATGCAGATACAGGTCAAGAGCTTCAGCTAATGTTCACATTAACCATCAGAATGGGGAAAAAATGTGATCTCAGTGATTTTGACCGTGGAATGATTGTTGGTGCCAGACGGGCTGGTTTGAGTATTTCTGTAACTGCTGATCTGCTGGGATGTTCATGCACAACAGTCTCTAGAGTTTACTCAGAATGCTGCAATAAAGAAAAAACATCCAGTGAGCCACAGTTCTGTGGACGGAAAGGCCTTGTTGATGAGAGAGGCCAACAGATAACGGCCAGACTGGTTCGAGCTGACAGAAAGGCTACAGTAACTCAGATAACCACTCTGTACAATTGTGGTGAGCAGAAAAGCATCTCAGAATGTACAACACGTCAAACCTTGAGGCGGATGGGCTACAACAGCAGAAGACCATGTCGGGTTCCTTCAGCTTCAGTCAGCCAAGAACAGAAAGCTGAGGCTGCAGTGGGCACAGGTTCACCAAAACTGGACAGTTGAAGACGGGAAAAATGTAGCCTGGTCTGATGAAGCTTGATTTCTGCTGAGGCACACAGATGGTAGGGTCAGAATTTGGCACCAACAGCATGAATCTATGGACCCAACCTGCCTTGTGTCAACAGTCCAGGCTGGTGGAGGTGGTGTAATGGTGTGGGAAATGTTTTCTTGGCACACTTTGGGCCTTTTAATACTAATCAATCACACAGCCTATTTGAGTATTGTTGCTGACTATGTGCATCCCTTCATGGCCACAATTTACCCATCTTCTAACTGCTATTTCCAGCATGATAATGCACCATAACACAAAGCAAAAGTCGTCTCAAACTAATTTCATGACCATGACAATGAGTTCTTCAGTGGCCTTCCCAGTCACTGGATCTGAATCCAGTAGCACACCTTTGGGATGTGTGGGATGTGGTAGAACAGGAGATTCACAGCATGAAAGTGCACCTGAAAAATCTGCAGGAATTGTGTTGTGCAGTCATGTCAACATGGATCAGAATCTCAAAGCAATGTTTCCAACATCTTGTGGAATCTGTGCCACGAAGAATTGAGGCTGTTTTGAGAGCAAAGGGAGGCCCTACCCAGTACTAGTGTAGTGTTCCTAATAAAGTGCTGGGTGAGTGTACGTACTGTTCCTTACAAAAAAGGGAGTTTCTGGTTTTAGACTATTATTGTTTCTAACCTTTACTAGAATTAACACCAGTGTTCATTTAAATCCAACTGAGAAATCTGTGATTTTTCCGTGTGTTTATACCTAGCTATTGTGTTGCTCTTAGCTGATTTGTGTGTGTGTGTTTTTTTTAATGTGGAAAAAAATTGGTGAATTTAGGCCTTTAAGTTAATAAAAAGCTGTAGGTCTAATTTTGCTTTTCAGTCTGACATGCTAATATGAGATCTATAAACATAAAAATATAAAACAATAACTAAAATATAAACAAATGTCTAATACTGTTTAAAACAGAACTAATAATCTGGGGGAAAAAATGGAAGCAAATAGGGGATTTCTCCTTTTTCTGAAACATTATAATAAAATATTTTTATGTAGGTCTATATACTAAGGACACACTGAGACCTGAGGAAATCTTAATTATTTGTACACTTTCCTCTCACAAATTTTTTTTTTTTTTTTTTTTTTTTTTTTTTTTTTACAAAAAATACAACTAGGCCCACAAGTCATATTTACATAAATAATTTATATTTTCATAGGATGCTTCATAATACCAGGTTAATACAATGAATTGAATCATTGAAAATTAAATACAATTTTACATAAATATAAGACTTCAATCGAACAATTTCAGAGTGTTGGAATTATTTGAACATGATATAAATAACATATGTGATATAGCATTTACCTTTGGCAACTCTAGATACAGTCTTGGCACAAAGGTAAACATGTGTCCTCACAAGCCGAACAGCGGAAACAGTCCGGGACTGAAAGGTTGCTGGGGTCGGAACTTTTCTCCTCAGCGCTCCTACCAGTTCCGCGTCAGATCGGCTTCAGCTTCACCCGAGCTTCACTTCAGTTTCACAAACATCTAGGGACATTTTCTGGTGAGGGGAAAAATATGTCCAGAACTCCTCTGCAAGTCTCCTGGACACAAACACAGTAACGTCCACACAGTGTGCGTTGTTTCGTATAAGAATTCCTACAAAAAAAAAAATTAGCGCGTGCTCATGTTGACATGTTTGGAAGCCTGTGGGTTCAGTTTAAATACGAATTAGGAAGGACCGTTTTGTGCGGAGACAAAACTCCAGGGAAGTCACCTGATCCTACAGGGGGGAAAGACGGTAACGTGGCCCTGAGCGTGTCCGAGAGCAGCGCTCGCGCCGAAGTGGCGGACACGCCGAACGGGCACGCGCTCTGCTGCGGGGGCGCGTGCTGCTGCTGCTGCTGCTGTTGCTGTTGCGGGCTTCCCAGATAACCGGGCTGACTCTGGATCAACCCGACCGGAGACGAGCTCATCCCGTAAGTGTTCGTAAAACCGAGAGGAGCTCCGGTGGAGCTGAGGATGGGCCGCGCGAGCTCACTGCTCCCCAGATGATCCACTGCGGGGATGAGGGAGCCATAGCCGTGGCCCTGGTTTAGAAATCCGGATGCTGAGGCGCTGTAAGAAGGAGGGTGGAGGGATAAAAACGGAGAGATTTGCCAGTACAGAGGATTGCTCGATCTGTCGCTGATTCCGAAGGCGAGCGGTGCGAATCTCAGCCCCCGCTTCATGGCCAGTTTGCCGCGTGAAGTGGCGGAGCGCCGGCGCAGTTTTCCCGTCGTCCCTCCTATAAACACCTCATCACTCGACGGGTCCAGCATCCAGTAGTTCCCTTTCCCCGGGTCATCGTAATGCCTCGGGACTTTAACAAAGCATTTATTGAGGCTCAGGTTGTGCCGGATGGAGTTCTGCCATCCTTGCTTATGCTCCCGGTAATAGGGAAAGTTGTGCATGATGAACTCGTAGATGCCGTTGAGGGTGAGCCGCTTCTCGGGACTCTGGCGGATGGCCATCATAATCAGCGCGTTGTAGCTGAACGGAGGCTTGTCGAGTTTGCTGGTTTTCCCGGATTCCGCTTTATCACTCGCTTGATCATCCGCCTTCTTCGACTTTTCCGTCGGGAGCGGTGAATGCTCCATGTCTGGCTGCTCGGGAAGCTTGTCCGAGTCGGATGCTGCTGAAAACGCGCTCTTCTCCCCCAGCCGTGCGTCTCGCGCCTCGCTTTTACACGGGAGCAGCAGACTCTTGATGCTGAATGAAGTGGACCTCTGGACCATGGTCACCTCTTTCTGATCCCCCATCTGATCTACAGCCTTTCCCTCCCAGCACACTGCTTTGGTTGTGTAGGTTTTTAAGAGGAGATCGGATCAGGGCATAACTCGGCTCACTTAACCTGCAGCACACAGAAGAGCTTCCACAGAAAGCATGAGGAAAGTGGAAAGCAGTCATTAAAGGTGGATCCGATTTATCACCACATCACCGGGGGAGGAGTTTGCTTTCATATTTCCAGTGTTTAGTTCTGCACTCGCTTTTCTTCTGACATGCAGGAGATTCAATCCGCACAGGTAAAGTAAAGTGTGCTGAGATGCATAATCAAACCCTGAGTATAGCCATGCATACATGCAGCATCTCTCTCTCTCTCTCTCTCTCTCTCTCTCTCTCTCACACACACACACACACACACACACACTCACTCCCGCGTTCCTTGTGAGGATCTTCTATTGGCATAATAATAATAATAATAATAATTATTATTATTATTATTATTATTATTATTATTATTATTATTATTATTATTATTATTATTTTAGGTTGTTTTAAAACAAAACCTGTTTTTTTTTCCACTTTCCCAGAACTGTCAGATATTTCTGTCGTTCCCACCATGATGTAAACACACACACACACACACACACACACATCCCGCGTTTGTGTTCCTTGTGTGTACCAATTCCATTGGTATAAAATAATAATAATAATAATAATAATAACAAACTATTATTATTATTATTATTATTATTATTATTATTATTGTAGCTAATTGGGATATTTTAGGTTGTTTTAATATAAAATCTGATTTTTTTTCTCTTTTTTTTCTTTTCTTTTTTTTTCTTTTCTTTTTTGCAGTTCTTCACTTTCCCAGAACTGTCAGATATTTCTATCCTTGTGAGGACATTTGGTTCCCACCAAGATATAAACACACGCACACACACACACACACACACACACACATACACAGTGTACTTTTGCTACAAATCCAAGAATTATCACATGTCCAATTATAAGCAATATTGAATTTCTGCTATATGTGGTATTTATGTAGTAATGCTATATGTTATATATGTTGTAATGGCTTTTCAACAACTTGATATATCTTATACCTCACAGTGAAGATTCACAACATAAGTGTAATAGTAACTATTTAGTAGTAATCAGCCTATTCACAAAGATTATTTATTTTTAATGAAAAGAATAATGTGAAAAAAAAAGAATGTTACTTTTGGTGTCTTTTTAAACTTTTTATAAACAATATCTGGATTTCTCCTAAACTTTAAAACTGATTAATAAACACAATATTAGCACATTGTGAATTTACTTTGAATGAGTGTACTTTGAATGTTTTAGCTGATGATGATAATTTGTAAAATCCACATTTGCTTTTATTATATAATGCAAGCATCCTGAGGATGAGGGTGTTTCTGTGGGTGATTTGGTGATCATGGCATTCACATCAAAATGATCATCTTCCAAATCTCATTAAGGATTTGCTAGCAAACACTATTAACACTTGTTCTTAAGGTCTTTTGTTTCCATTTTCCTTCTTTACTCTTCTTTATTATGTTTTATGTCAGTACTTGTGAGCATTGTTGTACAGTATGTCCTGGTGGATGAAAGACTTTTACAAACATCAGTCTCCACAACGTAAGCCAGCATGAAGTCAGCATGGACTAAACCCCTGTAGAAGGCTGAAGGGTGTATCTATCATCACCTGCAAACATGATGATAAACATGTCTCAGCGATGACAAGCACGGTCCTTCAAAATCAAACCTAGCATGGCACGGTCTATCAAGGAAGTTATGCTTCTTTGTGCCAAACATCAGTGAGGAAACTGTGGATGGTGAAGAATGAGAAAGCAGTGTCAAAACATTAGCCATGTCTCTGATTGCATACTACAGGACTAAATAGTATGTCAAAATATTACTCCACCAGAGACTGGGACAGATACAGTTGATACTCTATGTTACTGTACTGTTTATGTTTTATCTGCAAAACATCCTTCAGTGCTGTGTTTAATTATGTAACATATATGCATGTAAAATATCTGTAAATCTAGTAGCATAAATTAAAATGCATTATAGGAAAGTTGAAAATATG
>CM040481.1:8424380-8446527 GCA_022758105.1 Pangasianodon gigas
AAAAAAAACTAAAAAGTAGTCACTTTATAGCAGTGAAGGAGCTATAAGAGGAGTGAACAATGTGATAAAATTATCAACACAACTTTTATATAGCTTGCATATAGAATCCTAAAGAGTAGAGGGATCAGTCTGTTCTTTAAATTTGAATTGAATTTGGAAGAATTATCCTATTTGAATTGAATCATTCTAAACTCCTGGATGGCATGGATTTTCTGTAATTGTACTTAGACTTGCTGTCCAAGGAGTTAAAGCCATCAAAGAAGAAATATGCACCTTAACTTACTACAGGCTGAAAAAAATGGTTTAACGCACAAATGCAACTTACAAGCATACAAACTATGAACAATATGCAGACATCTGTTTGCAAGGATCTGAGATTTCTGCAGCATCTAACCTACACCTTAACACAAAGAAAGCACAAGTCCACATTTACAAAGACCTTTACACATTTATACACACAGTGTACACATTTGGATGTAACAGTCGTGCTGCGGCAGTGTGACTGAAAATAGTCATCTGTGAAACACTGCCCCGTTCAGGACGATGTGTGTCAGTGTTCATGCACTCAAAACCCGTTTACACCTGGCCTTTTCATTCGTCTAGGATCTGGGTTGTGTCCAGGGATGGACAAAGTGAGAACTTATACTAGCCAAAAGTGTACTCAAGTGAAAGTAAAAATGTTGCTACTATTAAATATACTCAAGTGTAAAAATTAGCAAGGAAATTAAGTTAATGCCATGTTTTCACACGAAAAGTAGCTTTTATTACTTATCTAAAACTGTAAGAAGATGATTATTATTTTTAAACCAAAAACACTATTTTGCCTGAAAACACCATTCAATCTCTGTAAATTTGTCATTAGCTAGAATTTGACTTTCTGCCTAGCCAATTATGTTAGCTACTGGAATTGATGCTAGTCTCACCTGGCATTAGCAAAGAAAACAGGCTATTTAGTTGCTATTTAGTTAAATATAACCAGTTATTATCAGCAAACTAGAGAAACTTAACATGCTTTTTTCAAATTAGATGGAGTTCATGCTTTCTAGGGAGGTAAAAGGAGAAGCTCATTTGATACAAGGCTTCGTTTACTTCAGCATATTGAAACTTTTTACTGAGGGAGGGCCAGGATGCTCATCCTCAAGTTCCACACTGCAGTCCAGTGTCTTATCCATATTCAGATACACATGTAGCATGAGAAGGTCACAGCTGATGATGAGTTGGTTGATTCGTGATAGTTTTTTCTACATTGATGAACTTGTTCGGATGTTAAACCAAACTGTTTGGATGCTAAACTGAGCCCTATCGATTGGTATAAAGCATTCAGTCACTGGCTGGATGAGAAATAAAAATGTAAGGAATAAAAAGTAAGGTTTTCTCTTGGAAATGTAATTAAGCAAGAGCACATGTATTCAATTTTTCAGTAATACTCAATATTTCAATCAAGTCGTATAACTGATATTCTACAGGATGTCCCAAAAGTCTCCATACATAGGAGAAATTAACACTTTTTAGCAAAATGTCTTCCCAAATTTTTCATACTTTTCAGATAGCCTTTCAGAATGCCTTTGACAAAAGAAGAACATATTGAAATCATTCTCATGGCTGGAACAGGAAGCTGTCGCAAGGTTGTGATGGACTTTAACAGGAAACATGGCAAGCACATCACACGCAACACTGTTGCCAAACTTATTAACAAATTCAAAAAGTCTGGAACTGTTGCAGACTAACTGAGAAGTGGACGTCCACGAACATCCACTGACGAAGACACAACTGACGTGGTGCTGGCAAACATAGTCCCCTATGTATGGAGACTTCTGGGACACCCTGTATATTAATATATTATTGATAAGAATAAATATGCCAAAATAATACTTGAGTGTAGTAACAAAGTACAGTTACTCACCTACTGTCCACTGCTGGTTGTATCCTGATAAACTAACCACATGCTTTAACCACACTGTGTGAGTGTTTGCACTTCATAAACACAGATATTCCCTTATCATTAAATAAATAGTGCAATATTGTAAATAGTGTGAAAATACTGTATATGCCCTATTTACACTATCTCAACTGAGATTTTTCTCTTGTTCTCTCAAATGAATTGAAGAAGTACAAAAACTAGCCAAGGTATTATTTAATGAAAAATTAATGTGCAACATTAAATAATGCAACACACATCTGTTAAGAGGAAAAGCAAGGTTTTTTGTAATAGGGCACTTATCTTAATTTTTCTGCCTTATTCTGTTCGTACTGCTCTACTGCTCTAGGTATTGCATTAAAATGACATGCAAGTACAACAACGAGTCTTGAAGCAAACACAGAATGCTCTGTCGAACAGTAGCCTTGCTCTCTGTGTGCGATGGAAAGTAACCCAGGCAGAAGTTTTAGATGGAGATCATGTTTAGAACAGTACGCCATTCTTGTACATCGTTCAATGGCCATCTTTACGCCAAAATAATTTGTATATCACATAACTTTATTCCCTCCTCCCCAAGATTCTTTTAAGTTGTCTAGTCTTTCTGAGATATTAAAATCACCCATCAATGGCAGAACAATGAAATTCCTTAAAGATTTTATCTGTGCTGTCTGAACTGTTATCATTTGGGCAGTTTCCTCTGTTTGATGCTGTTTTTGGTGATACAAAATACATACAATACATACAATAAAGGCAGAGAACAGCAAAAGTGGGTGAATATGATAATTATTAATTTCATGGTGTGTATAATTTCTGCATAACTGAGTTCCTGACTTTTTGGGAAAAGCCACTGAGATGTGTTAGCAAAGGTTTGCTGTCCACTAATCACTTATTAATGAATTTGCATTCTATGATTAATTTTAATACGTTAATAATGCTTATTTTGTTCTTTATGACAAGACCTTTTGGCCTTTCCTCATGGAATTGATTTTATTGATTTTATAAGCAGTATGCATTTATGTACATATGTATGTGTGTGTCTGTTTAGTTTAGTTGAATGATTATGCTATATTGACACATTTATGGCTTTATCTGCTCATGGATTTGTTGAACAACTTATATCACTGTGTTGCTTAGAAGGACACCTTGTGGTCATGTGAAAAATAGCTGTTTCTACATTTTAAAGTGTGTGGGGTTTTTCTCTTTTTCCAGCTTACCATTTATAGTGACATTAATTTTTTACATGCTGTTTCTCTTTCCTGCAAAAATGGTAGAATTTGACCTACAATTTTTTGGTTCATGTTTGATACAGTAACATTGGAGAAGTCAGGAACAGGTCACACATGACACACAGCTTACAGAGTAGCAACATAGAAAAGGGAACCATAAAATGAACATGAGCAGCAAAATAAGTAATTTCTGAATAATAAAAGAGAACACTCTTATAGGAGTAATGCTGCACACAAATCAGAAAAGAAATCCTATTGTTTTCTTCAATTGTTCACAACAGACAAAAAGAAAAACCTGCGTCTGGGTGCAAGTGTCTGCTCTCGGGACATAAAACAGTTGATAACGATAATGACTTTAGTAACTGTAATGCATGGGATACAGAAATTGGTTAACATTGTTCACCTGTCTACTAGCTTGATAATCCTTTCATTGATTTCATTCAACCCACATTTCATTTTTAGCTGCTTGGAATTTAATTTTTTGTACATAAATTGTAAAATATCACGAGGGGACATTTGCTCTCGACTCTATTTACACTCAAGCATGAAAAGTTTACACAGACTTGATGAAATGAAATACTGAAATAGTCCCCAGCAGCACTGATTGACTTTGAGCATGCATAACCATTGCTGGAGGGGGAAAGTGTTGAATAATTTATGTTCATCAGCTGCTAAATAAAATAATAACAAACAAAACATTTCTTTTTTGGAAAAGTGGAGCTAGTGTACTTGCAGCGGTAGTGACAGAAAGAGAGCACAAATCACCCACAAGTTCAAAGATAAAGCTAAAATTAGATTTTAATTTTTTTTATCACCTGTTGGTTTCTGGTTTATGTTTTCCTGAGATTTTAATGTATTAAAATACAAATTCTGTTATTACTACACACAAATAGGCTACACTGACAATTTGCCATGTACATAGTATTTAAATCTTTATTTTCATGTGTGAAATCAGCAACAATAGCATTTTTATGACACTGAGCATTGGTATGATGTTCTTACTTATTGTTCCTTTGTGACAAAGTATCTACAGTATATGCACTGACCCAAGCAACAGCCTTCTTAATGACCATTACTTGTTAGAATTGATGTATAAAAGAACTATAGGATCGAGGATTTTAAATACACCAACAATATCTGATGGCTGTTTTAACAGTGGGACTTGCTCTTTAAATATTTTTGGTGGTCCAGTCCAAGTCTAGAATTAACTTGATCCAGAGGCTTCACAAGTGCAGCTTGGCATACACAATGTCTGGTGAAACTGGTTCAAGTGGCAGCGATCTCTGCTCTGTGGATTTTGAGATATTTGGCTATGTTCAGGGTACTGACTAACTTTTTTTTTGGCTAATAACAGCTGTATAACTGGCAAGCTTTCTTAATTTATACAACTTAGAGAAGCTGATTTTAATCTTGCACTTGTTTTACATAAGAAAGGATTTAGGATCTTTGCTTAGATAAAAATGGATCATAGGACACTGTTACATGGCTTGACTAAAGTTATATAGCTTAGAACAGAGCGTTAAAATAAGTTTTTTGACTTGTGCATTTTTATATCCAGACTGGTTGGGATGACATAATTATGATTCATGGCAGGTGGCACATTATTATAGCCAACTTACAGTAAACTTTATATTATGTAATTGAAAACTATGCTTACAATATGTGCTGCTTACAAGTTTACATGATCTTTGCTCATTGCATTTAACATACTTCTGTGTGTTTCACTTTTGACACAGGTGTCTTCTTTCGTATGGTAAGTAAATCTCAGGATCCTGAAAATTTTTTGTGTCACTCTGTGTAGACATACTGCATGTGTAAGTATTATATTGCTCATTGCTGTTTTAAGACAGGGTCTGTAGCAGGGTTGCCAACCTGTGTTACCTGAGAACTAAGCTTGGGCATACTGCTTCAGCCAACCGCAACCCGCTGTTCAGAGAGGTGGATGTTGATCTCAACATTCATGAACTGCCACCCCAAAACATTCCGTGGTTTGGAAGTGTTGTTACGACAGAAGCCTTTTCTAAAAGCAACCCAGAAAATTCAATTGTTGTGATGAAATAAGACCAAAGTCAATTTGACCAAAGTAAAAATGTTTTTAGCTACACACACCATCTGCACACACACACACACATATATGTGTGTGTGTGTGTGTATATATATATATACAGTCAGATCTGGAAGTATTTGGACAATGACAGAGTTTTTGTGATTTTGCCTTTATACACCACCACAATGGATTTGAAATAAAACAATCAAGATGTGATCGAAGTGCAGACTTTCAGCTTTATTTTAAGAGGTTCCACAAAAATATGGCATTTACCATTTAGGAATTACAGCCATTTTCAACAAAGTACCTCCATTTTCAGGGGCTCAAAGGTGCGGTCCATTTCCTCGTTAGTTCAAGACAAATGAAGCAGATAAAAGGTCTGGAGTTGATATCAACACACACACAAATATATATATATATATATATATATATATATATATATATATATATATATATATATATATATACGCATACAGCATACATATATATATGCCACTTTATTCTGCTCATACATCCAAATATCCAATCAGCAAATCATACGGCAATGCAGTCATGCAGATACAGGTCATTTAATGTTCACATCAAACAACAGAATGGGGGAAATGTGACTTTGACTGTGGTATAGTTGTTGGTGCCAGATGGACTGCTTTGAGTATTTCACAAAATGTTGATTTCCTGGTATTTTCATGAGTCTCTAGAGTTTACAAAGAATGGTTCAAAAAACAAAAAACATCCAGTGAGTGGTCATTCTGTGGGTGGAAAAGCCTTGTTGTTGAGAGAGGTGAGAGAAGAATGGCCAGACTGGTTTGAGTGGAATGAAAGCAGAATAATAATAAAAAAAAACACTGGACTGCTGTTTTAATTGTGTTTCTTACTCACATATTGCCATTTGGCTTCAGGTGGTTTGTGGCCCATAGTTTGGACAAACCTTGGTTTAATATTAAATGTTTTCTTTGCTCAAACATTCAAATGTTTTTTTTGCTCAAACGCATAACAGTGCATTCATGAGAATAACAGAATGTTAGAATCTCTGCCTGCCTCTCTGAAAGTTTGAATCACCTTCTGTGTCTCTCAGCACTCAGAGAGAAAGGGAAACAGCCTTGGTTTGGTTGGCTGGGTGAAGAACACAAACCAGGGGACAGTGGTGGGACAGGTTCAAGGACCACGTCATCTGGTTAATCAAATGTGAGTGCTATGTACTGTACACACACACACACACACACAAACGCACATGTATATTACTAATATTTTATAGTCAGTCATAATATTTAATCTACACTTGAGTTTGTTTATTAAAATTTTAAAATTTGAGTTTTCATTTTTAGAAATAACAGCATAAAAGACAGAAATAAAACAATAGACCAAATGGACTTGGTTAGCTTTGTCAAGCCAATGTGGGAATCCACTGAGCACTCCACTTCCCAGAACACACCATGACCTACAAACATGGCCACCACGGACTACAATCTCCAAAACCTTCCTTATTCACATTCACATTCACCCGAACACTAACAAGGCACACCTGTTTCCATATCCTCAGCCTATATATACTCAGACCCTCACTATGACTCGAACGCTCAGTGTACAATTACCTGACTTACCAAGCCTTTGTTTCTGTGTTTGCCACCCTGCTTTTTTATTTTTTGGTATCCTGATTTTTGTATTCTAGATCTTGCCTTGCTGTTTGCTGATCGCCTGACTTTCTGCCTGTCCCTGTTTACGAGTTTGCTTCATGTTTTGGAATTGTTTGCCAGTTTTAAATAAAATTCTAAACTGCAATTGCATGACAGATTTTGCCATCACCATGAATGCAGCAGGCTGCAAACCCTGGCTCACTCATATCTTGCCCTGACAAGTATGCAGGAGAGACTTCCCAGTGCAAAGGCTTCCTACTACAGTGTTCATTGTACTTCTTGGGTCAAGAGGGGGTTTCTGATCAACAGAAGATTCATCTCACAGACAAAGCTCTCAAGTGGGCTGCTGCAGTCTGGAATCAAGGAGGGGATTCACTGTCTTCATATGACTACTTCATAGAACTGTTTCAGTGAGTTTTCGATCATACCCCCGAGGGCAAGGAAATTGGCAAGGACTTCCTGACAGTCACTCAAGAGATCAAGAACACTGCTGAATATGCACTGGAATTCTGCACTCTTGCTGCTGGAGGCAGATGGAACTAGCCGGCAATCAAAGCCGCTTTCCGACAAGGACTCAACCAGGAAGTGCAAACAGAACTGGCATACCGAGATGAGAACATGTTACTGGACTCATTGATCTACCTTGTCATTCATTCGGATCATCTCCTCTACAATCGCCAAGTTCCTAAGTGGACAGTGAGTTCTGCACCTGAGATCGACTGCCCTGAGCTCATGCAACTTGGAAGAACCAGTTTAAGCATAGCGGTATGAGAAAAAAGAAGGAGAGAGAGGCTGTGTTTCTACTGCGGTCAGTCTGCTCACTTTGTGGCCTAATGCCTGCTCCAACCCAGTTCAACTTAGAGGACCCCCACCACCTCAGTTACCCCCTAGATGATCAAGCACTTAGACTATGTTTCTGTCCTCTCAGAACTGGTTTAGTCTGGAGCAACGGGAAATTTCATGGATCACGATATCTTTCTGAAGCTCAACATACCCACATAACCACTGCAACATCCCCTTAAGATTCGTGCTAGAGATGGAAGACCCATCAGAAATGGAACAGTGATGTTATGCAGTGATGTTATACAAAACTCCTTTTGATTCAAGTCAGTGCTCTCCATTATGAATGTATTTCCTTCCTGGTGACCGTCACCACCAAGCATCCTATTAACCTTGACTTCCCCTGGATGCACCTTCACAATCCTCAGGATTGTGACAAGGAGATCACGAGGTGGCCCTCTCACTGCTATGATCACTGCCTGCAACTTCCCCGACTCGTCCTAGCTTCAGCCAAGGTGGAAAGTCCCGATACTTCGTCCATCGTCAACATCCCCCCATGTATCATGAGTTTCAAGAGGTCTTCAGCAAAGTGAAAGTGAGCGGTTGACCCCCTCATAGACCCTACAGTTGCACCATTGAACTGTTGCCATGTACAATGCCACCACGCAATCGCATTTATTCCCTCTCCTTGAGAGAACAGCAAGCTATGGAGGATTATGTTCAGGAGGCACTGCAAAAAGGCTACATCCATGCTTCCACCTCCCCAGCATCCGCTAAATTCTTTTTTGTGGAAAAGAAAGGAGGGGGGCTCCGTCCTTGCATAGATTATCAGGGGCTCAACCAGATCAACATCAAATACTTCTATCCTCTCCCGCTGTCCCCTCCGCACTGGAACAGGTCTGGTCAGCCAAGATATTTACAAAACTTGACCCATGCAGTGCATATAACCTCATCCGTATCATAGAAGGAGATGAATGGAAAACAGCATTTGGCACCACCTCTGGTCACTTCAAGTATTGTGTCATGCCGTATGGGCTCTCTTGCACCCCCTCAGTATTCCAGTGCCTTATCAATGATGTGCTGAGGGACATACTGGGGAGGTTCGTCATTGCATACATTGACAACATTTTCATCTACTCGCCCTCCCTCAAGACACATATCCAGCACGTCAAGCAAGTCCTGTCTCATCTCTTAGCTAATCAGCTCTATGTGAAAGCAGAAAAATGTGAGTTTCATGTTTCCACAATCTTGTTTTTGGGGATATATCATTGGCCCCGAAGGGGTATCCATGGACCAAGCCAAGGTGGCAGCAGTCAGATAGAATGGCCCACTCCCATGACAGAGCTTCAAAGATTTCTGGGTTTTGCCAACTTCTACAGAAGGTTCATAAGGGCCTTCAGTGCCATCGCTGTTCCCCTCATGTCTCTGTTGAAAAAGGGACCCAAGCGGTTGGCCAGGAATGTAGCAGCACATGAAGCCTCCAAGACGCTTAAAATTGATTTCACCACCGCTCCAATCCTGAAGCACCCCTCCAAGCCTTTCATAATGGAAGTGAACACCTCTGAGTCCGGAGTAGGAGTGGTGCTTTCCCAAAAGTTTGGAAACAAACTTAAGCTCCACCCAGTGGCCTTCTACTCCAAGAAACTTTCCCCAGTAGAAGTGAACTATGACATCAAAAATCGAGAACTGCTGGCCGTGAAACTTGCACTGGAGGAGTGGCATCACTGGCTGGAGGGAGCAGTCCAGTCCGGACTGCTTCACAGAGCACAAGAATGTCACATACCTGAAAAAACTGCCAAACGCCTGAACTCACACCAAGTCAGGTGGGCTTTGTTTTTCACCCAATTCAATTTCACATTCTCATACCGACCTGGCTCCAAGAATACCAAGGCTGACTCCTTGTCCCATCTGTATCCCTCCAATGATAAAGACCCAAGCCCCGAACCCATCTTAATCCCTCCTGCTTTGTCAGAACTATCACTTGGGACATTGACGACAAAATCTTCTGCTCACCAGGTCAAACCCCCTCCACATGGCCATTGGGGCGCAGGTTCGTACCACCCAGTCTGAGGAGCAAACTCATCACCTGGGCACACATGACGCCAGCTATCGGGCATCCTGGAACCCAGAGAACTTATCCTCTGTTGAAGACAAAATGCTGGTGGCCCACCATGGTCACAGATATACACAAGTTCATCTCATCCTGTGCCGCTTGTGCTCAGGCTTAGGTTCCACGCATGCTACCAGCCCGCATAAACCTGTCACCTGTCACCCCTGGACCATTAGCATCAGAAGTTCCCCCCACTACACCATCAACACACCTTGACACTAAAGGACCACCCGCTTATCTAGTAAAGAGCATCCTGAACTCACGCGGCAAAAAAGGGAAGTTGGAGTACCTCATTGAGCGGGAGGGCTACCCCCCTTAAGAGCAGCATTGGATTCCAGCGCACAACATACTCAACCCCTCGATCTGCCAAGAATTCCAAGTTTTTGTATTATGGATCTTGCCTTTGAATTACTGTTTGCTGATCGCCTGATTTTCTGACTGTCTCTATTTGAGCTTGCATCACGTTTTGGAATTGTTTGCCTGTTTTTATAAAATTCTAAACTGCAATTGCATCCATCTCCGATTCCGTCACATGACAAGCGTGAGTAATGTGGTATGCTAACTTGAGCTGAGTTTTCTAAAAGTACTGCTAAAATAATACCATAATACAATAATGGCCCCAGAAAATTTTGATGGTGGGTTACTTAAAGTTAATTAAATATCACCTTTCTTCTTTTTTTCTTTCTTTCTTTCTTTTTGAGAGCAATTGTAACATGGCAAAGCAATTTCCCCCTGGGATTAATAAAGTTCTTTGAATCTTGAATCTTGAATCTATATATGCTATGTAGGTTGTACATTCATCTAAGAAAAAGGGGAGATAGGCAGTGATCACAGATAAATAGGAAAATCCATAGACACTAAATAACAGTCACAACCAAACAGTTATACATGATACTAAGAACTACAACTAAGAACTGGAAAAAGAGGAAGCAAGTATAGCAGGATCACAGACTAGCACCTGAAAAAAAATAGAAATCATCAGTCAATATCGCTGTTCTCTTAGCAAACAGTGGAATATATTTAAACGGGTTCTATCTCTACTTCACCCCACCTAACCACCAGAAATGGTGAAAATCACCTGGATGGTGAAACCTTCAAACATAGTGGCAGGTTTGTGAGGGGGAGAAAAATGTTTCTTTCGTCCAAAAAAAAAAAAAAAAAAAAAAAAAGGATTCACAACAAGCTTGTAAAAGCTCAGAATGGAAAAAAAAACACCAAAGTCTCCAGAAGAACTGTAGCAGGTTTTCTTTTAAAACTGGTTTCCTTTTAAAACTGGTGGTCAGCAAAAAAGTGAATTTAGTCTTTATAATTTCATTATTTTCAAGGTTATTGAATTTCTTTACATATGCAAATCTTTTGCTCAGTCCTATGCTCATGTATGCGTATATACACTTTTCTACCAGCAGGTGGAAGAATATAACAAGACTATAACCTTTTTATAGGTGATTGACTTCCATTAAATGGATAAGGATTACTAGTCTAAATTATGATAAAGAATTATTATATATCCATTATCCCATATGCAGGAAAGCCCCATAATAACAAACATTATACAAGTTGAAAATTCTGCCTGTATCATTTCAGTCTAATCCCCCCAAAAAAAAGAATCATAAACAAATAAGGTAAAACAAATTTTTGACTGCTACAAATTAGAAACAATTTAACATGTCTGTTCAGAGACAATTCCTATAGCTTAGTAAAGAGCATATTGTGGCTGCTACCCTTTCTAGATAAGGAATAAAACGTGATGGGGAATACAGTTATTGGACATTTGTTAACAGAGGGGTGGTGTGGTTACCACCCCAAATTTGAATACTTTTATATAGCAGCACTTCCCATAGTGTTTTATTCCTCTTATACTACACCACTTTGCCAACTTAAACAATTTTTATTTATTAAAGAATGGCACATTGTACTTTTATCAATTTATATTTACACTTAACGTTGTGGAACATCGATGAAACAAGTTAGTTCCTGTTATCACTTATGTTATAGATGCATCAGCCTCTATTTATTCTCTCTCTCTCTCTCTCTCTCTCTTTTGAAATTAATAAGACAAGAATACAGCTTATGTTACAGAGAAAACACAAAGCATAAATCGCCATGTCCTGAAGACTTTCTCATGTCGGAAAACTTAAAGGAACAACTTGACCTCTGACTGTTAGAAAATGCACACACTGCAGACTCATTCCGTAAATGTTACATACACTTCTCCTTAAAGAAAGCTTCACCACATCAACTATTATACCTTGTTTTTTTTGTTAAATAACAACACAATTATTTTTTTTATGCAATTATGCCATTATTTTTCATTACGTTCTGTAGTCAGTGTATATACAAGGCTTTGTTTTATGCCTTGCGAAGTCTTCCCTGCGTTATACAGGATCTCTAAACTTAGTTAACAGTGATCAGTGATCCTTGATATCCCAGTTCCATAGTCTTTGCTGATGTTGACTCTGGGCTGTGTCATCCTAGGCTTCAGTCATTATGCTTTTGTATATTATTCAGTCCATAATTGATCCATGTCTCATGTTAGTTAATGTATACTGTTTAAGCATGATGGTCTCCATTTTACCCAACGGCATTCAGAGCTGTTTTGTCTTATAGAGTCCTATTACTGTTAATTTAATCAGTTATTAAAAAGTAATACAAGTCTTAGTAAGATATACCCTAATCTGTCCCCTATGTGCTATCAATGCAAGACTTACAAAGGGACACTACTTTATGTTTTCTGGGATTGCAAAAAAAAATAAAAGCCTTCATTAAAATCTGGGACCCACTTATGAAGTGTTCTTAGCCCTTCCCATGTACTCCATAATATTTCATAGAAGTACTAATACTAGTATTTAAACTCTTGTGCTGACCACTTACATAGTACTTGTCTTGTTAACCTACTGTATTATTAATTACTATTGAATGTATAATACAACCATTATTCTGTTATTTTTGGTTGTGGGTTTTTTTTGTTTTTTTTTTCATTTTTCATCTTATTGTGGGTATCTTTTTGTTTTTCTTTTTGCATCAAATTTAAGAAAACCAATAAATAAAGAAGTGAAAAAAGGTGGTTAAACCACAAACCATCTTCATAAATCAGTATTCAGACAGAACGTATCAAATTTATATTGGACAATGTGCTCAACATATCAGGACATTTATGTTATAAAAGACCAATATAACACTTGCAGAATGCTGACAAAAATGTGACTCAGTGCTCTCAGTATTAAAAAGAAATGCCCCTGTTGATAATTACTAGTTTAAAATACATTATTTAAATCTGAGACCAGCTTTCTTTCAAACACCAGCAGACGGCTGACAGACACTCCTTGCTATTCAGTATTGGCAAGGTCACTGTATGTGCTTCTTTCTTCTCTGCCTTTCTTGGGGTTTTTAACAGAACTGTTCAGGATGCAGCCCACTGCTCAACTGGACTACTTTAGCATTGCCATTTTCCCAGAGGCCCTGTGACCCACATTGGGCAGCAAATATGCCAAAAAAAGCAAGTGTTACAGCAGAGAATAAGTAATCTTAAGAGAAGATATATTGTACAACACTACAAGCCATATGCATGGAACAAAGTAGTGAGGTTTCAAAGTTTTTTTTATAGTTAAATCTATTTACCAACAGCCAGCACAACACATGTTAATTGACGATGAGAGTATGCAGAATGGTTTGTCACCAGATCGCTAACCAATTAAAAGGCACAGGCACAGATTGATAGATTTAACTCCTGCCCTTTTGCCCTGAACTGACTGTCCAAGTGCCCTCTTGGTGAGTGTGTATGATGTAATGTTTAATTTGGACTCTAGGTGGCACATGGAGAAAAGAGTGGAGTGTATTTGTGAGTGCTGGAACCTGCATCTTCCCTGTAACGCTTTCCACTTGTTCTCAGTCTTACCCCGGGAAAGGGGTTAGGTTGGCTTGGGTTCCAAGTAGTATTGATATTTTATCAATCTACTGTGTACGCAAGTTGAGATAAAAGGGAATATTGTTAATAATGAGCTATCTTAGAGAAAAGATGGCCTGTAACTTGCTCAGTGATCTCTTCTAATCCCTTGTATAGTAATGCCAATGTGACTAAGACCTCTAGTACATGCAGTTGTTATAATGTTTTAATCCTTCTTATTCTCATATCTCCCAAACATCTGAAAGTTTTCACACACAATCCTTTCATACTGAAAAATTACACAAAAATCATGCCCACCAGTGAGTGGCTATCCTGTGGATGTACATATCTTGTGGATCAGATGGGTCAAAGGAGAATGTCATGAATCATGCAAGCAAACTAATTTACAATGACCGGGGAAATCACATCCTAATTTAAAACTGATGTTCAAAGAGCATGCTGCTAGAAAGGTGTACAATACACTGGCAACTCTGTGTGTTTGTGTATCACAGATGTCGCAACAACCTCAAATGAAATATACCAGCACTTACATTGTGTCTTCTGGGTACGACGTGGAAATTAGTTGGGGAAACTGATATTCTTCAACATACTTAGAGGAGTTGAAAGATTAGGGGATTGCTGTAGAGGCTACCAGTGCCAGTCTGGCATTTCTGGGATTTAAACACAAAACTTCTCTGTTATTAACCACTAGGCTACCATTACATATTTATCAACTTAAATGTTTTTCATTTGAATCCTCTTTTTGCTCCTCTCCACAGGAAGATATGGCTGAGTAAGGAGGGAAGCCCAGGTAGCCGCATCACTCGGGCTGTCTTCCAAAACGAGAGGTCCATCCCTCAACTGGAGCTCTCTGGCTTCACCACCCGATACTGACGTACAACCCAACAAGCCACTTCTGTTTCTGAACTACCATTCAGAAACCCACTATTACTAATCCCACACCAAAGATCAGCCACTATATCAACATTTATAACAAATGAATCTATAAAGATAACACATTTTTAAATTCCTCTTGTGCTCTCAACAATTTGTACTAGTAAAAGATTGTATATTTCTTGAAACAATCATAACAGATTTCATGACTTTCTGTGCATAATGTATTATATTAATGTGTGTGTGGCTGTGTGTGTGTAGTTGTACTCCAGATGGTTGCACTCCGGCGCCAGAAAACTCTTCATATATGGGATTGGAAACATGGTCTCGTAATAGCATTTACACTGCATGTAGCTTCTAAATCTAAATCCTTACAAACCCAACACAAGAAAAGATCCAACTTTAAGTCATAGGCATTGAAATATTTTGGTAAGCTCCTTTATGATTGTATCAGTTCATATAATTAGCGTATAATTTAGTACAAATTGTAATGTTTTACCATGACCTGATGTTGCTTGATGTTCTAGCTTCGGGGTGGGTTTGTGTTTACCTTGGGGGCTAACAATGTTCATCATATAAACCCAGTTCATTCATTCATTCATTCATTCTTCCACTTTTCCTGATGCTCATGATGGCAACAGGCTGAGTCCACAGCCACAAGAAATTAAGCATGTGAACTTAATCATAGGCATAGCTTAAACCGGATACTCAGATGGCATGCCTCATCACTTTTTAAAAGTGTTGTCCATTAATTTTTTTTAAAAAACTGACCTGAACACTTTCTACAAATATAACTATTCATGTTGTTAGTTTGGTGTGTTAGTTTGGTTATAAAATGTCTCTTCTACAATAAAACTCTTGCATCTTGAGGGATATAAAATAACAGGGCACCTGGACGTTTACATGCACATTCAGTCACATTATTGTATCATGAATTTATTTATTTAAAAAACTACAATCTACATTGATATTGTGGCATATAAGACTATAAAGTGAGGCTTTATACCATCAGCCCCCTATTATGCATCTCAATCCTCGTAATGATGTTGAAGTATTTTTGTTGCATAATTTGCACACAGATATCATGAGTTCCACAAAAGCAAAATAAGATCCACTAATAAACAGTAAGTGATTCACGAAACTAAAAATAAATTCCATAAATAAATGCAGTGAGATGCACAAATATTTTTGTGTTTCCCCTGACTCACTACACGTAATGTGGTGTCCATGCTCATTTGTGTTAATTTAAGCTTTATTAACTTTTGATGGTGCACTGTGAGCCAGAAGAACTTTGGATGAAATCTGAAAAACAGGTGAGGTAGAGTCATGTGGTCTTACAAGTAAGCTAGCCAGAAAACATCAGTATATGTTGGTATTCTCTTAAGTTAAAGAATGGGTGATAGCCCAGGGGTATTCAACTAAAATTGTAGATTTTGTTACAGTTACCTTTTACCTTTTAATGCCTAACCATTACTGATTAGTTTCTGGCTATAATTAGGCAGTATGAAATGGTTATGTTTTGTTTCATAGTGACACTTTACAGTGCCACTTTCGACTTGCACGATGGATTCTGGACAAATTAAAAATCTGATTTGGATATGATGCGTGGAGAATAACGTATATTTCTCTTTCCAAACATTTAAACTGTTTTTATCATGGTCTTTTTTAAAACAAGCCATATCATTCGTTTCCTAATCAGACGAGAGGGGTAAATAAAATGCGACATGACTGACAATATGGCTTAATTAAAAAAAAAAAAAGTTGATGATAAAAAAACAGAAAGATTGGATGATTGGAGTATGCGTTTATTCTCCACGCCTGCAAAAGCCTGTGTCCTCTGTACAGCAATATACTGCAGTGTATGACTGGATGTACAGATGTACAGCAATTTATTACAGTGTATGATTGGATGTACAGATGTACAGCCATTTATTACAGTGTATGATTGGATATGAAGCCACAACAGAGGATCTGCTGCAGATGCCACACTGGATCATATTTAGAAAATTAGAGTCGCTAAACTATAGCTAGGTTTTTTTTCACTGGATCTGCTACAGTAATTTTTTATACCCAGTTCAGTCTGCTGAAATCCTTTGCTAGGTTCGCATATGGACTGTGGTACACCAGTTGCTGCACACTGTTACAGTCTATCACACAAATGTCACTCATTCAAACTGCTCTACACATGCTAGCATTATTATTACTTAAACTATTTGCATTCACTTTAACTAGCAGTGTTGTGTTGTGTTGTTTTGGCCAGGAGAGAAAATTAACAGGTAGTCAGTATAAGAGAAAGAGCATGTAGTCTGATAAGTGTCTTGAAGATGGCATCTGTGCTGTCCACACTGATCAGAGTCACCCTAAAATAGTTGTACACCCTAAAACTTTATTGCCATCCTGTCACTTGCCTTCCAGTCAGTATCCAATTAGACTATATGTGGATATGTGGACAAAATGACAAGTATTGCATGTAGCATTGCATGAGGACAGATACACTGCATGAGCACAGAGATAGTGCATATGAAGGCAGTATACACAGAGTGGAGGAGAGAGGAGGTGAAGGTTTATACTGGCTGTACCTGTCATTATAATGGACAATTTAAATAGCCTTTGGTATGGCTTTCTATATTTTTTCCCATTTCTTTTTCCTTCTAAATGGCTCTCAGTATACATAGACTAGCCATATCAACAAAATTTTAAAATTTTAAAAGTCACTAGAGATTGCTGGAAGTGTTTAAAAACTGGTGTGGATGTAAATACTGGTTTAGCTGATGAAGTTCTATTGTGTTCAATTTTGTCATTTTGCTGCATATTGTTATAACTTTATTTTGGCAATTAAAAAACACTCTTTACTACACATACACTCACCGCCCACTTTATTAGGAACACCTGTACACCTGCACATTCATGCAGTTATCTAATCAGCCAATCATGTGGCAGCAGCGCAATGCAAAAATCATGCAGATTCAGGTCAAGCGCTTCAGTTAATGTTCACATCAAACATCAGAATGAAGAAAAAGTGTGATCTCTGTGACCTTGATCATGGTATGGATGTTGGTAACAGATGGGCTAGACTGAGTATTTCAGAAACTGCTGATCTCCTGGGATTTTCACACACAACAGTCTCTAGAGTTTACACAGAATGGTGCGAAAAACAAAAAACATTGAGTGAGTGACAGATCTGTGGGTGGAAATTCCTTGTTGAAAAGTGAGGTCAGAGGAAAAAGGCCAAATTGGTTCAAGCTGCCAGGAAGGATACAGTAAGTCAAATAATCACTTTTTACAACCATTGTGAGCAGACAAGTATCTCAGCATGCACAAAACTTCGAACCTTGAGGCAGATGGGCTACAACAGCAGAAGAACACATTGGGTTTCTCTCCTGTCAGCCAAGAACAGGAATCTGAGGCTATCATGGTCATCAAAACTAGACAGTTGAAGATTAGAAAAAAAACACCTGGTCTTTTTCCAGTCTTCAACTGTCCAGTTTTGATGAGTCTATTAGGTGAGTCTGTCCAGTTTCGGTGAGTCTGATGTCGTCTTCTGCTGTTGTAGCTCATCCACCTCAAGGTTTGATGCGTGTTGATAAAGTGTGCTTATTTGAGTTACTATATCCTTCCTGTCAGTTCAAATCTGTCTGGTCATTGTCCTCTTATCTCTCTCATCAAAAAGGTGTTTCAGCCTGCAGACCCTTCACTCACAGGATATTTTTTTGTTTTTCACACCATTCTGTGTAAACTCTAGAGATTGCTGTGTGTGAAAATCCCAGGAGATCAGCAGTTTCTGAAATACTCAAACCAGCCCATCTGGCACCAACATCCAGACCATCATCAAAGTCACAGAGATCACACTTTTTCTTCATTCTGATGTTTGATGTGAACATTAACTGAAACTCTTGACCTGTATCTGCATGATTTTATGCATTGTGCTGCTGCCACAAGATTAGTTGTTTAAACAACTGCATCTAATTAACTATTTAGCAGCTTATGTAATTAACTAGTATCCTAAATTCAAGGAAATCAGTAGGAGTGCCAATTGAAGTTCACAAGTCTGTGTTAAAACCAAAAAAAAAATTCTCAAAATGACATAGACATAGGAAATGGTCACAGAATCAGAATGGACAGTGTAACACACTCAGAAGAAAGCACTATCTGCTCATTTCCGCATACATGAGCTCACAGATGCCCCATGACATGGCTAGGGTCATTGTGATTGATAGGGGCAAGAGAGTAGTCTACCCCTCCCACCCAGAGAGCAAGGCCAATTTTGCTCTCTTGGACTCCCACAGTTGACCAGGATTGTGATTACTGAAGATGAATTAATGAAATACAGGAAAGCCAAAGCAACTGTTCATTCTACTTTGGTACTGTTAAATGTTAAGGATCAGTTTGTGTTTAGGTGACGAAAAGATCTCATTAAGTGCTTACATTTGAAATATATATCTTCTAAATCAACTATTTTATCCATACATCTTCCAATGCCATATCAGGGCAAGGCAAAATCTGCCCCATGGATATCTTTAGCACTTTGATTAATGTTCGAACTAAAACCTCAGGCCTCCTATGACCATATTTTCATGTTTTCCCACACACTAGGGAGCCTCTTATGCCTACTATCCTACTGGTTTCCAGAAATAAGTGGTCTGATTGGAGCAAGCCAAAAACCACAGGATTTATATCCCTAGTGAAAAGGCTATAGAGATCTGTGAGTGCCAATCTGTCCCAGTTACATAACCACAATCCACCATTGATTGCACCCTCCAGCTTTTGTCTGTGTGTCATGGTATTCATCTGAGTGCCTGCGTTTCCATGGAGATGACTGGATGGGTCCTTGATTCAAGGGCTTATGTAATATAGCCATACTTTATTTTACTGTACTGAAAACCATGGCGCTGTAGTATTGCACTGTAGCAACTGGAGGGATATTTAAATGGAAGGGGCAAGATGCTGCTGTACACTGAAAAAAAAAAAAGGGGGGGACTTCAAGCTGTATGGTTTCAAAATATAACTGACATGAGCAAGCAAAGAGCACACACTCTCACACACTGGTGAGAGACAGTGATTGTCCGGTCAAGTTCATTGGGAGGCTGAAAGGGGGTTGATCCCACAGACCCGGTTAACAAATAACAAAGTGGCCTTGAGGCAGTGGAGTCTACAGCATACACACTGTTACACACCATAATACTGTCTATTCTTCTATAGGTCTCCTCTCAGAACACAGTGTGATAGAGGCTGCCAGCATTTAATACAGTGCGTGGGTAGAGAGAAAGAAAAAAACTTTAGTAAAGAGGGAGGCGCTTTGCAAGTTACTCTGTGTCCATTTGTCCATCATCGTGGACATTGCGTATAGACTTTATCGCACATTGGGCCTCATTTATCAATCTTTTAGTAAAGTTGCGCGCAAATGTTTGTGTAAGCCAAACTGTAATTAAAATTTCTGCCGGATTTACAGACATTTTGGAAAATGCTGATTTTATTTGTGCTCTCATGCTTATGTTGATATATACTAATCACCTGTAAACTACCAGGTGCTTCCATGGCACAGTTGATTTGTATATGGTGCTCACAAAACTCCAAAAAAGGCAAAGCTCACAGCACTAAAATGACCAGTAAACAGCACAAACAAGACTTTCTCAGAGGTAGAAGTGGAAGTTATTTTGCCTCATGTCTATGCCAGTAAAAACATATTATTTAAAAGCGTAACAACCCTTGAAAATGACAAAATCTGGAGCTGAATTACAGAAGTTAATTATATATGAATTAAGTGAGGTGAAAAGAAAATGGTTTGGCATGAAAATGGAGGAAAAGTATATATTGTATCCAGGTCATGCAAGCAAATCATACATATCTATTTTTTTATTCAAAGCAAAGTGTCTCAGAAACTTTCAGGGCCAGAAAATTTCTCGCATACCAATGCGATCTCCCGGATGCCATGTTGGAAATACAAGTGGGTAGGAAGTGAAATTTGGCATGCAGCACACTAGGGGTTATATGGCGCATTGCAGCTTGAGACATACCAGATTAGTCACTTATCGGTCACTTAGTGCTGGCTCTAATAAAGCGTTGCACAGCATAAAAAGAAGATGCTGTGGAAAACGGAACTAACTTATACAACACCTGACCCCATCCTCCTTTTACAGTGACATTCTTACTGGAATAACTCGTCTTATTTGTCTTAATTTATGTTTTTTTCATGCTTAATATTTCATTAGTTAATGCTTTAATATAAAATAACTGGGCTTTAAAAAATATTCATTAAATATGTGTGTGTAGTTGAAATACATAAGCTATTTAAAGTTGACAGCGTAATCCATGTATAAAAGTGCAGCCATCCTGATTTATAGGATTGGAAGCCAAGCAATATAGGTTTACATTAGTCAGGCTTCTTATGCTTAAATTTACACACACTCAGGAGCATGAATAGGACACAAATTTTTTCGGAAATTACCAGATTTTCATGAATACCAAATTTCTTCTGTAATTGCTTATATGTGTATCCAGCTTGATAAATGAGGCCCGTATGTTAGAAGCTCATAGGTCTTATAAGATGCTATGCTTCTAGGTTTTAACTTCTTGTCGAGAGATATGTAACGCACATCTGATATAGCTCTGATATAAATGTTTGAGTTTATGCATGAGCATATAATATAAACATGAGTGTTTATGAGTGCAATTGTCAGTTTGTAAAATGCAGTGTAACATTGCTAGGTAAATCTGCTTGTTGGCTGCACTAATATTAGCTGATGTACTTCACATTGGCTTCCACTCTAGTTAGTGGGGTTTGTACTGTTTATAAAAGAATGTTTATACAGGAAAAAGTTCTGCTTGTAAGATGAACTGTTGCTCTCAACAGTTCTGCAGTTTTTGTTTTGTATATGCCATATTCATATATCCAATATACACTGTTTTTGACCCAAAGATCTTTTTTTTTCCTTCAGTTCAAACCCATGTTCACATGGAGCTCGAACAGGGACCCAATTTCAAGAAATGCTGTTCACAGATCAATCATTTTTGTATGACCTTCTACAGTCTTGTGTTGTACAGTGACATCTGCACTTTTTCCTACATGGAGTACAGTTCTCGACAACTGTTCTGAACAGAGCAACTGATTACACTCACATACTAGTAGATGCCCCTGGATGCCAAACGTGGGCAGAAAGATAAATTTGTGAGTGAGTGCAAGAGTGAGTAAACATCCACCCACCCGCTCACTTTCTCTTGCCTGAAATCAGGCTTTTTTTTTTTTCATTGTTGGCCCTCCTCTTCATCATAGCCCTTTCTCCACTGACAGGAGCCCAGGAGACTCTGCGTCGTGGCCATAGCAACTGCTTTGCACAAAGCAGCCCTACACAGGAGAAATGAAACTCAGCACACACCCCTCCTACTCAACATGGTTGCACGATTGAAAATTTGGAAGAATTTCCATGAATCAATTTTTATGAAAAATGATGGTTACGTTTAGGGCAGGGTTAGTGGGTGTAGTTTGCATACAAGTTCATTTACATTACTTAAAACATTAGAATTTCAGTGAATTATGTGTGAAGTAGTCGGATTGACTTTTCTCAGCTGGCCTCAGGCTTTCTATTCTTCAAATCCCAGTTGAACACACAGCATGGTATAAATAACCTGTTAAGTAACAAACCGTAAGCTAAACCAGA
>CM040481.1:8446627-8460196 GCA_022758105.1 Pangasianodon gigas
GTCTCTTGAACTTGCTTTGGACAAATGAATGAATAAGGGTAGAGGTGGACAATGTGGAAAAATATCATCATGATACACAACATTTGTCACCATATGTAGATTTGCTAACAAATAGTAAAGCCACATCATAGAAACTGTAAATTCAGAGACGTTGAGTATTCAACATCTACAAAACATTCAAGTATTTAATGAGGAATTGAAAGATTGGTACCAAAATAGTTATTTGTTACAGTGAGTAAAAACAGTGAGACCTGGTGATACCCGCAATAATCCGAAAAGTGTTCCATGATGTGAATATATTGTGATATCAATATCCTATTTTGTTATTACAAGCCCCTAAGTGCCAAGGAGACAGCAGCAATAAAACTGCAATAATATCCTGCTGTATTGTTCATGTGAAAAAATAATGATATTACTCTGCCTTGCTGGCCTTTTGACTTGTGAAGGGTGTTGTGGTGTTGAGTGCAGAGCTTCTGTATAGCATGATATCATATCATATCCAGGAATAATGTGTTGCTGTGATGGATATGGCTTTCCATTGTGATATGAAATGTTGTAGCATCTAGCTCATTTACAAATATATTACTGAAATAAGAGTAAAAAAAGGTTCAATTAAGAATGGTACAGTGTATTATTATTATTATAGTGGCTGATATTTCTGTTACCAACAGTGTTAAACTCTACAGGGTGCATCCACATATACCTGTTGAGTGTTTCTGGAGAGGCAGGAGTTGCTAAGCAACTATAAGACATCCATGACAACTTGGCTCCTACCTTAATGACTGAAATGTGAATTGTTTCACACGAAGCATAGTAAAGTGTTGTGATTAGCCTCTGTCAAAATGAAAAGCTTGCACATACAACAGGGTCCTTAATTAGAACCACTATGTCTTGCAGTATAATTGAGTTTTAGCAAATTGACACATTTATTGGTACCATGCTTCTGCTCAGATAATCATTTATATATTTCCTGAAGGTTTTCATCCAACACTGACAAGTAGGGCAGAATCAAATGCGAGTGTGTAGGGACAATATAGCTTCAAATCGCATTGCAGTTTAATCAGAGCAGCTAAACTGTTACTGTGGCATTCATAGTTCAACAAAGCCTGATGGCTAAAGTTGAAGACTTGTTTAAAATAATTAAAGATTTATACCCAAACTGGAGGCATGGTGGCTTAGTGGTTAGTACTGTTGCCTTGTACCTCTGGAGTTGTGGGTTTGAATCCCTCCTCTGGCCTGTTCTTTTGGTCTCCTTGTGCTTCGGGGGTTTCCTCTGGGTACTCCAGGTTCCTCCCCAGTCCAAAGATATGTGTTGCACACTGATTGGCTTGTCCGTAGTGTGGGTTGGCACCCTGTCCATAGTGTCCCCTGCCTGTGCCCCAAGTCTCCCTGGGATAGGCTCCAGGCTCCCCCATGATCCTGTGTAGGATAAGTGGTATGGAAAATGGATGGATACACAATTTGAGGCTTAATGTATGGCCACTTTATGCCTATGTATATGCCTACACACCAAACTGGGCCCAGACACATACCATCAGTTCCTTATAAACTCTATTCCCTCCAAGTTAGCTGGGCTTTGTGTCCAAGACTGTCATTACCACATCAAAAATAACCCAAAATCAAAAGTATAACCATGATTCCAGATATTAAAACTATGTCTAATTAATTTTCCGTGCATGATTGACCACACAAGTTTCAACTAAATGGAATCCTGCACCATTTACAATGGAAGTAAGTATTTAGCAATGTTTTGTAACCTTATCATATTACTAATATAAAACAACATGAGTGGCTCCCATGCCTAATAATGCATCACTGGTCTGAAGAGACTATCATGAGTGTTTATGATATCCCACAATGCACTGCAAATAGGTTAGTGTCCAAATTATGTACACTATAGGACAGTGTATCTTAAAGTGGTGTCTGGGGACCACCAGGAGTCTGTGAAATATAGTCAGGGGATATATTTCATTACAGTAGTTTATTAAATTTAGTTACAGTGGTGGAAATCACAACAAACCATTATCAAATGTGTTATATTTATTATGGTATATTTGAGTTCTTATAATTATTAGTCTATATGATTGGTTACTTGGGTTTGATCAGCTAATGAGCTGCTGCTGTAGAGCAATAACCACCTCTGGGCAGGACATAAATGTTCTAGAGAGCATTTCACTGGACAAGACTAGTACAGGATGAGTCGTCAAAAATTTTCAGCTGTTTTCCTGACAAACAAGAATATCTCTATTCAAATTATTTTTTTTAAATAGATTGTTTTACTGTTGTTTCGGTGGCCATAACACTAAGTGACAGGTACAGAAGCCTCCAGAAAAAGCTCCTGATTTGATTTCAACAAACAACAAAAAACAAGTAGGCCTATAAATACTGTCAGCCTGAATCTAATAACAATCAAATTTTAATAAAAATGTGTTCTTTTGGTGGAAAGATCAGGAACATAAAGCTACGGCTCCAATAAATAGTGAAAATATTATTGTACACATTGAAGTAATGTTCAATAATTCTGTACTAAGAAGAAATTATCTTACAGTTAAGGGGTGTGCAAAAAGTTTGACAACCCTTACCCTTGTACCATAGGGTACACAATACCCATAATGCACCTTGCTGTAGGGAATGCGCTGTATTCTCACGCGCTCGGGTGAAGTCGATAAATTGCGCTAGTGTGAAGGCGTGCACTGAAGCCCCGCCCATTGCCTAAATAAACCTGCAGTGGGTGTGCACTGAAGCCCCGCCCATTTCCTAAAGGAGCCTGCAGTAGGCGTGCACTGAAGCCCCGCCCGTTTCCTAAATAAACCTGCAGTGGGCGTGCACTGAAGCCCCGCCCGTTTCCTAAATAAACCTGCAGTGGGTGTGCACTGACGCCCCTCCCATTTCCTAAATAAACCTGCAGTGGGTGTGCACTGACGCCCCTCCCATTTCCTAAAAGAGCCTGCAGTAAGAATTGCGTGCACTGAAGCCCCGCCCATTTCTTAAAGGAGCCGGCAGTGAGGATTGCGTGCACTGAAGCCCCGCCCATTTCGTAAAGCAGCCTGCAGCGACACTTACTCTCTCTCTCTCTCTCTCTTTCTCTTTCCCTCGCTCTCTCTCTCTCTCTCTCTCTCTGGATGGTGATGCTGCTGCTGCTACAGGGACGGTAGGTTGTGGCCACAGCGCTCATTCCGCCTTCCTCGCCCAGCAGCTCTCTGTATCTGCGGTGAAGTTTGGGAGCACTTCTTCGCTAGGTAGGTTCAAAACAATCAGTTGATTTCGCCAGGTGGAGTCACGCGCGCGCTTGTGATTGATTGAACGCTGCAGTGTTAGGGTTGATGTTGCAAGGCACGAGCTCAGACATTGGAACTGCAGGAGAGCTCGTTAAGATGGAGAAATCTGGAAAGGCGTTGTGCTGCTGCTGCTGCTGCTGCTGGGAGATTGTGCATCTCTTCTGCAGTGTTGATTCAGTGCCAGTGGAGCTCCCTTTTGCTTAGCACAGACTGTGTAGGCGACGCACTTTAATCCCAGCTATAAGGCTTTAAAGTGGCGCATGCACAAAACAAGGCCTTTAAATCACAAAGATTTCAACCTGCTGTGCCATTATTTATGGTAAATAAATGTGTATTTTTGTGGGTGTGGGCGTCCTGCCTTGCAATAATCTTCGCCATTCACTGTGAGCACACCTTGATCCTGTAATGAATTAAAAAAATGCAATAAAATATCTTATAATAATAATAATAATAATAATAATAATAATAATAACCTTGCACCCTGGTGAGAATGAAGGCATTGCAGTGCTGATTCTGAAGGTTATCCTGGATTTAGATTGCTTGTTGCGCATGTTTGGGGCAAATATAATCAGAAGAGGTCCATAAAGAGCCTCTGCACAGTGCTGCAGTTTGGCAACATGAAGAGCTGAAAGTGGGAAGCGTTTCAAATGAAAGCACTGCCCTGCCGCAGTGTACTTGGAGAGACCAACTGTCCAGTTGCTGAACGTTATTGTGTCCTTACAGGAGCACACACTGGACTCTGAGAAGAGTGGCACTCAGAGCTCTATGAGCTGGATCATGTTTCTGCGCTGCTTGCCACCTGCTTTAGGGCTCAAGCTCCAGTATTTTTCTCAAAGGTCACCTCTGATGATGAAATAGTAGCGAAATGCCTTTAAAAATGATAACATCCATGTTTACTACTACAGTGCATTCAAAATGCATAGCGTTCAAGGTAAAATGCAGATTATAGGCTTTAATGTGATTGAAGTGTATATTCTCAGGGGTAAATCTATGATCCATGTACTAATTACAGCCATTTTTATAACTAATCCGTATATTTTATGGACCAGAAGTAAGTGAAGTTGTTTCTTGGTCAGCCGTGTGTCCTTACATCGAGCACACAAGGGTTCATGTACACGGGAGCCATCAAAATGTTTAGAGTTGAGCCTAGATGTGTCATGTTTCATAAGCGAATGTAAATTTTTAACATTTCCTTGAAGAAGTCTTTGCCGTCTCTCTGCGCTGCTCATTAATGTGATCAGGGGTTAGGATTTAGGAGGCGAAAGAGCCTTATTTCTTTCAGAGGTGCCAACTTTGGGCCTTTTTGCTCACACTGGACAGGAGCATTTACACAAAACATATGGTATTCATGAAAATGCAGTTCATATCGTATGAGAGTTTGTGTAAATTTACATATAAGGAGATTCACTAATGTGAACCTCGAGTGCTAGGCTAATTGGCTGCAATATATGGATTACTCTGTTAATTTTATCTTAGTTGCACAAACATTTAATGAAAATTTTGTCATTTCATCTTAATGACCTGAAAGAAAACAATCCTATATATATATATATATATGATTAGGACAAAAGAAATGCTGCTGTGTATCAGGAGTCAGTGTGGGTCTATGGTAGCTGCAGTGGCTGAGCTGCATTACTGGATTACACTTAGGAGGCACTCTTTCACTGCTTAGTCATCATTTTGTCATTTTCAGCTCTCTGTAAGCTTTACCATGTATGGTGTTTATGGGTGTGACCAAATATAAATGCGCTGTGTCATGCCCAAATATATGGGTGATTGGCTAACTACAATTGCGTGGTCGGAAAACACAAGATTTTAGATTTTCCTTGCTTGGCAGTTAACATTAAAATTATATAATTATTATATAATGTCTTCTGTTTATTTTCTGGCAGACCTGCATGATACAGTGAAGCTTTTAAATTAGCACAAAGACTCTGTTTTTCTTTAATGATCAAATGTATATACACAGCAATGTACAATATACAATGTGTATAAACAAAGTGTACATACAGTATACAATGTGTATAAATGTATATACAAAGCAACTGTATATACCTCGAATAAAAGAAAATATTTTACAACTATAATGAAATCAAATCAATGAAAGCAGTGCAAATCTTAGTAAGTATTATTATTATTATTATTATTATTATTATTATTGCATGCTATAATTTACATTCACTTTAAATTCTATTACTGAAACACAACTCTACTTACTGTTCCCCAAAACCAAAGCTGGTTGTGTTCCTGGCCATTTGAATCCTTCCATGTGACTAGAGTTGTTATGGTGTCATGGTTAACAGTTAGTCATGGTGTATGATCAGACAGTTACATCACTGTTGACTTTTTCTAAATGCCAGTTAAAAAGCATTTCTTTTTATTACCATCTACCTGTAATTTTATTTACCCAATCAGATTCTCTACTCGGGTGGTTCTCATCCTTTATGTATCTGGCTGCAGCTCTCCAAAAAATTTCGCCACCCCCTCAATCTGGACTGCCCCAAAACACACTACTTGTGATCCGCTGCTGTTGTAAGCACATTACATCTGCTGCCATGCCGAGCACGTTTGTAGCTTTAATCATACACAGCAGCTGTAAAACGTATAGACGAACATGGCTTTGCTGACCAGAACTAAACACAACTGCTGTCTGTTTTTGGCTAAGTAGTGACTCCTTTCCTTGCAGCCACTCTCTTTCAGCTTATAATGACAGTGTGATAAATACTGGCATTGTAAGGGATTTTATGGAAATGTCATACTCAAAACTGAAAAAAGAAAAACTCTTAGAGGATTTGCTATTTATGTTGCCAGTTTTTTCTTATCTATCTATCTATCTATATCTATATATCTATATCTATATATGTGTGTGTATATGTATATGTATATATATATATACACACACATACATACATATATATACATATACATATACACCGATCAGCCTTAACATTATGACCACTGACAGGTGAAGTGAATAATATTGATTATCTCGTTACAATAGCACCTGTCAAGGGTTGAGATATATTAGGCAGCAAGTGACCAGTCGGTTCTCGAAGTTGATGTGTTTGAAACAGGAAAAATGGGCAAGTGTAAGGATTGGAGAGACTTTGACAACGGCCAAATTGTGATATCTAGATGACTGGGTCAGAGCATCTTTAAAATGGCAGGCCTTGTGGGGTGTTCCCGGTATGGAGTGGTTAGTACCTACCAAAAGTCCAAGGAAGGACAACCGGTGAACTAGCGACAGGGTCATGGGCGCCCAAGGCTCACTGATGCGCGTGGGGAGTGAAGGCTAGGCCGTCTGGTCTGATCCCACAGAAGAGCTATTGTAGCACAAATTGCTGAAAAGTTAAAAGCTGGCTATGATAGAAAGGTGTCAGAACACACTGTGCATCGCAGCTTGCTGCGTATGGGGCTGTGTAGCCACAGACCTGTCAGAGTGCCCATGCTGACTTCTGTCCACTGCCAAAAGTGCCTACAATGGACAGGTGAGCATCAGAACCACGGAGCAATGGAAGAAGGTGGCCTGGTCCGATAAATCACATTTTCTTTTACATCATGTGGAAGGCCAGATGCGTGTGCATCGTTTACCTGGGGAAGAGATGGCACCAGCATGCACTATGGGAAGAACGCAATCTGGCAGAGGCAGTGTGATGCTCTGGGCAATGTTCTGCTGGGAAACTTTGGGTCCTGGCATTCAAGTAGATGCTATTTTGACACATACCATCTACCTAAACATTGTTGCAGACCAGGTACCCCCCTTCATGGCAACGGTATTCCCTAATGGAAGTGACCTCTTTCTGCAGGATAATGCGCCCTGCCACACTGTAAAAATTGTTCAGGAATGGTTCGAGGAACATGACAGAGTTCAAGGCCTCCAAATTCCCCAGATCTCAGTCCAATTGAACATCTGTGGGGTGTGCTGGCCATCAAGTCCGATCCATGGAGGCCCCACCTCGCAACTTACAGGACTTAAAGGATCTGCTGTTAACGTCTTTGTGCCAGATACCACAGCACACCTTCAGGGATCTAGTGGAGTCCATGCCTCGACAGGTCAGGGCTGTTTTGGCAGCAAAAGGGGGACCAACACAATATTAGGCAGGTGGTCATAATATGGCTGATCGGTGTGTGTATATATACACGTGTGTATGTGTATGTATATATACATATATATATATATATATATACACACACACACACATACATACATACATACATTTTTTTTTTTTTCAAACCATGACACCGCTAATTTTGGCACATCATTGTTTTCCTGCCACAATTCACATCACTGTCATCACATCAGTTCATCAGTTAGCAAATCAGCAATTTTTCCACAAAGATTTCACACTGTGAAATTCCTGTGCAGTGGACTATAGGGAAGGAACTCTTTTTTTTTTTTTAAACAATCACTACCAAATTTCTTCCAAAATCTCAGATGTGGAACTTGTATCAATGTCTACTGCTAACAAACACATTTTACTCTTCTCTTTAGATTGCCTAGAATGGATGAAATGGTCGAAATTTTCCCAAAATATTTAATTAAGTAATTAAATAACAGAGTTGAAGATGGTTCTGTCACTGTTGTGATTCTGGCTTTTCAGTGGCTTTCAGTGGATTCTGGCTTTTCGCTTAAGCTGATCAATCAGTTGCTTTTTACATGTAGACTTGAAGATTCTCCGGTTACACTTGGGCTGAGAGTACACACTCGACGCTTCCTATGTGGAATAGGTGCATTCAAGCCAGCTGTCCTTTCAAATCACAGCTTTGAAGTTAAAGTACAGACTGTCAGCTTTAATTGAGGGTCTTTATGGGTGATCTGTATAGGACTGACAGCAGTTTTTTGACATAATCCTGCTTTGTTTAGGGAATGAAAGTGGATATTTCCACTGTATACAGGAAATGGTAAGTGGGTTTGAGTCCCAGTAGAAAAAACTGGAGAAGAGGGGCGGCAGTTTGGGGACTCTGTCAGGTCATAGTAAGTGGAGCAGTGCAATAAAAAGTAGACTGCTTCCTCCAACTCCATGTTTACCACCTTCAATTTATCATGCAGTGATTTTTTTTAGCCCTGCCAACACGTAGTTTGGCCAATACCAATCCTGAGTTCTTCTTACCTACTTATACTTTGTACATAGTATACAACATAATGGCCTTGTGCACCTGCTGTAGTGTAATATATGATAGCTAGAATGCTGTTCGGGGTTCAGCTGCAGAAAAAAAGCTGGTGGAAACACAGAGCTGAATGCAATACAGTAAAAATAAAAAAGAAACCCTATTAAAACCACTCCTATATAATTTCTTTAAAGGCACACTCTGGCCAAAATCTAAAATGTAGCCATCGTTACATCTGTTGTAAACATGCCTACTGGAGTCTTACAGTGATGATGCAGCGGGCTCTGTATTTCCCGAGATTTCCCGGTTTGAATACTGGAGAAACCACTTCCTGATTACGAATTTTCGAGGTGGATGCAAAATTTGAAAAACTGCAATGGTTATGGTGGACATTTGGGTGGAAGGGGAATGGGGGGAAGAGGGATATCCAGAGAAGCCAGATAGCAAGCTGGCTACTGCTTATAAGCAATCACTTTGTAAGTAAATTATTGCGGTGGAGCGAATGGATTACTCAAATGACAGAAATGACTCAACGGTAGAGAATTTTTTGAGTTATTGTTACACAGTGACATCCATCCATACATGTTCGAACTCCACCAGCGAGAAGAGCAACAGGAGGCAAGCAGAGATCAACTGTAGATCTTTCAAAATTACCCTGAGCCAAATAACCGAAGTTAGCAACAAGACAAGTAGCTACCATCATGTTAACTAGCAATGTTACATGATTATTTATCTTTGTGTTAACTGTCTTACTAGTCATCTTACTAGTAGCTACATGCATGAAGACAAGAATTTGCTAGCTGTGATTAGCTACGTCAGTTGGGCTTCTTTTTTCTGGGCATTCTCTGTACTGAATACAGACAGATCGCCATTTTCTTCAGCATCGTCTTTGAAGGAAGACCCATTAACACTGCTTTCAAATCTTTTTACAGTCCTTCGGTTTGCTGCACACTCGGAAATATCCGTCATTTTTCGGTGGTGTAGAGATCGTTTTTGTGTTTGTGAACAAAAGGAAATGTTTTACCTGGTTAGAAAGAGACACGATTAGTTTAGCAAATGAGCTACTTGGTTATAATCTGACCCAAGTATCTATCAAGAAGGACCGAGTTGACATTAGCTAAAATATTATCCATGTATTATTATGGATTAACACAAAAAGACAAGGAGTGCTATTCGGCTAATCATAACACTTTCAAATGGTGTACCTCTAGAAGATCCTTATGGCTTAGCATCCTGTCATTGGCTGAATGGTGCCAATGAAGTGGTGGTCAAGACTGCAATGACTGGACATAGATACACATCTCACAGAATCTCTGAGTGTTTGAGATAAACTGAAGGCCTACAAGTCTCTTGATGCTTACAACTTTGTTATTTTTGAACAATTTTGTTTTGCAGTTGCAACGTCTGGGACGTAGATAGACTAAAACCTGGGGTGCTGCTCAAACAGACGGTGTAAACTCTTTTGTAAGCTGAACAAAGTCAGACACCTAAATGCCCATTGTAGGCAACTCCTCGGTAAGAACGCAAAAGATGTAGAGCTACATAGGTTTTCTTCCTGTAATGGCGTGAAAGAAGACTTCAGAGTGACGTGTCTCACTCAGAGGTACAGACTGATCAATCACAGGATCCAGGACTCCTGGATTACATATTTCCGTATTGCATTCTGGGTATTGTAGCATTCGGATGAAAACAGAAGAATGTTAAAAAAAAAATTCATAAATTCCGCAAAGCTGTGGCCAGTAAGTGTTACAGTCCCATGCAACAGAATACTACATACCATGACAAATGATCTATTAAAGTCTAGTTTTTACGCCTGAATTCTCCTTTAATAGTTGTATATGACACTCCTACTGTACTCGACAGGTTTAACATAACTGAGATGATCAGCTCGTTTGAAAAAAGTGCCAAATTACACGTGCATGTTTGCTCTCTTTGCTTCTCTGTTGCTTCTGGATTTCTTAACAACTTTGTCAAGTTTGTCAGATGTCAGGTTGACCAACAAATAGTCTCAAGAAGTCCAGAGAGACACAGGTGATACATCTCTGAGCAGTAGAACCTGTTCAAAGACTATTGGTGGATGAAGATGCCATGTTTTGAGATGTTGTGGTTCAGGTAGTGTCAGAAAATGTGAAATGATGGTGACGCACAGATAATGAAACGAGTGTTGCCTACAGGTTGCTGGAGTAGATGACACTTTATTGATCCCAGGTGGGCCGTTAAAGTAAGATCTTGTGACCACCGAATGAAAAAGTGTGTAAAATATTGCTATGAGCAATATTTGTTGAGTGCAGTGATAGTTGAAGGTTGAGAAGAGGACAGTGTAAGTTTATTATCCTTGTTTAGATGGATGAGGTCAGTGATTAGCGGAGGTGGAGTGTAAAGCATCTGTTTTTTCCGCCATCTTCTATTTTTCATTAACATTTATATGTTATTTTTGGATCTATTTTCTGTCATTGTTTGGCATTTTGTCTGTCCAAAATTAAGAAGCCTTCCTACCAAATTCCGATTTGAAGTTCTTGTAGAAACAGCTGATCATGGCTGCATTGACTTGACAGTTTGTATTCGATATTGTGTTCGATATATATGCACACACACACATTCTGCAGTGTATATGGGGTGTCTGAGGAGTGCAGTCTTAAACAGTAATACTAAAACATTTTCTTTGTAGAAGCGTGATAAAAAGGATGATTTGTTTCCAGCAGAGTTGTTTTTAATGTATCCCATGATGTGCTGTAGTGAATTCTGATCAGTCCGAGGGTGTTTGCCTTCCAGTGTTCCTCTGGTTAGTGTGCATCCATTGTGCCTAAGGTTACTGCTTCTTTTGAGGGAAGAAAGGCATTAAACCAATCTATCACCCATTAATTACAACAAAAGTACTCATATAAGGGGTGGGAAATATGACATGAATATCATATATGATACTTGACATATTTTACGATACACAACAGATATTAAGATATGTCAGGAAAAAACATGGAAAAACAGATTTTTTTTTCAATTTTATTGTTTATAACAATAAATGATTTAAATTTGAAATTAAATTTGAATTGTGTACAAAATTTTAATGTCTAATCTAATCTTGAAATTGTTATAAAAATGCTGAGTATACAGGAGGTATAAGTGCAGTATGTCAAAAGTTCACAATATTGACATTATATCTTCATTATATTTCCCAGCCGTAATGTATCGCCATTAAACCAACAGCACAGACCCGTGTGTGTGTGTGCTCTCTCGCTTTAGAGTATTTTAAGCAGTACATTTGGATGTGATATGGGGGGTATTAAAAGGATTTGATGTAACATGTGTATGGCCAGAAATACAGCGCTTGTCACAGCATGGTGGAAAGGCAGTGTGAGCTACGTAAAAAGACCTTGGGCTGTGTCCTTGAGCATGTGTATTTTACTGACCCCAATAAGCAGGACTGCAATAATATGCATTAGAGCTATGTAGCCAGTTCATTCTGTCTATACAGACACACTGGAGTTTGATGAGTCAGCTTTTGTATCAAGTATGATATTTAATGTTATTTAAATCCTTTCATTGCAACCTTCTCTTAAAGCTGAATTCCAGCATATGTCATGAACCAAATCAACAGAAACATTATGTTAAACTGTAATATCTCTTATTTTCATCATTTCAAATTATAAAAAAAGGTGGGAGTTGGCTTTGGACATGAGTGCCAGCTTACTGTTTCACACTCTCTGTGATGTCAGCTGATCCTGGGGGCGTGGGCTTATTTCATTCCCATGATGTCAGAATCTTTCTGCTGGTCTACCTCTGAAAATCAGGCATCATAAATGTATGGTTTTAGCTGCTGTAATGGTGGGAGGTTACTGGTAGACTATATATAAGAATTTGATCATCTGTCAATTCAAACCCAATAACTCAACTAAACGCCCCGGAAGCGTCGCTTGTCTTAGAAGTCCTTTTAAACGTTGTCTGTGTTTTATTGTTTTGCATTTTTAACTCAACCAGTATGCAGATTTTGATTTGGTGTCAGTGGGAGATGATGTACTGAAGAAAAAGACTTCCCAAAGGATATAATGGAATTTGGTCATCTACCAATTCCCACTCACTAGCCAGCTACCAACAGCTACGAACCGGGGAGAAGGTGAAGCCAAACACGTGCTTCCGCTGAGACATGTAAAGCGAGCTGCTGCATCTTTTCAAACTGCTGCTCATGCTGCATCACAGGGCAGTGTAACACACTCTGAGGAAAGCGCTAACTACCCTCTTCTGCATACATGAACACACAAAGGCCTACAATAGGCTAATATCACTGTGATTGACAGAGGAGGGAGTAATGCCTTCTCTCCCACCTAGACAGCACGGCCAGTTTTGCTCTCTAGGACTTCAGGCCAAGGATGGCTGTGGCATTGACGGGATTTGAACTTGAAATCTCCCAACAAAAGGGTGAATGCTTTTCTGGCCACTCAGGAGCCAACAGAGGGGATTTATAAACTTGTTTATACAGTGGTACTGAAAAAAAAAACTACAAAGGAGAGACAAGTATTTGTCTTAATACATAACTTCTTGCAAAGCTGCAGACGTGACCATGGTTTCTGAGCCATGTTTTTATTCTTTTTTTTTTTGTTACTCATATTTCTCAGTAGGTTAACTTTATTTTCCTGAATGCCGAAATTGAATTCCAGAAATTGAGCTTTTCGTTTCATGCTGTTTGTGATTCATTCATTCAGTTCACCCTGGCCTGGATGTCATTCATTAATTGGAGCACGGAGCTTCATTTTGCTGCTTCCTCATTAAATACAAATGCAAACTGTGCAAATTGTTTCTGTCGTGCTAATAGATTCTTATAAAGTTGCGTTTCTGGTATATATGATCAAGTAAAGTTTATTAGCTTGAGGCAAACCTTAGAGTGTTCAAGGCCACTTTCACGTCAGGTTTAAAAAAGCATTTGTTAAAGCAGTGGCAGTTGCAATAAAGCGAATGCTTAATTGAGCTTTTAATCATCTCGCATTTAAGATAAGATAAGATAAGATAAGATAAACTTTATTGATCCCACAGTGGGGAAATTCACTTATCACAGCAGCTCACAGACAGTTAAAGTGCAGGAAGAAAGAAAAGGAAGGAAGAAAGAAAAGTTAAAACTATAACTATATATGCACTCTTAGGAATAATAAAAGAAATAAAATTATATAAAATTATATAAAATTTCTAAAAA
>CM040481.1:8460296-8489550 GCA_022758105.1 Pangasianodon gigas
GCACAGATGAATATCACAGTAATGCAGTGTTGTAAGAAATAAAATTATATAAAATTATAAAATATTGCACATTTGAACGTTACAGTAATGCGGTGTTGTAAAGTCTGACAGCCACTGGTATGAATGACCTGCGGTAGCGCTCCTTCCTACACTGGGGGTGTAGCAGTCTGCTGCTGAAAGAGCTACACAGGGTCTCCACGGTCCTATACAGGGGGTGAGAGGTGTTGTTCATAATAGATGTCAGCTTGGCTAACATCCTCCTCTCACCCACCACCTCCACAGAGTCCAGTGGGCAGCCCAGGACAGAGCTGGCTCTCCTAACCAGCTTGTTCAGTCTCTTCCTGTCCCGCTCTGCACTGCCTCCCACCCAGCAGACTACAGTGTAGAGAATTGCGGAGGCCACCACAGTGTCGTAAAATGTCCTTAATAATGTCCTGCACACTCCAAAGGACCCTAGTCTCCTCAGCAGGTGGAGGCGACTCTGGCCCTTCTTGTACAGAGCATCAGTGTTATCCAGCCAGTCCAGTCTATTGTTTAGGTGGACACCTAGGTACTTGAACCTATCCACCAACTCAGTGTCCAAGCCCTGGATGGTCACTGGTATGTGGTGCTGTGTTCTCACTCTCCGGAAGTCAATCACCATCTCCTTCGTCTTGCTGGTGTTCAAGTGCAAGTGGTTACACTCACACCAGTCAACAAAGTCCTTGATGACGTCCCTGTATTCCTGTTCATTCCCATCAGATACACATCCAACAATGGCTGTATCATCTGAGAACTTTTGGAGGTGGCAGGTGTTGGTGTTATAACTGAAGTCCGAGGTGTACAGTGTGAAAAGGAACGGGAAGATGTGAGAGTGACAATACAGGCTGTTATACAGAAAAACCAAAGACTTGCTGCTGTTAAGTCATGTCGAGGGTGTAAACACAACAGCCTTTATTAAAATATATATATATATATTTATATATAAAATTCAGCCCCAGGATTGAAAGCATTGAAATCTCCTCTTGCTTCTTTCTACCAGCAAATACACTCAACTGTTCCCTTTATTAGGAACACTAGTAGATCTGCATATTCATGCAATTATCCAATCAGCCAATCATGTGGCAGCAGCACAGTGTATAAAATGGTGCAGATACAAGTCAAAAGCTTCAGTTTATGTTAAACATCAGAATGGGGAAAAATTTTGTCCTCAGTGACTCTGATGGTGGCATGGTTGTTGGTGCCGGAAGGGCTGGTTTGAGTATTTGAGAAACTGCTGATCTCCTGAAGTCTCTAGAGTCTCCACAGAATGGTGTGAAAAACAAAAACATCCTGTGAGTGGTGGTTCTGTGGGTGAAAAGGCCTGGTTGATGTGAGAGGTCAGAGAAGAACAGAAATCTGAGGCTACAGTGGGCACAGGCTCACCAAAACTGGATAGATTGGAAAAACATTGAGATTCTCTATAAAACGTATAGATAAACATAAGCCTCTAGTAACACTGAGATTCCACTTCTTGGCCAAGAAATTAATTCACATTAGTATCAAATTGGAAGGTGTACAAGGTGTACTATATTCTCAGAATGGATTAATAAACCAAATGAACAAAAAAAAACTTGCTGATAAAGCACAAAATATACCTGGTGGCCATCCCAAGTATAACTCTCCATGATTTCCACTTTATTGCACATTTTGTTAGAATGGTGCCTTGAAATTGGTCATTAATGGTCAGTCCAGTTATGCAGTGGCAAACTGAATCATCCGCCTAGACCTGGGTTTACAACTGGACACAATTCCTAGATCTCAAGTTTTGAGATGTAATCAGCTTCTTGGGAAGATTTTGCTGAACTCTTAATTAAGATTTAAGAAGATTTGTTATTGTCTTGCTATTGTCTTGCTAAGCTCTGTTAAGTAATGTTGCTGGAAGACATCTGAAGTAATTCTCATCGATTACGATCGCATGGGATAAGCAATATCTATAAATCACACAGATGGGAGGGTCTTCTTGATATCTGTTATTGTCCCACTAAAATGTCCATGTGGACATACAGCACATGATCAGATGTAGGTCATATGCCCATAACATGCCCATTCCAATACTACAGTGGCAATAAATCGATTTGATTTCAGCATGGGATATGAAAAGTGTGATTCCTGGAGTGTCTTTATACTGAAGAAAAAACACAAAGCCTCTCTTCCCACAGGATACAACAGAATTTTGATGGAGTGACATGATGAAATCAGACATGATGGAATCTGATGGGACTAAAACCCCTAATGTACACAAGAAATAATTACCTCCCCATGTAAATCTAATCCAATCTGAATAGAACTATAGACTTAATAAGTACTTTGCCTTGTTTTTATACTTTTACTACCAAAAAAAGGCTGTTACAGTTCCACAGTCACTCTCCATACCACACACGTGAAGGTGTGGTCTGCACTCATGAAATAACATTTAGATCATGCTTGACCTGTAATCAAGCTTGACACCGAACAGATCAGTTGTTTTCAGTAATGAAGCACCGTTATCTGTCTGATCTCTCACTCTCGTGCAGAATCCAGGTTTACCAAAAGAGCAGGCCTGCTTTGATGTACCTTCAGCTGTCTGATATAGTGAATAGTCAACAATATCCATGTGACCGTTGTGGTGTCTGCAGTCTCTCTGGTTGTTAGTATGTGCTTCATCTGTCCACGTTCGCCTTGTCCCTGCAGCTGTTTCGCTCTATTCTGTCTTCGAGAATTACTCATTCTAGCAAATTTGCCTTCAGGACTCGTGGCTAATTCCATTTACTCTGCTGATTCGACACTCGGACGTTCAAGCTCACAAGGTGGCTCCTTCTTCACAGGCCCCATTGCTTCTGTACTCCCATCTTTTCTCTGTATTCACTCGTTCCCCTGGGAGAGCGTGGGAGGGACAGAAAAAGAGGGGGGTTGCTTATGTATGGTGATCTGAAGAAGAAGTTATGTGTGCACGAGAGAGAGAAAGAGCACTGTATGCAGTAAGGGAGAGGATATAGTGAATGTTTGGATGCGGAGGGCTGCGGGACATTCTGGCAGCCGCACAGTCGTATTGCATAAGCACAGGAAATCTGTGGGAGAAGATGATTTACAGGCTCAGAGAGAGAGATAGACTGCGGCTGGGATCATGCAGAGCTCTGACATCCAGATTGCAGTCTGTTTCAATGCTTCATTCGATGACTGTAATACAGCCCTTCTTCTATATTATTCTATACCAGTAGTTCCTGAAGTGGGGTCTGGACCAGCGATCCATGGAGCATAGGCAAGGCGTCCACATTTACAGCGATGGAAATCACAACCCACCATTATAAGCTTATTATTATTATTAATATTATTATTATTATTATTAATAATAATTTTTTTTTTTTTACTCAGTTCTTATAGTTATTAGCCTGGTAGAAGTTAAAGGTTTTAATCCTTTAAAAACAAGTAAGACTGTAAATAAAGTCAACCTGGATCTTATGTGGTCTGTTGTTGGAAAGTTAAGCTCTATGGCTCCAATAAATAGCCACGTCAACCAATAGATATCATTATATACACTCACTGTCCACTTTATTAGGAACACCTAATAAGCATTGCCTGTTTTTTCCGATCTTCAGCTGCCCAGTTTAAGTGTACCTGTAGCTTCAAATTCCTGTTCTTGACTGACAGGAGCAGAACCTGATATAGTCTTCTGCTGTTGTAGCCTAGTTTCTTCAGGGTTTGACGTCTTGTGAGCTCTGAGATGCTTTTCTGCTCAGCACAGCTGTAAAGACTGGTATTTTTGAGTTCCTGACAGCTCATCCCAGTCTGACCATTCTCCTGTGACCTCCCTAAATAAGGTGTTTCTTTTTTGTTTTTCACACCATTCTCCCAAGAGATCAGCAGTTTCTGAATTTCTCATACCAGCTCGATTGGCACCACCAACCTTGCAACGATCAAAGTCACTGAGGTTGCATTTTTTCCCCTTTCTGATGTTTTCCTCAGGAAAGCAAACTCAGTTTCGTGTTATGTGACATTGCTAACTGCACTAATTAATAATAATAATAATTATAATAATAATAATAATAATAATAATAATATAAGGCTATTATAATGCTTCACGCTAGGGTTTCACCCCTGTTGGTGCTTAGTCGTCCAGATGAATAACTTGTATAGATAATTTGTAGGTATTCCTTGTAAGGTGGTGTAACTGTTACTGAATGTATACATAGAAACTTGTAAAATATATTACGCTAATCAGGAAATCTGCCTGTGATGTTTACCTTTGCTAACCTGCTAGCTAGCTGGTCTTCGGTAAAATTCATAAGAGCATGTTTGTTTCATGTGAGCATCATATGTTTTATATGAACGAATTCTTAAATCAGGTTTCACATTAGCCACGAGTTTTATTCCTCCCGAAGCTTGACTAACGGGAGCGCTGAAAAAGGGATTTGCTAGCCAGTTGCATTAGAGGCAAAAATGATCAGCATTCTCGTTTTTCTCTCAGGGGCACATTAACACACCACCACATTAAAAGCCCATTACTAATTCAGGCACTAGAACAATAGTAACAAGGGACTGTTGTGTGAGGACTGCTGTCTGTAGAAGACCAGCAGTCAGTCATGGGTCGACATCTTTCTCGTCTCCAACACGTTGCCTTTAATGCTTTGCCCACTCTGCGGTTGAGAGAAGTGATACTACCAGTGGTAGAAGTGAAAATCCATCTTGCAACTATTCTCAATCTTTTTTTTTTCTTGCACCTCTTGAGGCCCCTTCTATGCCTCCCACTCTCCTTATGTTTATTCTCTTACCATTTTCTCTTCTGTCAGATATTCTCCCTCCCACTCTCTTAGTCTGACAGACCTTACAGTCGTATCTCAGGCATGCTTTTTCAATGAATGACTAGACATTTTTCATGGGCTCCGATTTGACCTTCTGTAAGAAGACCTGCCAACCTTTATGCATTTTGAGTAGGAGTTCCGCATTTTAACACTGGAGTATGCTGCTATGAGTTATCGCTCAGAAATGTGCCAAAAATGTAATCTTTTTTTTCCCCTCAATAAAAACAGCCGATGAGCCAGTTGACATATGAATCTGGAATGATTGACACTTGCGTAGGAGTTTTGTTCTCTCTCATATCAACTGAGTTAACATCAGTTAATAGGGATGTAATTATGTTCTCCGGTCACGATTTGATTCAAATCACAGTACTGGCTTCACGATTCGAATACTGGCTTCAATTTGATTCTCAGAATATTTTGAACAAAATTTGAAAAATTATAACTGAAAAGACTTTTTTTTAAATTTCTGAATCAAAAACAATGCAAAACAATGTACAGTTTTGTCTGTATAAAACTAAATAAATCAAAAATGGCTACAAACAGAGGTTTAATATTAATATTGTAAACAAAAACTACTAGAGGTTCATCATATCTTGAAAATAAATAAATAAATAAATGTATAAATTCTCCCAAAAATTTGATTGAATATACTGGACTTTGGAAACAGAGCTCCAAAGTTGGCTACGTTTTTCCAGTTTTGGAAAAACCGTGCCCACTGCAGCCTCAGCTTTCTGTTCTTGGCTGACAGGAGTGAAAGCTGATGTGGTCTTCTGCTGTTGTAGCCCATCCACCTCAAGGTTCGACATGTTGTGCATTCTGAGATACTTTTCTGCTCACCACACTTGTACAGAGTGGTTATCTGAGTTACTGTAGCCTTTCCGTCAGCTTGAACTGGTCTGGCTATTCTCCATTGACCTCTCTTATCAACAAGGTGTTTCTGTCCAAAGAACTGCCATGCACTGGATGTTATTCTCTATTGCACCATACTGAGTAAACTCTAGAGACTGTTGTGCATGAAAATCCCAGGAGATCAGCAGTTATGGAAACCAGCCCGTCTGGCACCAGCAATCATGCCACAGTCAAAAGATCACATTTTTTTCCCCCATTCTGATGGTTGATGTGAACATTAGCCGAAGCTGCTGGCGTGTATCTGCATGATTTTATGCATTGCACTGCTAACACATGATCGGGCTGATTAGATAATTGCATGAACGAGTAGGTGTAAAGGTGTTCCTAATAAAGTGCTCCGTGAGTGTAATAAGCTGCTACTTCACTGCCGCTTGATGACAAATTAACAAATTAAGTTTGTTTGAATATCTTGTGCTGCCGTTGGCTTTAGCCTTTAACCTTGCCCTCAACAAGTCTACTCACTGTGACTGGTCCTCACAAATAATCACAAGGTTTTGAGTAGTAGACTTTCACCAGAACATGCAGTATGAATGCATCGAGGGTGCTTGTGAAGCCTAAAATGAAAAAAGCAATGCAGTATGGCCTAGGCCTGCCTCCAGAACCAGGCCTCAAGTGAGCCATTTGGGAATAATATATTTGTCTATTTTTCCCTGTGCACAAGACATAGCCACTGGGATTTTTTCCCTCATATAAAGTGGTTAATCAGCTAATTCCATCCAGATAACCGCTTTAATATGTTTATTTCTAATGCTTGCTTTTATTGCCTTAAAACTCCATATTAAGCACATTGATATGAGATTTCTGAGAGTAACAGTTCCTTTATAGGGATGTTGCGACAGCCTCAAATAATGTAACGACAACTGTTACTTTCATTACAAAACTAATGAAGCTATTCACTTTGAACTATTGAATAATATTGCTTAAAGCTGTTCTGATCAATGTTGGATCACATGACCATTGTGCAGAATATCATTTTACAGTTTTGTTGTGTGAAGGAATAACAAGGGTACAGAGACATCCAGTCAGTTGCTCGAGTTTGTGCAATAAACAGTACTTTCTGGTCAGTTTCAAAATCTGTACAGTCCTTTTATTATTTATTCCAGAAATTTACTTTGTGCTTATTTTGTATGAACAAATTGCATCCTATTTTAAATGACCAATGATAGTGGTAGTGCTTTGACCAAGAAGTTGTGCACCTGAGAGCCATTTACTGTATGATATGCAGCAGAATCTCTGTTTGAATCTCTTGGTTGTCAGGTGCCATATAGCGTAAAGGCAAAAGTTTGCAAGCCCATGGCTTTTGAATGGAAATAAATAAAGAAAGTAGGTTTAGACCCCTCTCTCTTATAGTTTATCTACAAAAAAATAGAATTCCAAGATTTTAAATATGTATGAAGCATATGCCAAAATCAACAGAAGAATATTTTTAAGAGGTTTGCCGTGACCCTCTTGGTCTCAAGACCTGACTGTATACGATCTTTGACAGAGTTAAGTGATCAGTGCTCAATACATTGGTTTGAGACTTGAGATTTGTTAATTATGTTGTATGTTTAGATGTTCTGACTGAATGTTTTCTGGCTTTCGTATTGAGTTTTTCTGTTTCTGGTTTTGATCTCCAGATTAAATTAAGTGGAGTTTTGTTTGGAAGTGCTTAACAATCCTTATAGTTTGTGCTAACCCAAAGACTAAATGGCTGGAGCATTTCTTCACCACTTACTTTAGCCAAGCACAACACAGAGCTATCAGACCGTTATATGACAGTGTTTATTCAGGTCTGAGAATGTTCAGAATGTTGACTGGGCTTTTGAAAACTATTGAAACCCCCCCAATGCTTGTTTGCATTTCTTGGCAACATGATCTAAGCACTGTACTTATCAAAGCATTCAGCATTTAACAGTTGCCACTTCGCATCACGTGGAGCTTGGATTCGGGAAAGGATGGTGAGATACAAATGGCTGCCAGATTTCCTATTGACCATTCTGTTAGATTTTCACAAGACCAGATGACTGTTTCACTATAGAGCCATCATTCTCCAATTAGAGTCTGGTACGACCATCACATACAAATATCTGGATTTTCATTCTGAGTAGATTTGGTATTATGATAAAAACTTTTAATATATAGTGTGTAATGATATCAAGGATGGTTATCTTAAGTTTTTGTGTAGCGTTAGAGAGTTGCATCATTTCCTGCTGTTCATATCTGTAGTGTGGGTCCAGGAATTCACTTGGATCAAGTTTACTTTACTGGTCTGTGCGTATTAGTAGGAGCTGAGTAGGGGAGAGAAAAAAATCTCGAGTCTCCCTTTAAACAATTCTGCATTGATCTCCATAACTGAATTTATTTTTTTTTTTAAGAAATAAAACAGTTCAAATACAAAGTGAAGTGTCGTAATTGTAAAATAATCAGATTATATTTGGCCACATGGCTAGACCAGTCGGGCGGTGGTAAAGGCGTGGGCTAGTAAGTGCGCTTCGTATCCGAAGCTAGCTAATCTAGTCACAACTGGAGTTTTAGGGAAAATGCTTAGGACAAAAGTGTCAGCATGCAGATTAAATTACTCACTACCCTGAAGTCTTCCATGTTTACTTCTTACAACACTTTCATCACTCCCACCAGCCGAGAGAGAAATTAATGAGGTGCTGAGAATTTGCAAGAATCAGCCAATCCCCAGTTCAGTACCGCACCACTGTCAATCAATGACACAAAGCCTCCTAGTTCTAATAATTGGCCTAATAATAAGTATCGTTTTGAAAATGTGGGGAAAAAAAAGTGGTGGGGAGAAAAAAAATGGGATTCAGAAATACATCAGTTTTGAAAGTGAAAAGCAGCAAATAAACACACATTGTAAAACCGACATTATCGTTTTAGAATTTTATTATAAAATATAATTTGAAAATATAGATCATCTCATTGCTATGAAATGTACTGGTGTTTTGCATCACCATGAATTAATTTAATTCTTTTGCAGTTTTACTTATTTATTTATTTATTTATTTTCGAGCACTGTTATCCTTAGGAAAGTGGTCTCAGGACCGAATCCTTTAGCAAGTGGCAAAACTTACACCTACACTTACACCTACTCTGATGTAAAAACCCCGTGCCTTCGCTCAGTGTTGCATACGCTAGAGCCAAGGTACAGCATTTCACTTTATGCTTTAACAATAAAAAAAAAAAAAATCCAAGCCTTTGTATATCGGGATGCATCATAATAATCGAGAATAGTTTTATAACCGCACTGTGGCACACTGAATGGAAATCGCATTGAAATATAGGGCACCTAACGATTCCCACCACTGCAGCTGAGTAATCAGGCTCTGAGCTTGTGATCAGATGGTTGAGTTCAAATCCCAGGACCACCAGAGAGCCACTTCTGACTATTGAGCAATGTCTTTAGCCCTCCACTGCTTTCTAAATTGTAAGTCACTTTGGATAAAAGCATCTCCTAAATGTATAAATAGGCTTCATTCCACCACATGTTAGTAGGGGAGGATTTAAAACAGTAATTACATATGGCCTGTCTATCATTCTGCTTAATGCATATCCAGCATGGCGGTGTGTCATTTAGTAAGTCTTGTTAATTGTTTCACACTTGTGAAGTCGTGTAAAGATGCTTCTCGTTCAGCTGGTAAAATAAGCAAATATTCAACACACCTTTTTGTGTTTTCCTGATTCTTTTTTTTTTTTTTTTTTTTTTTACAGATCTCTTTAAGGGACAGACTATTGCTGGGTTGCACATTTTCTCTCCCCCCCACCGTACTGCAGCGTCAGTATTCACCCTATGCTACTGCATCAGCTAAAAATACCCTCCCTCTCCCTCTCTCTCTCTCTCTGTTTTTCTCTCTCTCTCTCTGTGTTTGTGTGCGTCATAGTCTCCTGTGTCATTGGAAAATGTTCTTATTAGCGGTGTAGTCTGTCTGTATTCATTTTTACGTTCTGGCTGGATGATTTGCCTGGATCCTTATGAGGACTAGAGAGCCTTGCCTGGATCTCTGGTCCTCTTTTTTTTTAATTTATTTATTTTTTTTATTCAGTGCCCAGTGTGGGATGTATTATCATTCTTGTCTGTTTCTTTGCTGCACTGCTGACTTATGCATAATTCATCATCCTCCATTATTTGCTATGGCGTATAATGTGGAAGAACAGCCTTGTTTGTAAACTGTGGACGTCTTTGGACATGAAATACTTAACTTGTGGCAAGTGTTGTATTTTTAAAATGAGCAAGACAGAGAAATCAATGGAGTTAGACCGCTGGCCACAGAAACCTAAGCATGGAGATGATTGATAATACACTTGATGCGTAAATACGTAGTGGAGTTACTGGCTTTGAGACATGGATATGCTGTTAGCCCGTGTCACCTTCCATGAATGCTCAAAGCGAATAGGACTTTTTGTCTGTTTCCACCAAATTAACTGGAGGCCACGTATTAAGTATGACATTAATTCATGGGCTCAAGTTATACAAATCATGGCCATGGCTTTCGGATCTCAGGGCCACAACATAATCAGTTATGGTGACAAGTGTTTGTGGCTTCAGTATATGAATATAGTGGCCACGCCTTAGTAAATAATCACCATGTCACCTCAGCAGCTCTGTGCCATGCTGCTACTCCTGCAGTTAGAGGAGACAGAATTGTCACTTAAGCTTCATATAAAGGGAAGAGAACTTGCTCTCCATACATACAATGGTGTTTCAGTGCTAATATGCATTATTGAGCAGGTTTTGCTTTGCTTATTACCCAACCAAAGTCTATGAGCATTTGCATGTTGTGTATTGGCATATGTATGTTTCTCATCTTTTAATACAAATGTCATTGTTTCCCCTTGGGTGTTTCTGTGTCGTAGTAGGAGAGAGAGAGACAGAGAGAGAGAGAGAGAGAGAGTGTGTGTGTGTGTTTGTTCTTTAAAGCAGTAGGTGCTGCTTCAGAGGTACTGTAGCATGCTGATGGCTTCATTCATGGCTGCTGAGATTGCCAGTTCATAGTGCTAATCTATGCCAGGACAGTAATTACCTTTTACAGCCATTTGGTTTTGCAAGTGTAAAATACACTGGTGCACAAACATACAACCCACCAGTCTAATCCAGCCAACCATATGAATTTCGAATCTACTTTGTAAATTAAAATAGGCTGTAATTGTGTTGAAAGATTTGAAAAAAAAACAAAAAAACAGAGCTAGTCTCTCTTATTCCACTAGGCGGCAAAATAGAGCAATAAACTCACGGCCGTAAATACAGCTACTGACAAAGTGTGCTAATGATATGGAATTCTTCATTAGCCAGCTCAAAATCTGAAGCTGCAACCATGTCTCTTTGCAAAAAAATTGTACATCTATTTTTGGTCCTTACTTGACATTGGACTAAGAATAACATGTCCTGTTACCTCAAATGAGTCACCCTGTATTTTAAAGCAAAAGAATTGTAGTTAAAAATAATTCTGAAATACACTCTGGACTGTACCTAAACACTCTACACTCTGGACTGTACCTAAATATTTCAATGGCAGAACTACCAAGACACTTGTCTATGGTTGAGGGATGTCCAAAGTCTGCGCCTGGGGCCAAATGTGGCCCATGGACAGATGTTAACTGGTCCACGGCTTCTCTGTTAGAACCTATGACGGCTCCAATATGTTGCAATTTTTCCTTTCACCTGACGGGGGCAGCAGACTGTGTTAACACTATTAGCTAATTTGCATAAGCATTTTTTCTCTAACTACACCTGCAAATTCATTTACTGAATGATATTTAGACATGGCAGCAGACAAAATGCGCAAAGTTAACGGTTAGAAGGGGCGACTAAAGAGAGCTGGAAACAAGACTACTTTTTCATTTAGAGCCATAACAAACGTGTGTACCTCGTATGTCAAGAGACTCTTGCAGTTATTAAAGAATTTAATATCACGAGTCATTAAGAAACTAATCACGGGCAATGCAAAAATACTCAGAGGATGAGAGGGCAGAGAACCGGAAGCAGCTGGAAGCTCTCCTGGCAAAAGCAACTTTTTATCAGAGTAAATGGTACAGAACATCACTACAGCTAATCAGTGGCGATGATTTCAACCACTAAGCACGGAAAACCTTTTTGTGAATTCTTGAAAGAGACCTTAACTAAAGTGGATTTGCAATCAAGTATTAAAAATGGCAGTTTAATTTGTGATTGTTGGGTGGTCCAGTTACTTTTGGTACCTTAAATATATAAAACGTGCTGTAATTCTTACACCATTCGCCCGATTTGGATGTAAATACACTTAAATTAAAATGGAAAGTATTTTGGATAAGTCATAAATAATATTTGGTGATCAGCTCTCAGGTATTTTGACGTAGTCTAATCTGGCCCCCTTTGAAAAAAGTTTGCACGCCCCTGCCATTGGAAAAAGACCTTCCAGTTGTAGTGCTTCTTTACCAACAGATGGTGCTCTAATACATCTAGGCTATATTAGGACATTGTGAGAAAGTCAGTGACCCCTGGTGTTGCCTGAAGATGGAATAAATAGAATTTTCCAATAACATGTCAGGCTTTGTTAATAAATCAACAACCTAGAAGTGACCTATGTACGTCACAATTCACAGTTCATTTTCTCCATTTTCTCCATACATATAAATTGTCATGGAAGTAGTTCATTTGCAGATTTCAATTTCGACATTTTTTTGCAGCTGTTAATGTCAAGCATCTCAAACTAGACTTAGTGTTTTACTGCCTGTATTTGTTTGTATTCAGGTGTTTTCTGAAAAGGGGCTGATGAGTAGATACAAGCTGTGAGGGCTCAAAATGACGTCAGTAGCCGCCGATTATGACCACATGGAGATCCAGCAGCAGTACAGTGACGTCAACAACCGCTGGGACGTGGATGAGTGGGACAATGAGAACAGCTCTGCCCGTCTGTTTGAACGCTCCCGCATCAAGGCCCTTGCTGGTAAGTAAAGTTGAAAAATATAAAAATTAATTCACATTAAAAGAAGGACCGATTGCTTGAATCTTGTACCCCTTTTATGTTTTTTGGTTAAATTTGGCAAACCAGTTATAACTTTTTTTTTTTTTTTGCTTCTCTACATAGTTCATCTCTAACCAGATGAGTTGTAAGAATGATGTTCGTTTTTGTTGTCTCGGTTTTGAGTCTCAGTTTCCACTACGATGGTCAAAAAAAAATCTTAATTTACTAGAAACCACATGAATATTCCATGTGAAACCTCTAGATATGCAGCTACATGTTTAAAAACACAAAATGCAAGAAGCCCTTGGGGAGGCCATTGGAATGTTTTTGAACTTTGGGACAGGCATTTGATATATTTTTAATATTTTGATGGTGTTTGAAGCATTTCGAACATTTGCATTTGCACTGTGCTTACTGAAGGCAGCAGTGATTTCTTGGTCTTCTCTGTAGCACCGAGTTTGAAAACTCATCAAGAAGAGTATATTCTTTATAAAGGATACTTTGTTAACAGAATGGACAGTCTGTTATGGTTATATTGTATAAAGAATTATGTCTGGTTCAAACAGCCAAAATGACGGCTATGGCCATTATGAAATTCTGTCAGTTATGTTAGGAGTGTAAACCTTGACCATAACGAAAAGCAAAAAGACCAGGCGATGTTTTCTTCAATCCACAGCTGACCAGTTTCAGTGAGCCTGTGCCCACTGTAGCCTCAGATTCCTGTCCTTGGCTGACTGCGTTGCTCATTCTGAGATGCTTTTCTGCTCACCATGGTTGTAAAGAGTGGTTATTTGAGTTACTTCCTGCCAGCTCCTCTGACCTCTCTCATCAGCAAGCCACTTCTGTCTGCATAACTGCTGCTCACTAGATGTTTTATGATTTTCGCACTACTGTGTGTAAACTCTAGACACTGTTGTACATAAAAATTAAAGGATATCAGCAGTTTATGAAGTTCTCAAACCAACCCGTCTGTCATTAACAACCAAAATGACTGTGATCAAATTTTTTCCCCATTGTGATGTTTGATGTGAACATTAACTGAAGCTCTTGATATGTAACTGCATGATTTTATGCATTGCACTGCTTCCATGTGATTGGCTGATTGCATAATTGCATGAATGAGCAGGTGTACATGTTCCCATTAAAGTGGCCAGTGAGTGTACATATGTACATACACAGAAACACTTCTTTTTTTTTAATTTAAGACTTAGAACTGAGGTAGGTCTTATGCGGTCTTTTTAGCTCAGACAGTCCCTTGGGCTATGCAATTTTGCGAGTACTGGAACTTAGAAATGGATGGTAGTATTTCGGCCACAAGGAGTTTCTAAAATTGGCCACTTGCCATTCGTGCGCTTTCTTGCTAGTCTCACAGCCAGGTTACTGTTGTGTAGCTTCTGTAGATCACCTCACTGAATAGCAGATGAATCTACTCAAGTTCCATTCAGGAAGCTAAATAATTCACATGCTCCTTAAATATGCAAGAGTTACTGAAGCTTCATGGCTCACTTCATGGTCTTACACTCTGCCAGGGCCTTTCACTGCCATATGGCGCTGGACACTGTTGTTTCTTCAGTCACTGTTCTGCATCTTTTCTTTTCTTATCTGTCATTTTAGCTTCCAGTCCTCAGTTTGGCCCATTTCAGGATTTGCTTAGTCATTGTAGGTGTGAATAAATCTCGTTGAGCTTTAAGAATTGAGAAACTCTTCGGAATTTAGTTTGTAGTCTTTACTTTTGCCTAATTGACCAAAATTAATATTTGAAATAAACACCTAGTTTAAAAGATCACTTAATATTGCTGCATGCATTGAGTGAGATTTATTTTGTCTTTGACAAATTGCACCAGGCAGTAGAAGGCTATTTTTATTCTCTGCCAGGTTCATTTTTCTTACGTCTGTGTTTTAGCGTTAATGCAAAAACCTTGGTGGCTTTCAAGAAGTCCATGGTTCATTTCATTCTTTCATTATTGCATTGATCTGTTTAGTCCTTGTGTGGTTTTTCTTTGATGTTTGTGATACGATGGATCCAAAATCAGCTCATTCCAGAGGGGAGTGAGTTCAGTCTGCGAGTCACATGCGGCAAGGTTATGTCAGCATACGGGGCGCTCTTGGAGGCTATCGCCACATTCTGCAAAGCCGGCTGGGCCGTGCTGAATAATTAAAACCAGCCTCACCCCACAAAGACGCTTTATTCTCCTGCCCACCAGCCTACTGCTTTTCCTTAAACATTCCCCTCATTCTTTTGTCCTACCATTCATAAACAAAAAGCTGTAAGGACAGCTGCCAGTCATGGCTTGGTTAATAACTTTAGAGCGATTGGGGAATTGGATATGATCCTGTTTCTTAGCTGTGTGACGCACTGAAAGTCAGATAGACAAATGATCACACAAGGTTACAGGAGGCTGAATAACGGTGTGAAATTCTTCAATACAGTCCTACATGTTTGTCGCTGGTGGTCATGTCGAGGGTACGAATCCAAGTGGATACCTATATGATTCAGGAAGATATGTACATTTTTTAGTCGCTGAGTGAATGATGTGAAACTAACAAAATGTTAAAGCCCTGCAAGAAACTTGTGAAGAATTTATCACATAATATCATAGAAAGAAAGACATCATTACTGATATTGATGTGCTGTGATTTACTAAGAAGTGAAGTTGGCTTAAGTAATCAACACGACAGTATGCAATTTGATCATAAATATTAAATTCAATTCAAATTTTATTTGTATAGTGCTTTTAACAATGAACATTGTCAATATATTTACAGAAATATATAAAATACAGATATATAATTTAAATTTATAAATTTACCCCTAATGAGCAAGCCAGTGGCAAGGAAAAACTCCCTGAGACGATATGAGGAAGAAACCTTCAGAGGAACCAGACTGAAAAGATCTGATGATCCAAATATGATGACTCGGTTTAGGGAAACTGTAATCATTCCTCTCCTATTTTCATTTCCTCCCTCTCTCACTAGCTAGTCAGCTTTCTAGCTAGTTCTCTATCAAGCTAGCTGTGTACTTAGCTAGCTATGATATAAATTAATTTTTTGTTTAATGCAATGCTAAGAGGCATTCATTCATTCATGAATAGCTGAGGAAGCTTAATGATATCCTAACTACAACCTCCCAATTTCTTGATTTTTGTAAATAAAACTGTATTTATTCTTTCTTTATTTTTTTTCTCCCTCTATAGCTAGCTAGCTAGCTATAGCTACCTAAATTGCCAACTAGCATGTCACTGCCATGCTAAGTGGCAATTTAGAAATCTTCTTTTGCTACCAGTATATAATGGACTAAATATTTCTCAGTAGCTGTTTTTTCTTTTGTTTAAGCTGAATTTTACCCCAAGCCTCATTAGTTAATATCCCAACCAGTTTCTTGATTGTGAATAAAACCTTATTTATTCTTCTCCTCTTTTCATTTTCTCTCTCTCTGTGACTGGCTAGCAGCTAGCTCTCTGTCTAGCAGGCTGGCTATCTATCTAACTAGCTAACATATTTTTTTTCTTTGTTTGTTTATGATGATGCCAAGAAGCACATTTGAAAGCTTGTCTTGCTACCTGTAAATGTTGGACTAAATACTTCATTCATGAATAGCTGAGGACGGTTAATGATATCTCGACTAGAATTCCCTAAGTTTTGTGAATAAAATTGTATTAAATCCCCTCCTCATTTCATTTTCTCTCTCACTAGCTAGCTAATTCTCTATCTAGCTGCTAGGTTTGTAGCTAGTTCTCTATCTAGCTGCTAGCTGTCTACCTGATTTGCTACCATAAATTAGTTATTTCATGTGATGCCAAGTAGTAAATTTTGAATGTCGTCTTGCTAAATGTAAATTTTGAATTAAATATTTCTCTGGTGTAGCTGTAATTTTTTCCCCACTGCACAAATCATACCTCAAAACATCCCTTGTACTAAGACTGTGTATATGTAGCAAATTTACACAATTCATTCACCTTGCTGAGCATAAAACTTTTTAGCTTTCTCTTCCTGTTAATGAAATGAGTTCTATAGATTTTGGATCTAAGAACCGTATACTAAAACGCAGGAGAAATATCTTTTCACAATCAGTGCGTAATGTTTAACAGCATGGCTACGGCCTGCGCTGCTGCTAGATTCAACAGCTGAAAACACACTTTGCTGTTTAGACGAATTCCAAGATAAATACTTACTGAAGGCTGAAGGAATTAATGACCCACTATGTGTTTATCTTTAGTTGTTGTCACACCAGCCCTCTATTTTCAGTGATGACAAAACAGCACTATCTCAATTTTCCCATGCAATATCATGTTTTGTTTCTTTTTCTTTGTTTTTTTTTATTTTACTATGAAGAGATTTTGCTCCAATTTGTTGCATTATTTTTTTCATACAAGTATAGATTTGGGTTTTTGAAACATGCATATAAATTTAAACAGATACCTGAGAACAGTGCTGTGTTCTGAGCTCTTCCATGCTCTCACTGCTCCTCTAGAGCTAAAGGTTGGTTTCACCTCAGATGCAACAGGAATTTTTGACATAAATTGGACCTGATGGCAAGAAACTGAAAACTGACAGGAAAAAAAAAAGATCCAGGAATGAGTGTGTTTGTTCAGGAGAAATGGAGATGATGACCTGTTTTAGTGGGCCGGATACGAAAATAAGAGGTTGAGGGATTGACTTTCCTGAAAAGTGCAGCTGAGGCAAGCGGAGTGTGGGTTGTTGTGCTGAGCGCATCACATGAAAACTGTGCTCAATAATTCCCCCGCTTTGTTCCACCACTCAAAAGCCACTGCATTTTTGTCTGTCCCACATATTCATGTGCAGCAGTGAAAAAAGCAGGGTGCTCTCATTTTGTGGCCCCATAAAGGATTTGTCAGGCTTCAACTTAGTCACTCACAGAGCCTTTTTATATCAACATTTCCTGCTGTCAAACGTCAAAAATCATTTTTGTCTCTGTTAAGAACTCCAGCTGTGTTTGGCAACAGCAAACATCCTGCTCATTTCCCCCCTCCTCCATGGCAGAATGGTGTAGCCCACCACCTCCTCCTTGCTTCTCCCTCCCACCTCTCTTTATGCTAATACGATGCTGACATCACCGTGGAGCACACTGGCCATGATAGGCTGTCTGGGCCAATGCCAAGCCTCAGGCTCCACCCCCTACTTCCTCCAGGCTTGAGAAAGGTGTGCTCTGTTTTGTTCCGCGCTGTCTTCAGTGTATGCTTGAGTCCACTGCACATGCTCTCTCATTCACTCTGTCTCTCAGTCTGACGGTCTCAGGGATGACAAAAAATGGGGGCAATCTGTTCTGAACATTGTGGGAGAGGAAAAATCATGCTGTCTGCCTGTCATTGAGCATCAGTGACATTAACTGCCAGAACAAGCTGGATGCTTGGACAGCCTCAAGTCTGGTGTTTGTTGGTTGAGAGAGGTTGGTAAGAGGACACGTTACTTTCTAGCACACTGATGGAGCTTCAGAGGGCTACCAGTATGCCTGGACCCCTGTCCCCTGGACCTTTATCTCCTGGACGCGTTTCTCCTGGGCATCTCTCCCCTGAGCACCTGCCTTCAGGGCCAGGACCATCGTACCAAGGCTCCAATCCTGGCCCTAGTTACGGCGCAGCCGCTTTTAACTATAACCAGCTGGAGGGTCGATTTAAGCAGCTGCAAGGTAAGTAAACTAGGCTGTGTATAATTTCGACATGTACAGATATGCATGACGGTACGGCACTTATTACCTTAGAGAGTGGAATGAGGGACACAGAGCACCAGGATCAGAAAGACCTGACAAGGAGGTTTATCAGCCTATGAAATATTAATGAGAAGCAGGAGGGGATGAGGAGGAGCTTGGGTAGTTCTCTGATGTGTGTGTGTGTGTGTGTGTGTGTGTGTGTGTGTGTGTGTGTGTGTGTGTGGGGCACATGTCAGGTTATCCAAGCGTGTCTGCTTATCTCTCTTCCCTAGTTAACATAATATTAACCCAATCCCCAGGAGAAACCTTACTGTATTGCTATTGGTGGATTTTAGAGCAGTTTGTGACCCTTCTGATTGGCTTGTCAGTGACAATAGCAGAGAGATTACAGGAGTATGTTTTTGCCTTCACACTGCTCTGTGAAGCGGCAGTAATTCAGCAGAGGTGTACGGTCATAACATTACAGCTGTAGTACAAGAAAGTTTGAGTTGCTTTGTACTTATTCCAGATGAAATAAGCCAATAATCTGCTAAAATTTGTGAAAGTTCAGTTACAACTTACATGGCTGACTGACAACAACAATGACCTTTTAATGTTTAATATAATTATTAGTTTATAGCTTTAAAGAAGATGCAGTAGTTTGACGTGATTGTATATTTTTTGGAGTGGTCCATCAGTGGTCAAATACTATAAAGTGTCTATCGCAGAAGAACCGATGCAATAGCAGGCATATTTGAAGAACACCGACTCATTAAAGCATTTTTTTGTATTTATTGTCATTTGCCTGTTACAAGCAATGAAATCACATGCATAACTGAAACCACTCTGCTGAAAATGAGCAGTTTAGATAGGGAGATAGTGTTCGAAATTTCCATACCCTTGGGATAAAATGAAGATGAAAAATATATTTGGTATGTTATATGTTCCTTTATTATCACAAATGAACAAAACTTGTCAAATACCTATATGTGTAGAAATAAATAGTGAAAAATCAAATTGATATCAAAAGTTTTAGTCTCCATTTCTGATTGGATTGTGATTCCAAATGTAAAGATTTTCATGTAATTTTATGTTACTGCCTTTTGCTTTTATAACTACCCCAAACTCTTTCTTACCCTGTGAGCAGCTTTGGATCCTCTCACTTGTAGTATTTACCCAGCATTTCTTCTTGACATGTGGGTTCTAATTAATCTTTGCCTTTTTTTTTTTTTCTTGGCATATGTGTTCTAACTCTGCCAGATGTCTTAGACCGCCTTCCTAAAAACCACACTGAGAGGGTCGTGATAACATGATAAAATCTCCTAGAACTGTTTCTTCACTGATTTTTGTTGTGTGTATTTTATTGTAACGGAATACACATTTCATGTTTAAGTTCTATGAATTCTTTTCATTTGTAGATGTTGTAAAATTTAAGTTGTAAAAAGTTGTAAAATTTAGAAAGGTACAAACATTTTTAAGCAACACTTTGCTTCCCAGTGCGTAATAAAAGAAAACAGGGGTAAGAAAGAAAAGTTGGCATGTTCCTGGTGTAGTTAATTGAGAAAAGATAAGGCCCTATAATTACAATGGTAATTTAGTTGTTTTAATCAGACAGGTGAGTATCTAGTCTGATGACTACACTCTAGGAATATTTAGAAATCTTAATGGTTCTGAGGAAACCGTTTCAATGTTCTGTGTAGTACTCTACATCCAAGTGTTATCCTATCAGAAAGGGTCTCAAGTAAAATTGTGGGGGTTTTGTTTTTTTTTTGGAAGCGAGTACAGATGGTGAACGTTTGTCACACCTTGGTGTTGTATTAGCGATATTGTGTCACTTGTAGCTCCTGAAGATGCCTTAAGTGATTGGTCATCCATTAATGAAGGTTTGTCTCAGGTTACACCCAGTTGTCCGATTACCATTCATTTCACATCGCAACACTGAGGAGTCCACATCAGCGCACTTTCTTTTCTTTCAGTCCCCTTTCTTGCATTTCTTTTCTCTGCCTCTTTTTCTCTCGCATGAATGGGGCCTTTAGGTAACAATACTCCACTTTGTCCACCTGACAGCCTGTTTAATAAGGCATCATGGTAAATTCTTTCAGTTAACACATGTTATTGGTTTTCTTTCCAAGAACAGTGAAAACATGCTTGAATAATAGTTATAATAATATTGTGTGAAGTTAGTTAATCTATCTAACTTTCAACTAGCTCCTGAAATAATACAGCAAAGACTGAGAGATCCCTAATACAGTTATATTTGCCATATCTAATCATTTATATATATATATATATATATATATATATATATATATATATATATAATGTATGTATCTCTGCACACACACATACATACATACATACATATATATTATGTATGTGTGTGTATATATATATATATATATATATATATATATATATATATATATATATATATCTATCAGGAAACAAAATTTTCAGGCATATATGACATGATGTCATTGTGCCAAATGGGCTGAGCTTAAGCCTTATTTAAAATTGCTAATTTTCAGAAAATGTGGTCGTCACGAGTGAACAAAAAACAGTGAAATAAAACATTTTTGTTGAGATTTTTATCACTACACTTGTAAGGCATAATTTATGAAAAAAAAACTTTTAAAAAAGATTGACGTGACTAAAATTGCAGTTGTTCTTGTAGTGTCTTGCCTTAACTCCAGCATAATGCTGATCATTTGTTATATCTAATTAATTACACTATTAAATACTGGTATTGAGCTAACTATATAGTAGCACTGTTATGGTAGCAGTCATTTCTCTCTTCATCAGCAGTGACCTACACAAGTCATGTAGATGCAAAAGAAACTAGAACAGATAAGACCTTTCTCTGAAGCGAACAAGCAGGTCTCTACCTTATCTTTTTTGGAATATGTAGTTAAATGCTGATTTACATTGGTGTTTTCCCAAGCCTATATCTGGACTATAACTGAAGGCGATAAGGTTACCAGCCTGCATTCAAATGATTGGCTACGAACAAAGTCCAAGTTGACACTGACAGCTAGATCAGTGTGGAGTTCCTTTTTTTAGTGCTAGAACTGGACAGGAGCCTTTCACCATTCTCTCTGGTCACTACACAAAGCCAAGCCAGGCATGAGGGGGGCGGAAGTGTCACATTAAAAGAGGCGATTCTGTATAGTGTAGTGTAACGGCAGCCAGAAGCAACCCGCTGCTAACCAGCTCAATGACCTTCTGTTCCACACTTGGCTTAGCGCTGTCCTTTCATAGCTGGAGCAGGAAAGACTAGGACTGGTTCTTTGACTGGAGCTCCAAACTCTCCTTGCACGGTTTATTGGCTCAATTTGTAGATAAGCCAAGATAACAGCCATGAAGGGAAAAAAAAAAATACTAACTAGGAGTTTATTAGGTGGCTTTAGAATGTGAGCAAAGCTTTGGTGAAATGAAAGGAGAAGCACATAGAGGGGCAAACAAGGTTTCAAGATGGTTCATATAGGTATTTTATCTTGATATGACGCCCATTTTTTTATACTACATTTTATTGACCTTACAAAATCTTACGTGCACACTTACATGCATGAATTACAAGATCAGTCAGAGTCAAACAAGTATCTGCAAGTTAATCATACACAGATGAGCAATAACATGACATTAGCTTGGATTACAGTGCCTTAAATGAGTTTTCAGCCCCCTTCAGGAAATGTACTAAATAAAATCACTGCATGGCTAATAGCTTTCGAACAGAAATGGGCAAAATGCATGATTCCAAATGGTTAATCCGGTTTCTCACCATAGCACGTGATACTGTAGCTATGAAAATATGCCTCTTTTATGTTATCTTTTTCTGTGGTCTTTTCTCGCATTGATTACTGCAATGCTCTCCTGGCTGGGGTCTCTAAGTCTACAATAAATAAACTGCAGTATGTACAAAATTCTGCAGCTAGAATCCTGACTAGGTCCAGGACAAGTGATCACGTCGCTCCTATTTTGGAATCCTTGCACTGGCTCCCTGTCAGGTTACGTGTAGATTTTAAAATTCTTATGCTTACTTACAAGGCATTGCATGGTTTGGCTCCCCAGTATTTGCCCGGGCTTTTAACCCATTACACCCCAAAACATGATCTCCGCTCCTCCAACTCTGGTCTTTTAACTGTCCCTCAGACTCGTTTGCGTACTATGGGTGATAGGGCCTTCTCTTCTTACGCTCCAAAACTGTGGAATTCCCTTCCATCTGATCTTAGAGAAGCCCAGTCTCTTAGTATATTTAAATCTTCTCTTAAAACTTATTTTTTTAGGATTGCTTTTATTTGATTACTTTGTTTTATTTTGTTATTAAATTATTGTTATTACTATTATTGTTACTGTTATACATGCTTATATACTCTTATGTAAAGCGCCTTGGGAGGCCTTTTTAAAGGCGCTATTATAAAATGAAGGGTTTTTTTTATTATTATTATTATTAAAATATGGTTAAACAATCTATTTGATGTTTCAGGCAGTTACGTAAGGAATTGTAATGACTTTTTGTGAATATTATAGCGCAATTCCTGCATAGCACAGTGCTTTTTGAGAAGAGAGAAAGCTTTTATTGTCCCACTACAGTACAGTGAAATTATTTTTCTTAAGCATAAGACCAATGTGGGTTCCATGGTCCATGTAATTGAATTGGTCCTGACTGCCTAAGAATCTTGAGTCCCTGACTCTTCACTAGGTGAGAACTTGGGTAAAAGTGACAGTCTGTAAGGGCCATGTGATTAGCCCAGAAAAAAGCTTTTGGTTTTACAAGCAACCCCACCCCATTTTTTTTCTGTTCACTGGAGCTAGTGAACTTTTCATCTTCAGTCTTGCAGCTTCCACTCCTCTCAAACAGCAACTAAGTACCAAGTCTGATGTCACTAGGTGTGAGATGTTTCCTATGCTTTGGCCTGCCTATAAATAAAACAGAAGGTTCTCGCTGTGCTTCACTGCTGACCCTGCCTTTTTTTTTTTTTTTTGCTGGAAATTAGTCACAGAGGTTATATGCAAATATCCACTGTGTTCAGTAGTAGTAATTAAAGGAATGGGCAATATGTATAGTCTTCGAGATATATGTCCAAGTCCAACTTGATTGTATTCAGACTGGAATTCTGTCCAGTGAGAAACTGTCAGTGAAGGTCTTTTTGCTATCAGAAGTTGTTTACTATGTTGAAGGTTTTGGCTTGTGACTAATTGTGCTAGCAGTTCAGAGACTTTGAATGACCTGAAATTTAAAATATCTACCATTGTGTGATTGTCTCCTTATAAAAATGAATATTTTTACCCCGTTCTAACACACTGATTGGTCTTCATAGTCACCAGGGAATACTAGATACAAATGTCAAGGATAAATTGGAATATCAGGAATACATCATATCAGGAGGCCTTAAAGACATCTCTTTAAAATTTTCTGTGATTGTTCTGAAGGTTTTTGTTGAAAACCAAAGAAAGTCCAAGTTAGAATGGGCTGAAATTAAAAAAAAAATGTTTGGTGAAGATTTAAATCTTGAATTGAATCTTGTTCTGTTTGTTCTGGTCCTGAGTGAGTAGAGGAGATTTATTTTTTGCATATTTGCTTTGAAATCTTCTGCCCAATCCTTAAAGCAACACAGAGAATGGCCAGCACAGGAAATCTTTCAGCAGTGCCTCTACCACATTCTGCCTAGATCAGATCAGTTTACTTGTACCTCTTGAACACATCATTCATGTCTACTTCTTTAACATCCCTTTTTTTTTTTAGCTGATTACACAAGTTTAATTCAGGGGAGCCGTCATGCTTTCTGAAGGAAACAAAACTCTTCTCAGCCGTTACGTGGTTGTAAAAATATTGTTTCCTGTCTACTCGGAGTGAATGTGAACAATGCAGACACTTAGAAGATTTATGATGTATTCAGAGGTAATATTTATTGTCATCCTGAGAGATTCAGTGCATTCCCTATGATAGACGTCATTGTGCATCTGTCTGATGCTGAGCGTTGGGCCTCTCAAAAGTCCATACCATACACGATAGTCAGAGCTGTAAGTAGTTTTTAAGGGCCAAAGCTGATACTTATATTAAATCAGCACTAAACTGCAGATCTTGAGTTACATTTATTTGATCATAAACAATACAAAAACATAAGATATATTTATTAAACCTTAGCACCTTAGCATTTATTAAACCTTTTTTTTTTTTAATATGAAACATGAACATGAACATTAACATAAGGCTGTGTAAATATCAGTAGTGCCTAAATAACAGTATGTATGTATGTATATAACAGACCACTTTAACATAAAATACCTCTAACTTAAGCAAGGAATAAAATAGTTTTGACTCAAGATGTACACTTCAGGATATCTGCCATAGAACTTTTAGGAGTATAAAAATTAAAGTTCCAGACATGTGCTATTAATTTTCATATCAGGTCTACATACCTATAAAACAATATCGATTATTCATACTTCCAGGATGACATATCTGCAGTGTAATTTGATGAGTCGTATTCATTCATTCGTTCATTCATTCAGCAGCACTTCCTGTAACATCTAACAATGTTGGAGACACTTGTATAGGATCTTAACATTATAAGCTCCTTTATATTCTTTTGGGCATGTGGACTTCCCTTTTCAGTTCAGCCACAGGTTTTCAGTAGGGTTCAGATCCAGAGACTGAAATGTTCATTGCAAAACATTTGATTTTGTGGTTCTTGAACCGCTTCTGTTTTGATTTGGAAGTACGTTTGGCTCATCGTCCGACTGAAAATTGTATCTATGGCCAAGTCTGAGGCTGTATCTACGGTTCTCCTGGCAAAAGCAGCCAGGTTTTCGGTTGAAATACTTGGTAGGTGTCAGAATTCATGCGTCATAAGTTCAATCTTCATAAGTGTGAACCGCCATCAACAAAACAGCCCCATAAGCATAATGCCCCTACCAAAATATGAACCACCTCCATATTTTGTAGTTTTTACTAGTCAGAAGTAGAGTTGAAGATATTTACAATTGCATTTTTAATAGTAGTGTAAGTACTATATAAGTTCTAGATATCGTAAGCATGGATCTATGGATTAATGTTTCCATGACCATTGTTCTGTGAGTGACAGTGATGGGCTACACAGAACAGCAAAGACACTAGTATCTCCCAGAACTGTAATGATCAACATGGTGAGAACAGATTTGAGTAAATTAGAGGAGGGAGAATGTACATTTGGGAACTATGATGTAATTAATGAGAGATAAGGCTAAAATTTTAATATTTAATATACATCAGCAGTGTCCAGTCTTATCTGCCAAAGCCCAGTGTGACTGCAGGTTTTCATCCCAATCAAGCGTGGAATCCGATGGATCCACAAGATCAACATGGAATCAGGTGGAACCACCCCTGATATACAGTATGTACTTTTGAATCAATTAAGCAATTAAGCAAATTAAGCATTTCATACATATTTGGGTTGCAGGGTGGGCTAAGTCCATATTAATCCCTCATTTTATATGAAGGCTCCTCACAGACTCTTCTTTTTCTTCTAATCTTCACTGACTCAGTATCAACTAATGTGTTGGCCATTCATAATACAAAATCTTTGCCTATGTTGTATCCAACTCATAAACTGACGCAAATGCTGGTAGTAGGGTTCAATTAAACTGTCGGCTGTTTGTCTTTCATGTAATGATTAACATGTCTGTCTTCTTTTCATGCACTAAGCAGTCCAGTACACAGTCTTCTCATACAATAGCAGATGATTAATGTATATTTGTATAGTCACTATGAACACCAGGACCACTTGAAGAATAAAATATAAGGAGCAATGTGAAACAGCTGCATGTAAGTGTGCAGTTACTGTTGTGGTTACAGACCTAAGAAGAAATGTCAAGGTTTTAGAGTCGCAACAGATAATACACACTCACAGGCCACATTAATAGGAATACCTGTACATCTGGTCCAATCAGCCAATCATGTGGCAGAAAAACAAGTGCATAAAATCGTACATATGCAGGTCAAGAGCTTCAGTTAATGTTCACATCAGCTATCAGAATGGGGAAACTGTTTCATGGTGTCAGGATCACTGAAACTGGGCTGTTAAAGCCTGAGAAAACATGCTTGTTTTCAATCTTCAACTGTCCAGTTTCAGAGTGCCTGAGCCCAGTGTAAGCTCAGATTCCTGCTCTTGGCTCACAGGAGTGGAACCCAACGTGGTCTTCGGCTGTTGTAGCTCATCCACTTCAGGGATTAGACGTGCATTCTGATGCTTTTCTGCTCACCACAGTTGTAAAGAGTAATTATTTGCGTTACCATAGTCTTCCTGTCAGCTTGAATCAGTCTGGCCATTCTCCTCTGACATCAACAAACCGCTTCTGCCAGCAGAACTGCTGCTCATTGGATGTTTTTTGTTTTTCGGAGCATTCTCAAGAGACCGTTGTGTGTGTGGGGAAAATCACAGCTGGTGAGTGTATATATCTGGTTAATAAATGGTAGCACCAAATCCTAGGATACTTCATGTAGACCTCATTTCCTAAACTACCACAGGAAGTGATGCCATTTGTTGATGGCGTATCTTGGCACCAACATTAAGAGTCCCAACTTGAAGTTCTGTTGCGCTTGGAGATTTGTACTTTTACTGTCATTCCCATCACTGCTTAGAGAATTTTACTTTCTTGTTTATAAAACCTGAGAGGATGTATATTATATGTATTATTATACACCAGTTAGTTCCCGGTCCATTAATTTGATTGGCGTCTTAGGAGTGCTGATATTTAGTATAACAGCACTGGGGCATTTCGCTGTTTGTATCACTCTGCTTGTCTGTATTTGTTACATCAAATTCCAATTCTAGCAATAGTTCGTTACTTTGAAACCGTTACTACACTTACTATAGGCTGGCAGTCAGTCTGTGCGTTGGCATGGCAACACGCAACGCTCTTTCCAGCTGCGGCTTTTTTTTGGGAGCTATTTCTGTTGACGGAGCACAAATAAACAACATATTTCACCATACTGTGTCTGAAAGGTCAGTTACTTGATATTAATTTCTTATTAATAGAACGGTTATATAAAAGCAGTATCGCACTCGCAATCGTCGTGTTGTTACTGAATATCGGCACAGCTCTGATTACCTGTGGCACTCGAACTCTCGACCGCTTGCCTGCGACCAGATTACCGCCGTGACAATATTCAGTATAACGGCACTTTCGCTCGTACGATATTGCTTAATTAACAACTGAAAAAATAGCCATATCATCGCCATATAAACTGATGTCGCTGTTTTCAGTACAGCATGCTATGTTTACAAGTTCTGATTTGATACCGAATTAAATAACATCACACCATCAGAAAAACAGATTCTTCAAGTGTTGTTTGGATGAATAACAGTTTTAGGTTTTAAGACTTTCTATGAGAAACGCACTGTACACCATAGAAACTTCAGCGGTACCTGTGATGATTAAACTCAAGCCATAAATAAAATCACTTTTGCTATTGACACTCCTCCCCTCCCGGCATAGACAGCCTTGTGCGGTGTGTATAAATGGAGAATGCAGGATATATCTGGACGGCCTACATTGGCAGTAACCTCCATTAGGCTGTACTTCAAGGCTAAGTACGTTCAATACAATCCAGGAATCAATGTCCTTCGAAACATTGTCTTGTCTCGTTCCCTTGTTCTACTGACATTTATAGATTTCAAGTACAGCAAACCTTACACACACATATACACAAGGATGTTTTAGCCACACCCATGTGTATAATGTATAATTTTGTCCTATGATATCATAAGTAGTGTTGAGATCGAGGTTTGACGTGGCACAGATAACGTTAAGAGAATTCCTCGAGCTCATCGCACTTTGTTAAAACTCACAGTGTGCTGCGATATGTGGCTTAGTTTGCCCGCTTTATGACGTTTTGATGTATTGACTGCGGGAAATGCCCTATCTATTCGACCGTCTGAGAGCTATAATAAGATTTCTGTTTGTTAATGACAATCTGAGATATTTGGCATTGAGGTGCTACTCAATAAACAGCATGTGATCGCTAGATAGCTCCTTCTGATAATGTCATCAGATGTCGTCCCCATATCAGTTTCTTATTTTTAAAAGTTTACTTTTTTAACTGTTTAATGCTGTGTTGCATTTTGTTAGATTTCATGCAAACTAAGGTATGAACAATAACCCTCTGCCTAACCTTTACCTTAACCGTTTCATGCAGATAAATTTTGTGTAAATTGATACAAATTTGCAAGTGAAATAAAATGATTCCTGACTCTTCCTGAAAGTTTTATGTCAAACCATTTACTTCCACTATGAAGCAATTAAGAATTACATTCAATACCTATACCTTGGCTTAAGTATAATATGTGCCCCCCCACACTCCTGTACATAATGGACGCTGTGTAATTACCCTATAGAATATATGTATACAAATATAATTTAAACAGTAATTATAACTGTACAACCCAATATATTATCTGCTTGCAACTTCTTGTTGTCTCTATAAGTGGTAAATAACACTGCAGTTAAACTTGGGGAAACTGCTGACATATTTTTAGGATTTGCCATTATGTTTGATTAGTTGAAGAAAAATAGAAATACACATTTATCTGCTTTGCATCTTTGAACCTTCAGTGGTCCGGTCTTGCATTCCTCACCTGAGACATCAAGTGGTTCAAAGTTAAACTGCTCTTTTTAAAAGAAATAGAGCAATATCTGGAAATATCTTTGGAAATATCTGTATCATATCATGATGCTAACCATGTAAATTAGAGTCACAACTATAATTGTATAAATTGGATAAAGTATCTGTGGTGACCTGGAAAAATCCTTTACATGGTCAAATTTTGACATTTTTGCTAGTTCTGAAAAGAACAGGCTTTTCTGAACTGAAATATGTTTCCCTATTGCATGTATCTCAATCACAAATAGCATTTTAAAGTCTCAAGAAGTGAAAAGGGAGAAAATTGCATTTGAAACTTAGCTCTACATTTATAAAACTAACATGT
>CM040481.1:8491054-8506116 GCA_022758105.1 Pangasianodon gigas
GTCTGGATCACCAGCAGCTCAGGAGTGATGCTCATCTGGTCCAGAGCGTAGGGGGGTCTGGATCACCGGCAGCTCAGGAGTGTAGCTCGGCAGAAAGAGAAGGAAAGTGGTTAGGTACACTCACAGTCACCGTGTGGAGATAAGACTTAATGAGGAGTGCAGGGGACTCCGGCAGGACTAGCTATAACAGCATAACTAATTTTGCATAACTTATTTTGCATAACAGCATAACTTATTTTGACCCTCGTCACTTTTCTGTTAAAAGTATTGTGAAAGTAGTTGATGTATCGCATTAAATTTGTGTGTCTGCAGTCACAGAGTGTTTATACTGAGCTGAAACAATTATATATATATATATATATATATATATATATATATATATATATACATATATACATGTCAGTGCTTCTGAACTTAAACCTTTAACAACCAGAACCATGATTTAATATATACACATTTCTCATATGGTCATGACAGATTCAGATATTTCTGAGCTTCCTTGAACACAAATTATGGTTGTTTAATGTTTATCGAGTGTATGACATGGTCGATTTGATGGAGAACATAAGCATCATTTCACGAGAAAGATGTTTAAAAGATGTGGGGAAAAAATGATCAACCTTAATGAGACGTCCAGGTTTAGGGCAGAATGGACTTGTACACAATGGCAAACGTAATAATAACGCAAAAAGGATTTATATTTAGGAGCCAAATCGAGCACTCAGCCTCAGATAGTCCACTCATGGGTCACAGAGGCTCTGATATCCTTTGCAATCTGACTGGCTTTCCACACTTCCATGGGTATACTTTCATAGGCACTAGTTTCCAGCAGAAAAACAGACTTTCAAACAAAATAACAGAGATTACTGCGTGTGGGGGGAAAAAAAGCTTATCCCTTCTCTAAAAAGCTATCTTTAAAAGTCTGTAGTAAGTGAATAGGTTTAGTTATAAATAAAAAAATGTAAAAGTTGAAAATAAAGTATTCACCCTCATGTTGCGAAACCGCTAAATTAGTTCTGGTGCAACCAGTTTGCCATCAGAAGTCAGGTAAAGTAACACGATCTCGATCGAAAGACACCTTTTCCTAGAAGCCCCCAGAAATTTTAGACATATTGTGTAAATCAGATGGTAAAAATCCCAATTACGTCCATTTTAACATTTCCACATTTTGTAACACTTCGACATCTAGAAATACTTATGCAAAGCAGTGTAGATTCTCTGCCTTTATGAGGGCAGTGAGCCCCTGGTGGCTTTTAGAGCGCTTGAATGTGGGAGAACACACATAGAGCTGAAGATCTTTTCTCTGGCCCACACAGTATGACAGATGAGTGCAGTCTGAACTGCTGCTTAGTCCTGACTTTAGTGTTCTCTCTGACTGTGGGTCTTAGATTTACAGATACATACTGTCCAGCTTTAACCTCCATTTTCTCACATAAATGTAGTTCAACTTGGTTATAAAAAGATGATAGTGTGAATGTGCATGGAATGTCTGTTGGTCAAACATTGAGATGTACACATTTACAGATATTGTGTGGAGTAAATCAGATGTTAAGATGTTCTATCAGCCAAAGGTCTCGTCCTTGTCCTTGTCCTTAACTTCTAACATCTGTAGTATCCAGAGCTATTGTATTTATTTTGTAAAAGTCTCGTTAGTTGTGAGATCTGTTGAGAAATTGGTGTGTTCCATCCTGCGCAGAGAGGCTGCAAATCTTTGCTCCAGATTTCTATGGCAACGAGCTTTGGAGAGCATTAGGCAAATGCTTCATCCAGCAAAGGCGTTGGCGTTGACACACTTCGTTGAGCCAAGCGGGTGGGTGGTTGTGTGCGTATGTGGACGGGTGGATATATAGGTGAAAGCTTGCTTTATGGCCTCACAGCTCCCCTAGACCACCCAACAAGCCTGAGAGAAAACATGCAGAGTGATCAAACTGGCGTTAGATGCTTCAGCAGTATTAAAGTTATTGTGTTTCTGCTAATGACCACTCACTGGAAACAAGAGGTCTACTCAGACAAATACGATGGTGGAAAATAGGAGTGGGGTGTTTCTGGTTTTGGCAGCTTGTATTTTGGATTGTTTGTAAGCAATTTACTGGAAGGAATGGCCCATAAACTGCCCTTTTCACTTCGACATCATGAATTTAAAGAAGCAACTTCTAATTTGCAGCACCCTCTACTGCATGTGTGGCAAATCACAGTTGGCACTGAAGACACTGAAAAGCAGTTTCCTTTCTTTCAACCACCCCTCACTTTCAGGAAAAAAAAGCTCCTAAACTGTACCTTTCCTTGTTGTTGGTCGTGGTATTCTCAAGTTCACCCCTTCTGTACCTTTAGTATGTATCTTTTACCTAGAAAAGTACATGTGGTGTACCTTTAAAACTTTACTCTAGAAGGTAATTACGGTTTTTACAGTTACACTAAAGACTAAAGGTCTATACGCTAGGTTTTACACTAAAGATACCACCACAATGACAAGGAAAAAGTACAGTTTAGTAGCCTTTTTTCTGAGTGTGCACCCTTCCTGTTGAAAGTACATATGTCTCATTAGTTACCTTTTAAAGAAAGAGCTAATTTCCGGGCCAGAAATCTTTTCAAAATCCTGAAAAGAAGAAGAAACTAGCAAGATACATTGCGGCCCACATTCTTTTTCTATGCTATCTTTAAATTCTAATATTACCTGTCTATTAACACTAGACAAATTACAAACAGCACCTGATGGGCATAAATAGGACGGCTCTACCATGCTGAGATAAGTGGAGGTCATATATAGAGTTTCACAAGGCCTGCATTAGTATGTTGACCTCAAGATTGTCCATCCTTTATGTTTTTTAGCCCACTGTTTGTGTTTACATAAACTCATATATATGTAAATCATCCTGATAAGACGATCCACTTGTTACCGCACCATTTTGTTCTATTGATTTATTTCTTTGCTTTAACATAATCCTTTCTTTTCTCGACAGATGAGCGAGAAGCAGTGCAGAAGAAGACCTTTACCAAATGGGTGAACTCCCACCTGGCCCGAGTCTCCTGCCGCATCACAGACCTCTACATGGATCTGAGGGATGGCCGCATGCTCATTAAGCTCCTGGAGGTGCTGTCTGGAGAGAGACTGGTATGTAGCGTGCAAAGAGAATAGCCTATAATATGATGTTCTTTATTAATCATAAAGGTCAAGTCACACCAAAAGCGTTTCTTAAGCGTTTTTATGGTCTCATGTCTCCCAGGGCAGATACCCTTTCATTTTAAGCAACAATTTCATTATTCTCAGTTCCATCAGCCTGAATTCAAGGTAATGAAAATGGCAGAACTGGTTCTAGATCAGAATTTGATGACAAGCTCAGTTGTAGTCTGTGGCCACGTTTCCGCAGCCTCTGTACCTGTATCCTTATGAATCCTGTGGGTTGTGTTACAGGACTTTGGTGGCTAGTTTGAGGCTAAGGGCATTATCACAGTTGGTCTGTTTTCTGGAGTCCATACCCCTATTAATTCTGGCCTGATGAAGCTTGTTGGAGTGTAATAGCAGTGGTGTTACCTGCTTTATATAGAATTTTGGTCTTCTATACAACCTGTTCACACCAGCAGCATATTGAATAGTATTGTAAAATCCTATGTAACAGGTAACCCATGGCAGTGCACAAATTCAACACACTACTTGTTTGCTCGTATGCAGTTCGGGACACAGCCAGTCACAGGAAGCGAAGCTACCAACCAACTGTGCAATGCCGGGACAGGAGCAGCCAGAGGACCCAAATATCCTGCTGGAAACTCACATTTCATGTGCTTTCCACTAGATTTTGAAACATGGCTATGAGGATTTATCCATTCATCCACAAGGGCATTAGTGAGATCAGGAACTGATGTCACGTAAGAAGGCGTGGTGAACAGTTGGCATTCCAATTCATTCCAAAGGTGTTCAGTGGGGCTGAGGTCCGGGCTTGATATGGTTTATGAGTGCTGTTAGTTATGGATTGATTTGCGACGTAGGATTAGTTGACTAATAATTGATGTGTGCTTTTATTTCCTGGCTAATGAATTCTTGTGGATGCAATAAGATTCCAGTGTTAGAGAGCAACGATTAGTTATTAAAGAGGGTCAAGTCTCCCGAGAAGTGTTATGAGCATAAGTACATTTGCCCTAAGGACAAAGACAAGCCTCAATATAATTTATAATAACAAGGCTTGCGATATTGTTGTTATAAAATTCTATGCCTTGACTGGTAAATTCTATTTCAAAAGTCAGTCTGTTTGATTATAACACCTTTGTTTCAGTATTAGACTCGTGCAGTATTGGTTTTTCCCTGCTTGCAATTTACCATTAAAAAAAAACAATTTAAATGATTTAATTGTCCAGAACTGATACTCAAAAAAAAAAAAAAAGGCCGGAAAATGAGCATTTCCTCCAGTTCAGCTTTAAAGAGAGTAGGGAAGAGAGCAATATTACCATCTGTGCAATCAGCCATTGGGAAAACTCACCTGGATGGTGGATATTTAGGTGATTTCACAGTAATGTGCCTTAGTAAAAAAACATTACAGTACACTTTCTATATAATCCTTTTACAAATTGGTTGTCTAATGTCCACATGGCCAAATTTTCTCTTCCATAAGCGTCTGAATTTTCTCTTCCATAACATGAGCGCTGAAGTGTAGGGAAAAAAAGCATTTCTAATCATCATCAACATTAACATTATTTGGAAAGTGTTAGATCTGATGCTTCATGTAGGCCTACTAATCTTTTTAAGTGAAGAACTTTTCAACCAAAAAAAGAAAGTGCAGGTTTTTTTTTTACCATTTTCAGCTGTTTTCTTTCTTCTTTTTTTTTTTGGTGGCATTCCCAATAAATATGGTTAACTGGCAGGTCTGGTAATATAATATAATTGGAGTAAACATCACTGGATATTGTGGTAGTGTAATATCGTGTAGAGACAATAAAACTGTTGTATTGCACAAGCTTACTCTGTACTGAAATCACAATGGAGCACTCCAGCACTGCCAGGCTATTAATCCCCCAACCTCCTCCCCTACTGGCTATTTGAAAATTATTAGACCAGAAGGTGAAGGGAAAGGAGGGGGGGGCACGTTGCATGAAATATGTCATATTTGATAGATGGTCAGATTGACATTATGGTATTAGATCATATGATCATGATTAAAAGCCAAGAAGAGCAAAAGATTTGCTGGGAAATTGAGATAAGTGCTCAAAAATACCGTTGAAACATTAACAGATGCTTCGGCATCTTTTTTTTTTTTTTTTTTAATCAAGAGCTAACTAAAATCTAAGCCTAATCTAATCTAAGTATTACAGTGCATGTTGAATTTTGAGACGTATAATAGCAAGGTACATGGAACTGCAAAAATTTGAACTTCGGGTATGCTTAGATATTCACGAAATGACTCACGCAAGGCTTTGCAAGAATTGAAAACACAAGCTGTATATATAGGTAAAGATTTTGTAAAAAAATAGCAAGACGCAAGTGGTTTGCGTTAAAAAGAGGAAAGCAGGGTGGAAGAAGCTCGACTGCGGTTACGGCAACTGTGATGAAACCTGAGGCGTACCGCCCGATGATTTCCCCAGATGAAATCAGATGTGTGTTATTGGGCATCATCTATAGACCTATTTTCAATTCCCATACAAAAGCACAAAATGACAAAGACAAAAAAAGATAGTAAAATATTGTAACCATGAAGTAGATGGTTTATAAACCTAAAGATTACATAGACTGTTTCTGTGCTTTTCTCACTAATAGAGATGGGCGATCTGGCAAGAATATCATATCACAATTTTTTCCGGCTGGATCACATGATCACATGATTTTATCACAATTTTTAATGTTGTAACCTCAAAGAATAACAGAGACTCCTTGTGCACTTCCCAGCAAAATGTAAAGAATTATTTCTCTCCTAACACCTTCAGTGTGTAAAAGAGCAGTAAATGGAACGACTTGACGGGCGACTGAGTGTTTAAATGTTTAAATAATGAATGCAGTCGCTTAGTTGGTTTTACGTTGTTATTTAACGTTTAAAAATTTGTGTTTCATTGTTTTGGTTTTTATTGCACTTCTCTCGGCTTTCTGTGTATAGCTGAGAAATGGTTAGAAAAATATTTGCGACTCAGTAAGTTGTAACAAGGATCAACTATTTTTAGAAGTCACATAAAACCCTCGTTTTCGACCATTTTAAAGGGTTTTATATCCTTGACCATTTGAAATGTCACGGCATCAGTGATGTCTTTCCGCGCTTGCTTGTCTTCTCATAAGGAGTGGCTTTTTTTCAAACGTTTCTGACTGCGTTTCTGTTACACTAATGTGTGCTCCCCGTGTTATCTGGATTTCAGCACTCTCTATGTGGTGCTTTCTTGGTGGTTAATCAAATTTGTTGTGTATCCTCGCTCTGCCAGACTTGCCAATAAACTCTCAAACAATCGTTGTTTGTGCTGTCTGTTGTATAATATCCAGCAGTTTTATATAACCAATGATGAAACTCCTCCTCCTAAGCTAAGGAGCTGCCTGCTCTTGGTTATTATTGGTGTGTTTGTGTGTCTGTCAGGGAGAATGCAAGCTGGACTGGCGAATAGAATAAAGTCTGGTTCTTAAACCAACTTGGGATGCTACGTCTGAGCATTTTCAGTGCAACTGACAAAATGTGTTTAGTATCACAATGTATGCCATCTCTCTTTAACAACAGATCGTGGAGACATTTTAATCGTTTCCGAGCTAAGCTCGTCATATCGCTTACCCCTAATCAATAATATGCATTTAACACAATTTTGGGATGTATATATTTTTTTTTTAATTGAGGATGCCATGTCTAGAGAAGCAGCTGGGAGAATTTTTCTCCATGTTTAACTCAGGCCAACATAGTGTCCGAAAAGAAGTCAGCTAGCATATGCTGCTTAAACTAGCTGAATGGGATTGTACAGTGTAGTGACCTGCAACCAGCAGCACTGAATGCACTCTTTCCCACAACATTGGTCACAGAGGAATTCAGTAATTGTATTCCAGTTTTATTTAGCTTTAAAAGACATCAAAAATAACTGCAGGAGGAATTCCTTCAGGAGCAGCTGGAGTCCAGTTGAGTCATGTGATTTATGATATTTGACTCCTTTCTATTGCGGTATAGGAGACACCTGAAAACTATACATTCCTGCTTTTTTTTTTTAAGCTAAAGCAGTGGTCAGACTAAACCCAAATATAAATTCTGTCGGCAGAAAGCCAATTCAATGAATGAAAAGATGTGTGACGTGAAAGATGCGCATTCGCTTCATGTATTGGGGCATTTGCTTCAGGTAGTGGTGTATTTGCTTCATGTAGTGGGGCATTTGCTTGAGGTAGTGGTGCATTCGCTTCACGTATTGGGGCATTTGCTTGAGGTAGTGGTGCATTCGCTTCACGTATTGGGGCATTTGCTTGAGGTAGTGGTGCATTCGCTTCACGTATTGGGGCATTTGCTTGAGGTAGTGGTGCATTTGCTTCATGTAGTGGGGCATTTGCTTCAGGTAGTGGTGCATTTGCTTCAGGTAGTGGTGCATTTGCCTTATGTAGTGGGGCATTTGCTTCAGGTAGTGGTGCATTTGCATTATGTAGTGGGGCATTTGCTTCAGGTAGTGGTGCATTTGCATTATGTAGTGGGGCATTTGCTTCAGGTAGTGGGGCATTTGCTTCAGGTAGTGGGGCATTTGCATTATGTAGTGGGGCATTTGCTTGAGGTAGTGGTGCATTTGCTTCAGGTAGTGGTGCATTTGCCTTATGTAGTGGTGCATTTGCTTGAGGTAGTGGGGCATTTGCCTTATGTAGTGGGGCATTTGCTTGAGGTAGTGGGGCATTTGCTTCAGGTAGTGGGGCATTTGCTTCAGGTAGTGGTTGCTTTTGTTTCATGCCAACTTGATCTAGTTGAAACTTGACCTGTAACTTCACAAGCCTCGGGCTTGTGAGCCGATACAAGGTAAAAACGGAGGAGCTGCTTATTATTAATCTGACTTTTATTACTGCTGGTCGGCACACACCTTAAAAAGACAATAAATATAAATTCAGATTTTTCTCTCTGGATTTACTTGTTAGCAACGTTGGCACATCTGCATTCAGCAGACTCCTCTCATTTCACCTAACGTCACTGATGGGGACGCAGGAAGAAAAGCAGAATTTGTACTGTACAGTTTATCTCCCAATTTATCTGAACAACACATTTCTTTCTTCTTTTACGAAAAGTATAAAAATTTGCATTAGGTCTTGAAATGAAGTTGATAATGATTGGTGTTCTCCACAGCCGAAGCCCACAAAAGGCCGTATGAGAATTCACTGTCTGGAGAATGTGGACAAAGCTCTGCAGTTCCTCAAAGAACAGCGCGTTCACCTCGAGAACATGGGCTCCCATGACATTGTTGATGGCAACCACCGCCTCACACTGGGCCTCATCTGGACCATCATTCTCCGCTTCCAGGTCAGCTGACCGTGGTGGACGTTCCCCATTGGTTGACATGTTTCTTGCTGTGAATTTACCATCAGCGTGGTCTTGCTAAGATTGAATAATATAAGAATAATCCAATTAAAGTGGTATATTACGTGGTGTTTAAACAGTCTGCATAAGCTATGAATATGTGATTACAAGTAGGCAGACGTCACGTATGGTATATTATCATCAGTATTGAGGGTAAAGGAGTAAGTGGTTGTGATTGATGTGTGTGTGTGTGTGAGCTTCAGAGTGTGTGGTGCTTGCACTTGAGCCGATCTTGGTTGGAATTCTGCCTGACAGATTCAGGACATTAGCGTCGAGACAGAAGACAGCAAGGAAAAGAAGTCTGCCAAGGATGCTCTGCTTCTGTGGTGTCAGATGAAGACTGCAGGGTGAACACACACACACACACACACACACACACAGTGCCACAGTGCCAGGTGTCAGGTGTCAGGTAATCAGTCTTATGCTTCATTTAAAAGGAGGCTTTAAAAAGATTTCAGTTAAAGGCTTGTTGTTTATATCATGACATTTATACCAGTTGAGCTTTGACATTTCTAAGCCTGATAAAGTTCATCACTAGACTTGCTCGACTGGGATGAGCTGAAAGTTCACACTCGGTTCACACTCGGTTCACACTCGGTTCACACTCAGTTCACACTCAGTTCACACTCGGTTCACACTCAGTCCAGCCCTGTGTCTGCTCCTGAACTTTGACCTTTCTGTTGTGTTACAGTTATCCAAATGTCAACATTCACAATTTCACCACGAGCTGGAGAGACGGCATGGCCTTCAACGCACTTATTCACAAACACAGGTATAGAAACTCTATTATAGTTCAGTATGATGCACCTCTCTCTCTCTCTCTCTCTCTCTCTCTCTCTCTCTCTCTCTCTCTCTCTCTAGCCCCCCTTCACCCCTCCTCACCTTTTTCTCTCTTCCTCCCTCTCCTTAAGTCAAAACATACATAATAGTGCCTAGTAAAGAGTAATAAAAAGCAGGTGAGTGTTAATATGAGCACTAGATGTTATCACATCTTTCTTTCTTTCTTTCTTTCTTTTTCTTTTCACTCGCTCGCACACTCCTCTCTCTCTCTCAAACTCATTCCTCTCACTTTCTTTTTCCCCTCTCCTCTTTCTCTTTCTCACTCACTCATTCACCTCACTTTCTCTCTCTCCTGTTTTTTCTCATTCACGTGCACTCTCTTCTCTTACTCACTCCTCTCACTTTCTTTTTCCCTTCTCCTTCCCTTCACTCACTCACTCTCTCTCTCTCAAACTCATTCCTCTCACTTTCTTTTTCCCCCTTGCGCTTTCCTCTTGCTTTCTCTCTCTCCTCTTTCTCTCTTTCTCTCTCACTCCCTCATTCGCCTATCTCTTTCTCTCTCTCCTGTTTTTTTTCTCACTCACATTCACTCTCTTCCTCTCTTACTCACTCCTCTCACTCTTTTTCCCTTCTCCTTCCCTTCACTCACTCACTCACTCACTCACTCCTCTCTCTGTCTCAAACTCATTCCTGTCACTTTCCTTTTCCCCCTCGCACTCTCCTCTTGCTTTCTCTCTCTCCTCTTTCTCTCTCACTCACTCATTCACCTCTCTCTTTTTCTCACTCTGTTTTTCTCTCGCTCACATACACTCTCACTTTCTTTTTCCCTTCTCCTTGCTTTCACTCACTCACTCACTCACTCACTCACTCACTCACTCCTCTCTCTCTCTCTCAAACTCATTCCTGTAACTTTCTTTTTCCCCCTCGCACTCTCCTCTTGCTTCCTCTTTCTCCTCTTTCTCTCTCACTCACTCATTCACCTCACTTTCCCTCTCTCCTGTTTTTTTCTCACTCACATTCACTCTCTTCCTCTCTTACTCACTCCTCTCACTCTTTTTCCCTTCTCCTTCCCTTCACACACTCACTCACTCACTCACTCCTCTCTCTCTCTCTCAAACTCATTCCTGTCACTTTCTTTTTCCCCTTGCACTCTCCTCTTGCTTTCTCTCTCTCCTCTTTCTCACTCACTCATTCACCTTTCTCTTTTTTCTCGCTCTGTTTTTCTCTCGCTCACATGCACTCTCACTTTTTTTCCCTTCTCCTTGCTTTCACTCACTCACTCACTCACTCACTCCTCTCTCTCTCTCAAACTCATTCCTCTCACTTTCTTTTTCCCCCTCGCACTCTCCTCTTGCTTTCTCTCTCTCCTTTCTCTCCCTACTCACTCATTCACCTCTCTCTTTTTCTCTCTGTTTTTTTCTGTTTTTCTTTCATTCACATGCACTCTCCTCTTCCTCTCTTACTCACTCCTCTCACTCTTTTTCCCTTCTCCTTCCCTTCACTCACTCACTCACTCACTCACTCCTCTCTCTCTCTCTCTCAAACTCACTCCTCTCACTTTCTTTTTCCCCCTCACACTCTCCTCTTGCTTTCTCTCTCTCCTCTTTCTCTCCCTACTCACTCATTCACCTCTCTCTTTTTTTTCTCGCTCTGTTTTTCTCTCGCTCACATGCACTCTCACTTTCTTTTTCCCTTCTCCTTGCTTTCACTCACTCACTCACTCACTCACTCCTCTCTCTCTCTCTCTCTCTCTCTCTCTCTCAAACTCATTCCTGTAACTTTCCTTTTCCCCCTCGCACTCTCCTCTTGCTTCCTCTCTCTCCTCTTTCTCTCTCACTCACTCACTCATTCACCTCTCTCTTTTTCTCTGTTTTTCTCTTGCTCACATGCACTCTGCTCTTCCTCTCTTACTCACTCCTCTCACTCTTTTTCCCTTCTCCTTCCCTTCCCTTTACTCACTCACTCACTCACTCCTCTCTCTCTCTCTCTCTCTCTCTCAAACTCATTCCTCTCACTTTCTTTTTCCCCCTCGCACTCTCCTCTTGCTTCCTCTCTCTCCTCTTTCTCTCTCACTCACTCATTCACCGCTCTGTTTTTCTCTCGCTCACATGCACTCTGCTCTTCCTCTCTTACTCACTCCTCTCACTCTTTTTCCCTTCTCCTTCCCTTCCCTTTACTCACTCACTCACTCCTCTCTCTCTCTCTCAAACTCATTCCTCTCACTTTCTTTTTCCCTTCTACTTCCCTTCACACACACACACACACACACACACTCACTCACTCACTCTCTCTCTCTCTCTCTCTCTCTCTCTCTCTCAGGCCTGACCTGATAGACTTTGACAAGCTGAAGAAATCCAATGCCCACTATAATTTGCAGAATGCCTTTAACCTGGCTGAACAGCACTTGGGCCTCACAAAGCTGCTGGACCCAGAAGGTGCGTCTCTGCAAGCAGTTAAAACTACACATCACTTTCTCTCTTGCGTCTCTCTACACATCACTTTCTCTCTTGCTTTCATAATTAAACGCGATGAACCTAACATCACCTTGCTATGTTTGGCAATCAGATTACAGCAGCATGTGGACTGCTAACGTTAGCAGTATCAGAGTACACTGTGTTTAATATTTCAGTTCTTCGAGATTAGCTTGCTCCAAAGATAGAGGGTGTTTTTTTTTTAATATTACCGCCATCTGGTGTAATAGAAAAATTCATTGTTCCTCATTAGTCAGTTATGCCTGTAACCTACTGTTTGAGGCTTCATGGTGCCCTATATCTGCAAGTAGGACAATGCTGTTAAAGCCTTGCAGCTGAGGAGCAGAAGGCAGAAAATAGACTCCACTAACACAAAATCAGGACATCGCAACAGGAGACCTTTTTTTTGTTGTTGTTTTTAAGATTGACTGATTTTACACGTTATCTTCACCTCTTAGTGTTACCAAAAATTGGTCTTTGTCTAGTAAATCGGTCCTGTGTGTTACAGTTGAACATGTTCCTTAAACTTTTAGAAATAAAGTTACCACACAATACTTTTACTAGTCTCTGGTGTGGTACCATTAAGATACTTCTTTTGTACATTTAGCATGTACTGTATCTGTCACCTGGAAATATTTTAAGGTCCACTTAAGGACCACTGATGTACTTTTAAAGCTTTACTGTAAAAACGAATTAAAAGTATACGACATGCACCTTCCCGGCTAAAAGATACGTACTAAACATCCAAAACCTTGATGGTGATGAGAAGGGCAGCTTTTATATCTGAGGTTATAGAAGCGCTCGATGAGGTTTCAGAGATGAGGAGCAACAGAATCCAAGTGTTAAAATAATTAACAGGGGTGCCAACATTTACAGTTCAGCCACAGCACTATGGGAGCCTTCTGGAAACTATGCTTTTTGGCTTTTTCAGCTAAAAGTGGTCAGACCAAATGCAAATACAATGCACCCAGCAGAAGAGGCCATTCACTGAAAGGGAAAGGACGCAGGAAATGAAAGACACATTTGTTTCTGCTAGTCATTACTTTTGCTTCGCATCATCTTTATCTTACATGAACCTCTGAATTCATAAGCCTTGGTCTTGTGACGTAATAGAAGACAAAGGCAGGACTGTGGTCTTGTTGGCTGCTAAAAAGTCGGAGGTGCTGCTTATTATTAATTAAGGTACGGTCACACCAGACTTCTACCTCGCTATGTTTTTTTTTGGTGCACATCTGAGGAAAAACACTTTACCACTACACTGTCAGAACCAACATAGTTTTGGTGTGTACAACTTGATGGTATCATATAATCAGCTACCGAAAAAGTCTGGCTGGATTTTAGTGGGGGAAAGTAAAAAATGTGGAATGTACTTTTTAAAAAACATTATGTATGAATAGCTAGGTTTTTATTAGTTAACATGGAGCTGTCCCTTCCACAGATGAACCGATAAACACTAGGGTTTTTGTGGTAACCTTCTGTTTTTCGGTGTACTAGCGATATAGGCACCACCGAATCTGACACTCTGTACGCCGCTAGCTATTACAGAAAGGATGGATTAGCAAGTTTCATGGTGGAACCTTGTTGATTGTTATGTTATGGAGTCATAATGCAGCAACGAGCGTTGTATCCCATTGAGAGCTCAGCTGAAAACTTTAGTAACCCGCAGAGAACAAAGGACAGGAGCGTGAGAAAGCGTCAGAACATGTTCCGCGTGTAGAAAGCTCAAACGGCACACTTCAGACAGCACACTTCAGAACACTTCCCTGTTTTGTGTCTGTGGGAGAAATAAGGAAGCCATGCCCTTCTGTTTCGCCTGAAAGTTTTACTGATGTTTGGGATTTGGAGACATTGATGCTTTGAAATGCTTATGTACGACACGTGTATTTCTGTCTAATGCAGATATCAGCGTTGACCATCCTGATGAAAAGTCAATCATCACCTATGTTGTCACTTATTATCACTACTTCTCCAAGATGAAGGCACTGAAAGTGGAAGGCAAACGTATCGGAAAGGTAAGACACTCCAGGATCACTGTATATAGGCTCTTAAACCTGGTAGTGTCACTATGGACTGTATACGGAGTCGACGACGTGAGTCCAAAAGGTACATCATTATTTACACTGGGAAGTTGGTGCAAATTCAGAGATGGGTCAATTTACTGGGTGCGCCATTTAGAAAATTAGCTGTCAAATATTATACAATATTACAGTGGTTCCCAACCTTTTTTCCTTGGGCCCCCCCCACATATATATATATGACAATCTGAGCCCCCCCAACCCTCATATGTGTGTATATATATATATATATATATATTTATATATTAATGCTACTCACACATGTACACGTATACAGTATATAGTTAATATAAATAAATAGTTAATAAATAATTTCAAGTTTTAATGACATTTTTGACATGAATACACAGAACATTTTCTTCTCTCTATTTTCAGGTTATTATATGTACAGAATACTGAACATTATGAAAGAAATGTTAAACATTGACGTTAGAATACTGTTATGTACTTGCATGTACAGATGTGGGCTACTCTCAATTACACTGCTTATTTTTACAAGGCTAATCACATACACAGAACATTTTCTTCTCTCTATTTTCAGGTTATTGTATGAACATACAGAATACTGAACATTATGAAAGAAATGTTAAACATTGACGTTAGAATACTGTTATGTACTTGCATGGACAGATGTAGGCTACTGTCAATCACACTGCGTATTTTTACCAGGCTAATCATATCGTCAGCGTAAACACATAACGCTAATGTCCACCTCGGGCTAGCATGCCTTTGACTAGCGATGGTATGTCAGGTGTAATTGCAGTAACAGCCAGTCTAAAATTACTGTGGACTTCCAGTCTGTTGCGGGACTTTGTTTTTTAAGTAGGTTTTGTCATAGTGTCTAAACTTTTTCCTCACATCTGATGAAGAATCACCGCATTTTCGTTTCTCTGACATTTTTCCATTCGCAATTGGCTAGTGTAAAAGAGAATCGTTAATAATATTTTATATAAGAGATAATTGTTTTTTGACTGCCTTATTGTAAGCACATGATTTTTTTAAAAACATACAAAAATATTTTTATATAAAACTATTAGTGGAGCATTTGATGCATCTTTATTTGACCTCAAATCATATCAGCTCCTGCGACCCTCTTGTGAACTCTGGACCCAGGTTGGGAACCACTGCAATATTACACCAAAGCAAGAGACGATTTAAAAACTAAAAATCATATACAGTGATATATGACTGAGAAGTGGGCAAGCACTGAAATAAACATCTAATAGGCTTCTAGTATGTTGTCAGTA
>CM040481.1:8506216-8518261 GCA_022758105.1 Pangasianodon gigas
ATGCATCTTTATTTGACCTCAAATCATATCAGCTCCTGCGACCCTCTTGTGAACTCTGGACCCAGGTTGGGAACCACTGCAATATTACACCAAAGCAAGAGACGATTTAAAAACTAAAAATCATATACAGTGATATATGACTGAGAAGTGGGCAAGCACTGAAATAAACATCTAATAGGCTTCTAGTATGTTGTCAGTATATTTCTCTTAGTCGTATTTATCGCATTCGTCATTGCAAGTTTGGTTGAATTTAACAGCATGGCTTCCTTCCCCGTTATTCAGCAGTAAATAACACTTGGTCCATTACATCCTATTAATTTGCATTTTATTTTTTTTTATATCAAGCTCCGACAGTGACTTTGTGCGCACAACTTAATGAAGCAACAAGATACCAAATCAAGGTCATGGAATTGTAATACGTGCACAGAAACGATTTTATCATACTTTTAATTCACTATTTTAATTATTAATGTATAATTATTAAAATTATGCCACTGTTTTGGTAAATTTGATGCACACACTTATAAACACGGTGTTTCCACAGTTTGAATGATAAGCTAAAGAAGCACTTCTCTGCTTAGAGGTTTCCCAGGCTGCATTTTGAACCTTTCTATAGCATTAACTTATTTTTGCCAAAAAAAAAAGCCAAAAGCTTATAAAATGTTATTGTATACTTTCTCACCACATTCCTTGTGCGTAGGTGCTAGATAACGCTATTGAGACTGAGAAGATGATCGAGAAGTACGAATCTCTGGCCTCGGATCTTCTGGAGTGGATTGAACAGACCATCATTATCCTCAATAATCGCAAGTTTGCCAACTCTCTGGTTGGAGTGCAGCAGCAGCTTCAGGCCTTTAACACCTACCGAACAGTGGAGAAACCTCCTAAGTGAGTTTCTACTGGAGAACACTTTACCGTTCTTCCTTACTCCTGAGCAGTACTGTCTGTCTTTAATATGATTTTGGTCCATATTCTTAGGTCCCTTGTTCCTAATATGACTGTATTGTCAAAGATGTGTAAAGCATAGATCAGCATTAAAGTTCAATGGACATAAGGGTGTTTTCACACTTGGTGCGTTTCAGTGCTCCAAGGGGTCTCTGATCCATGACTCAGCATTTTTTTTTTTTTTTTTGCCTATGTGAACACAAAAATTAACTCGGGGTGTATTCACACTTGGTCTGTTTCAGTGTTCTAAGTGGTCTCAGAGGTGGTCTGAGTATGGTTCCTTTGTGGTCCATTTTGTGGTCCACTTGATTTGTACGTTGTGAAAGCAAAGTGGTCTCATGCCGCTTCACATTTTGCTTTGTAGTTAACTTGAGGTTTGCTGTACAGTCATACCATAGCTCCAGTTTTGTCACTTAACAGAAAAACAACTCGGATGGCTCAGCAGTGTTGGGTAGAAACGTGAGAGGTAAGCTAATAGAGCTACTGTGGCACTAGCAATAATATATGCTATAGAACTTAAGTTGTTAGGCAGCAATAGTAATAGTATTGTGTCAGTGTCAGGAACACTAGTTACTGTATTAATACCTTAGTACACAGTACGTGTGTAATATATGTAGTGTATGCTTGTCATTTATCTACTCCAACCCCAGTACAGTCGCTAGCACTGTGGCATGAAGCATGAGTTGATTTTGATGGTTCAGCATCAAAAATGCTTCTGGTATTTCACCTGAAATTTATTTTTCAGCCAAATGAAATCATGTAAAGCAACCATTTTCAATGACACGATTCAGTGTTACACATATTCACTATTAAACTATGGTAGATGAGTTGTGCTGGGAACAGCTAGTGGTCTGAGATATCATTCAGGAAATGCTAAAAATGTCCTGAAAGAGAACCGAGTCCCCTTTTGAGTCCACTTGTGAACACCGAAAGCCCTAAGGCCATATGCAGCTTGTTCGCTTTCAGGTGCACTTTAACAGGAATGAGTACGGTTTATTTAAAATGAACTATACGTGAAAACATCCTAATTACTGACTTGTTTTGTTTGTGCAGGTTTACAGAAAAAGGCAACCTGGAGGTCCTGCTGTTCACCATTCAGAGCAAAATGCGAGCCAACAATCAGAAAGTCTACATACCTCGAGAGGGAAAACTCATATCAGACATCAACAAGGTATCATTTTTCCATATTGCTTCTATATCTTTACTAGGGATTCAAATAATATTTGATTTGATTGAATAAACTTGATTAAAAAGGTCAAATAATTTTACTTATTTTATAATAATATAATTATACTTAATTTAATTGATACTTTAACCTGGATTCATCGACCTGCAGTATTTGTTAACTAGTAAAAAGTGGTTTTGAGTGGCATAAAATCTTTGAAAGTATAAAATTTTGAGATGATTCAAAGATGAAAGACTTTTGGACTGAATTTGTGATAAGCCTGCATTATTCCAAGGAGACACCAAGAGTGTAGACTTGTACCTAAGAACTGTTGCTGTAATCATAAAGACTGTCCTGTGTGCATCCCAGGCCTCTGATTCACATTCTGCTCATGCCGAACATCCTTTCTACTTGCTCAGTGACTTCTGACTTTATTAGTTATAATAAAGTTATATACTTTATTTTTATAGTATACAGTTGTACAGCTGCTCTATGACATTATCTTGTTAAAAGCGTTGTACAAATAAAATTGAATTGAATGGTACAAATGCTTGGACCCCTTTAAGATTTGACTTGAGATGAAAGTTGGTTACGAACTTCAAAACGTCCTTTTATAAGCCTTTTATAGTATTTATATTCCACTCATGATTTCCTGTCCTTATAGAATGTTTAAATATTTAACATTGTTAGAGAGAATATTTGAAGATGAACATGTTGCTATGTGCAGTGCTAACCAAGGGCACTTCTGTTGACTTGACTGATAGCTGGTTTGTGTATGTAGGGATGGGAGAGGTTGGAGAAGGCAGAGCATGAGAGGGAGCTGGCTCTGAGGACGGAGCTGATCCGTCAGGAGAAGCTGGAGCAGCTAGCCCGCCGATTCGACCGCAAGGCAGCCATGAGGGAGACCTGGCTAAGCGAGAACCAGAGACTCGTCTCACAGGTGCGTCACGTACACGCAAGTCACGCAGGTCGAACTGGCCTTGTCAGTTCACATGTATCATATGAAGCTTCTCACTTGCTCTTGTGTTTAATATTTTTTTAGCTTTTGGCAAACCCTTGTGGCCAACTGTAGTACTACTGTCTTATAAACTACAGATTGCTTTCTAGTATTTTTTGTGTGCAGTTTTGGAAGATACAACAGGCATAAAAATTCCTTATGACACTTAAATTGAAAATTCTTAAAAACTAAAAGAAAATATTTTTTGCACTAATGTCACAGTTACATTTGCTGATCTCTTCAGCCTTGTTGCTTGTCCCATCCAGGACAACTTTGGTTTTGATCTGCAAGCCGTGGAGGCGGCCACCAAGAAGCACGAAGCCATCGAGACGGACATTGCAGCGTACGAGGAGCGTGTGCAGGTGGTAGTGGCTGTAGCCTCAGAGCTGGAGGCAGAGAATTACCATGACATCAAGCGCATCACGGTCCGCAAAGACAACGTCCTACGGCTGTGGGACTACCTCCTGGAGCTCCTGAGAGCTCGACGCCAAAGACTGGAGCTCAACCTGGGCCTGCAGAGGGTCTTCCAGGAGATGCTCTACATCATGGACTGGATGGATGAGATGAAGGTCCGACTTGGGTTTAGTATTTTGTGATGGTTTGCCAGTGTAGTATTAGGGGAAAAAAGAACAATAATTGGGTGAAGTGAATTGTACTCCTTTAGATTTGACTTGGTGGCCTGTGTCTCTGCAGATGCTGCTGTTGTCTCAGGACTATGGAAAACATCTGCTTGGTGTAGAGGACCTGCTGCAGAAACACGCTCTAGTGGAGGCTGACATTGCCATACAGGCTGACCGTGTCAAATCCGTCAATGCCAACGCACAGAAGTTTGCTGATGACTCTGAAGGTGAGTAAGAACGAATGGTTGGAAGTGTTTCGTAAGCAATGTTAGTGATCTTACTAACTCTTACTACTTACTACTTCGTCATCTGATCTCACTACTCTGTCATTCTTGGCTACTGAAGGAGCTCGTGCCTTCCATTAAAAAGCCCTCCTTCCAAAGTTACACACTCTCATACTGCATCATGATCCATTAAATATGGGTGCAGGTATTTGTTACACACCTGACTTCAGATCAAGAAATCTCAAGTATAGAATAATTCCAAGCAAAATAATCAACCGAATAATTAACCAACTATAAGCTTGTGTTACTTCTGTTCATTATTCTGCTGCTTTGTAAGCTCTTTAGATCACTCCAGTGTTGAACAGCTACAGTGGAGATTTTTGACCCCATGCTATGGAGAAATGGGAGACACCTGAAAACTTCTTTTCTACTTTTTCTGCTAAAGCACTGGTCAGACCAAACCCGATAAAATTCACCCAGCGGATAAGCCAAATCACTGAAGGGAAAAGGATACGGGATGTAAAAGATGCACATCTGCTTCTAGTAGTAGTCACTTCCACTTTGCGTCAGCTTTATCTAGGTGAACTTTGACCTGTGAAGTCACAAGCCTCAGTCTTGTGTGCCAATAGCAGCCAAGTGGGTGGGAGAAGGTTCCCACATTTTTTACTTAAAGCGTGTATTTTAGTGATAGATTTATTAAAAGACTCCCTGAGATGACATGAAGGAGAAACCTTGAGAGGAACCAGACTCAGAAGGAGACACATCCTCTCCTTCTACAAATCTATGGTATAAAGTATAGAAAATAAAGTGAAATAACAATATAGCTTTTTGCATTTCTGTGCAGGCTACAAGCCATGTGACCCACAGGTGATCCGTGACCGCGTGGCCCACATGGAGTTCTGCTACCAGGAGCTGACACAGCTGGCGGCTGAGCGGCGCGCACGTCTGGAAGAGTCACGTCGCCTCTGGAAATTCTTCTGGGAGATGGCTGAGGAGGAAGGCTGGATCCGTGAGAAGGAGCAGATTCTGTCATCAGATGACTGTGGCAAGGACCTGACAGGGGCACTGCGCCTGCTAAGCAAGCACAAGGCCTTTGAAGATGAGAAGAGCGGGCGTGCCGGACACCTCCAGCAGACGGTGCACCAGGGCGAGGAGCTGGTAGCCGCTGGCCACTTTGGTGCCGACAAGATCAGTCAGCGTATCGCCGATGTCCAGGAACAGTGGGTGGCGCTGGAGCAGCTGTCGGCAGCACGCAAGGTCCGTCTGCAGGAGGCCTGCGCCCTGCACCAGTTCCAGGCTGACGCCGATGACATGGATGCCTGGATGCTGGACGCGCTGCGCATCGTGTCCAGCACCGATGTGGGCCATGACGAGTTCTCAGCGCAGGCGTTGGTTAAGAAGCACAAGGACGTGGCTGAAGAGATTGCCAGCTACAGACCAGTGCTGGATGCCCTTCACGAGCAGGCCAAAGCGCTACCTGAAGAACAGGCACGCTCAGCAGACGCAAATGGGCGTCTAGCAGGCATCGAGGAGCGATACAAGGAGGTGGTTGAACTGACCAGGCTGAGAAAGCAGGCACTTCAGGACGCACTGGCATTGTACAAGATGCTGAGCGAGGCCGATGCCTGTGAGCTGTGGATCGACGAAAAGGAGCAGTGGCTTAATGGAATGGAGATCCCAGAGAAACTGGAGGATTTGGAGGTGATTCAGCACAGGTAAGCATTTTTAGTTGTAATTGTGTGCATTATGTAGGTTTGCATTCTTTCTTTCCAGGCTCAAGAAGATTATATTTCATAAATCATATATTTAATGTATTATCTTATTTACTAATGGAATATATGGCTTCGAAAATAATTAATTTTGCCTTTCGCAGCCATTTTGCCATAGTACACGCATTAGTACACGCATAACTACACGCTGTCACAGCCAAATTAACACAATTGTTACTGTCCTGTTACTTTTGTATATTGTGTTTGCATTTTTTTTTTCTGTTTTACGCAACAGCAGACACATTTATTTTCAGGAATAATTTTTAGAATGTAGGCAATTATTTCTTAATTTATTATCCTCCCCATAAATTAAAATAAAAAAGTCAATAAACTATTAAATACTTTTTTAAAAGTCAAGTTAGCAGTACAACAGGGCAAAATCTACTCATAAACTGTTGCTTCATTGAGCACACAATTTAAGCCATGGTCAGATGAGACAAGGCAGTGATGCCTCAGCAGTTAAGCTGTGTGCTGCCAATTAAAGTTTGAGATTTTAAATCCCAGTGCTGCCAAGCATGGCTCCTAACCCTTAAAAATAGCTATATTATAAATTGCTTTGGTTAGATGAGTTTAAATGTGGCATTTCCTTATCAAAAATAGCTTTTCTTTCTTTCCTTACTACGCTGATGTTGTTTGCAGGTAAGAAAACTATACTGAACAGTACATATTGTGCTTGCATTAGACATTTTACTTCCTGTGTTCCAGATTCGAGAGTCTGGAGCCAGAGATTAACAGCCAGGCTTCTCGGGTGGCCGTGGTGAACCAGATTGCCCGCCAGCTTATCCACAGTGGGCACCCTAGTGAGAAAGAGATCAAAACCCAGCAGGACAAGCTCAACACCAGGTAAAGCCCCTTCCCTCTCGTTCTGAGCTCCAGGGACAAATGGACCCAGTTATTACCTATAGACTTCCACGTGTTTCACAGATTGCTAGTGAATATTTCAAAAGGAAATAGTGTTCCCCCCGGCAGATATTCTAGAGAGATTACATACTACATTTTCCAGACTATACTTTCTACAATTAAAGACAGAGATATTTTTAAGCTCTGGTGCAATTTATAATCTGAAAAATACTGCAATTCAAAACACACTAACCAACGACAGTACTGGCCTACGTTCCAACCAGCATACTATATTAAATATATGCTAAAATAGTACATCACTACTAATTAGCTAAAATAAATTTGGGTTTTTCAGCCAATGCCTGTGTCAACCTCAAAAAATGCCATAATACCATAGAAAATAGTACCAGGGATGGTATAATATTTTGACATGCTGTTTAGTATAGCTGTGGGCAAATCTTGATTTAATCATGGAGAGACGATAGACATTGTGTTAGCAAAGTGTTTTTTTTTTTAAATGTTTGAGTCATTTCACTTAGGTTTTCTTAACAATTTTCAAAACAGATTTTGAGAAACCGCACTTCAGTAGAGTATCTGAGAATTTGAATGAATAATTTAAATATAGCTCGTGTTTTGCTAAAGGCTTCTGTCCTTTTACCAGGTGGAGCCAGTATCGTGACCTGGTAGACCGGAAGAAGGACGCTCTCAACTCAGCTCTGGGAGTGCAGAACTACTACCTTGAATGCAATGAGACCAAATCCTGGATTCGCGAAAAGACCAAGGTGATTGAGTCCACCCAGGATCTGGGCAACGATCTGGCCGGTGTCATGGCACTTCAGCGCAAGCTGACTGGCATGGAGCGAGACCTGGTTGCTATAGAGGACAAACTGGGTGACCTAGGGAAGGAGGCGGACCGATTGGCCGAAGAGCATCCAGACCAGGCTCCTGGCATCAAGGGCCATTTGGGTGAGATCAGAGATGTGTGGGAGGAGATGAAGGGGACCATGCGTGCTCGTGAAGAGTCCCTGGGTGAGGCCAGCAAGCTCCAGCAGTTCCTCAGGGAGCTGGATGACTTCCAGGTGTGGCTGTCACGCACCCAGACCGCCGTGGCTTCTGAGGACATGCCCAACACTCTGGCTGAGGCCGAAAAGCTTTTGGCCCAGCATGAGGGAATCAAGAATGAGATCCGTAACTACAAGGAGGACTACCAGAAAATGCGTGACATGGGCGAGACAGTGACCCAAGGCCAGACAGATGCCCAGTACATGTTCCTGAGTCAGAGGCTGCAAGCACTGGACACTGGCTGGAACGAGCTCCAGAAGATGTGGGAGAACAGGCAGAAACTCCTGTCGCAGTCTCATGCCTACCAGCTCTTCCTCCGGGATACCAAGCAGGCCGAGGCTTTCTTGAACAATCAGGTGGGGAAACAAAGACTAGTGCTATGATGATGTAGTGACAGAAGCCAATAACATTATGGTATGGATGATGAAGTCATAAAATTCTTCGGTCTACGGATTTCAATGCTACAAGGCTATGTACAACTTGGGACCTCAGCAAAACTGCTTTGTAAAAAGAAAAAAATCAGTTTTCCTAACTAATTAATCTAATATTTGTACTGTTGCCACAGTATTATTTCATTGATTGTCTTGATTGAAAATGTAATGCTGTAAGTTAATACAGTGATGCAAAAAAACATGAAATTGGTCTGTACGGTTATCGGTGTTTCTAAGGAAACCTGGTGAGAGGAACAGATATTGTTCAGAGTAAGTGGAGTTGCCATTCAGTGGATGCTTGTGTGGGTAGATTTAGTTGAGGAGATACTTCAGAGCATGAGGTCTAGTATGATGTTAGGTAAAATTATGTATGTTTGTAAAATTTGCGGTCTGGACTCGACTCATCGCAAATTTGAAGATTTCAGTCTTAAATTTTGACATGGGATGGCGGACACGCAATAGAATAAAGGTTTGGAGTTGGGGTGCTTACGGTAACACCGATTCTCCCTCTTCCTCTCCCGCTCTTCAGGAATATGTATTGGCCCACACGGAGATGCCGGCTACCCTTGAAGGAGCAGAAGGGGCTATCAAGAAGCAGGAAGACTTCATGACTACCATGGACGCCAATGAGGAAAAGATTAATGGCGTGGTGGAGACGGGCCGCAGGCTGGTCAGTGATGGGAACATTAGCGCTGAACGTATCCAAGAGAAAGTGGTCTCTATTGAGGAAAGGTACAGTGCAGTACATTCTTGACAGTTATAAATATCAATGCAAGGCATAGTAAACAAATAGTTTTGAGCATATGGTGTGTGTTTACAGGCATAAGAAGAATCGTAAGGCAGCCAGTGAGCTTCTCACAAAGCTGAAAGATAACAGAGATCTCCAGAGGTTCCTCCAGGACTGTCAGGAGGTGAGCTAAACTGATAGCATTTCCAGGAATTACTCTTTTTCTTATGGGCATGGTTCATAAACAGTTTACTCACACATACACACACACACACACACATTTTCAACAAGTTGACAGCAGCATGAAAAAGTGCGAAATGGAGCTTTTGTGTGCGTGTGTGTGTGTGTGTGTGGGGGGGGTATGTGCACATTTCTGGTCTGGTTGTGTAATTGCCTCTCTCACACTTCCAGTTGTCCTTGTGGATCAGTGAGAAGATGTTAACAGCACAGGACATGTCCTATGATGAAGCACGCAACCTGCACAGCAAGTGGCTCAAGCACCAGGCCTTCATGGCAGAACTGCAGTCCAACAAAGAGTGGCTGGAGAAAATTCAGAAGGTATAAAACTGATTACCAAATAAAACTGAATTATATAATGTGTGTATACCAAATAAAGTAAATGCTGTAGATATTAACCATCGCAGATTTCCAGTAAAAGAGAAGTAATATACTGCACATAAAATTTGCATTGATTGCAAGAATTTTGGATGCACTGCAAAAATTACACTTTAGCAAATGAAAATATCTTGAATATAGGTGAATTTATCTAATATTTTATATTATGATGTTACTATAAAATGACTGTACACATATTAAGCCTTGAAATTATCTTGATCTTTTGTCAAATAATTTGACTGCTTTCTGGAAGTAAATGCTTAAAACAAACAATATTATCAATAGAACAAGCCAATTTCAAGCTTGAAATTGGAAAACATAAAGTCATTTTATATTTGTAATCTCATAATGAGTAATATTAAATTCACCTATTTTTACTTGCTAAGTTGTCATTTTAGGAGTGTGAAATTTTTAAAGCCATCATTAATCCACTGGAAATTTGCTTGTGTGTAGACTCTGCCCTCATTAAACACACCGAATCCAACTTATCGGGTGAACTTTGAGAACCCTCATGTTCTCACTACTCAGCACTGGATGTTCCATTCAGCCAGAATACACTTTTGGATTTCCAGCACGAAGATAAAATGTATATTAATATACATACTATATATAATCTCCATCTCAATATATAAGCAGTAATATTAACAATATATGGAAATAGACAAAACAACCCTTCACACACTTTTGGATCCTGCTGCTAGCAAGGTTGATTGCTAGAGGGCCAATTTCTTTAATATTAATTAATATTCATATTTCTGAATGAGAAATTTCTCATATTTTCTCATCTTCGTAAAGGATGGCACAGCATTGGTGGCCGAGAAGCCAGAGACTGAGGCGGTGGTGAAGGAGAAACTGGAGTCTCTGAAGAAGATGTGGGATGAGCTGGAATCGACAACCCAGACCAAGGCCCAGTGCCTGTTTGACGCCAACAAGGCCGAGCTGTTCACGCAGAGCTGCGCTGACTTGGATAAGTGGCTCTCCAGCCTGGAGGGCCAGATACAGTCAGATGACTTCGGCAAAGACCTGACCAGTGTCAACATCTTGTTGAAGAAACAGCAGGTACTGTATGATCCAGATGTTCAAATGAGCCTTGGTTCTAGAGCAAGAAAGCAAAACAATATATAATGGTTAATGGTTCCCCAAAAACCCCAAACGGGTTTTACAAAGAACCTTTTTCCATAGAAGGATTTTACACAGAGCCATTCAGGTTCTAAAATGTACCAGTGCTTGTCACTGTGATTGTACTCTAAAGAGGTACATTTATTGTACCTTTGATATGTATCCGTCACCCGGTGAACTTGTAACTGTAAAGTTAAGGTGCATAATTAGACCTTAAGGACCACTGTTGAGTTTTAAAGGAAACTACATTTACATTCTCAGCTGTAATATACACACTAAAGGTGAAAAAGACATATTCGTAAAGGTACCACCCCAATGGCAAACAGTAGTTCCGTTTCGGATACGTGATTAATCCTGATCAACATGAACAAATGCGATTAGGGTAATAATTGTGACAATTCTACCTACTAGTGGTTGTTAGACTAGTTGACTAATACATTCATTAGTCACTGTTGTGGGGACGTTGACTGCTCAGGGCGCTGGAAAAAAACAACAAGGCAGACAGTAAATAAAATGTACTTCGTTTGTCTGAAAATATTGTAGACTCAATGCAGCCAATTCTACAGTCAACTGCACATTGTGTAAGAGTACACTAGGAAAAGTTTTTTTTTTTTTTTTAATTTTCTTTTGCTTCAATGGAGTCTTATCAGTTTATCACTAGGGCAGTTGTGGCTCAGTGGTTAAGGCTCTGTGTTACTGATCAGAAGGGGGTTCCTTCGCCAGGTCACTCAGGTTGTCCTTGGGGGTTCAGGCCCCATCACTGCTCCTGGGCGCTGGATCATTGCTGACCCTGCACTCTGACCCCAACATCCGTACAAGCTGGGATATGTGAAGAAGATTTCACTGTGCTATAATGTATATGTGACAAAAGTGGTTAAGACGTTGGACTTCTGATCGGAAGGTTCAAAATCGGAGTTCAAATCTCCGCACTGCCAAGCTGCTTAAGCAAAGCCTTTAAACCTCAACTGCTCAGTTGTATAAATGAGATAAATATAAGTTGCTCTGGCCATAAATGTAAATCACTTTTCAGATGTGTGGAGTCGTCCTTTAAATCTTCCATCACGACCAGCCACAGGTTGCAAGTGACTGTCCAACTCCACTCAGCTAGTTTAGCATTATGAGGTTGGAATTAAACATGGCAGTTAAACTCCTGGGACGCTGTCAGCCTAAAAAAATTTCCCAGAAGCTGCCGTAGACACAGCATCCTGTATCAAAGGAAAGTCAGTCTCCTGAGGTATAAGGAGGTTTCTGTTGATGAACTGCATGCTCTCAGTTCCAGAATCAACCATTTCAGCTGACTTTCAATTTCTGCATGTGTGTCACCAAGCCACACACAGGTGCATTTTAAGAATTGATTTGTCCTTAACATAGTGTAATATTCAATTCAATTCAATTCAGTTTTATTTGTATAGCGCTTTTAACAATGGACATTGTCACAAAGCAGCTTTACAGAAATAAATGGATTCACAAAAAATATATTGTAAATATGTGAATTTATCCATGTGAATTTATCCCTAATGAGCAAGCCAGA
>CM040481.1:8518361-8552806 GCA_022758105.1 Pangasianodon gigas
AACCTTGAGAGGAACCAGGCTCAAAAGGGAACCCATCCTCATCTGGGTGCAACGGATAGTGCGATTATAAATAAATCCCTTCTATTATTGTGTACTATATGGACAAATAGTGCAATTGTGCAACCAATAAATTCATCACAGTTTTTGCAAGAAGTCCGGTTGGTTAAAATCTATCCACTGTCCACTGATGGAGTCCTGATGAGGCACAGATTTATTATTTTGCATTTTGCATATTTGATTTATTTTTTTATTTTTTATTACCAGTGTAGCCTAAAAGCACTGCAGGTAGAAATGTAGTATGTATTGTTAACATTTACTGCAGTAATAAAATAGCTTAAAAATAGAGATGTCTTCAATAATTTTTTGCTTTAACTATGGAAACGAAGACTACTCTTTTAAATTTCTTGTCAACTTGTAAAAAAAAAAATTTATAGCCATGCAACTCCTACTAGCTACAACAAAGAGGATGCTAAGCATCCACAAATCAGTGGTCTCGCTCTTGTCAGGAACTCGGGTGAAATTTTACTCGGTCTTTTCTTGGTCTCGGCGTACAAAGACTCGAAATAATTTTTTTCGCCACCACCAAAGACCATAACATAATTTTCATGAACAAGTACTTTGTTATATTCCCGTTATAGTCCAAAATGTAAATGTCTATCTCTGCATGTGGAGTTATACTCTAGAGTGCCTATACATTTTAAATGACTCTGTAAACACAAAATATTCTTTTGTTCAAAATAATATAGCAGTAGTATGTGTAATGCACAGCTGTATTTGGTCTCAGAAAGTTGTATGAACCAAAACAAATTCTAGTTTTTAATGCATTTTATTTCCTTTTATAAGGAAATGTTCTTTGATTTACAAATCGTTACATGTGCTGTTGCATTTCTTTTAAAAATTGAATCTTTTGTATAATTAACAAACTCTGTGTAATTTCATCTGCCTCACATATGCTCCCTAAATCCCAATGCAATGCTGTAAAATAGGGTGACACTGCAGTGCTTGCTAGAAGAATGGGCTATGCTTAACAAGTATATATATGTGTACTTATTTGTAAAAAAAAAAAAAAAAAAATGATCACCTCAAAGTAGATGCATTATTTTAGTTCATTTAAGAGAATTTTTTGCCGGGTTTAGGAAGATACTACAGCCAGCAAATTACCACATCTGAGCACCTGGTCTCGGTCTTGACGTGTGTGATGTTGGTCTCGTCTTGGTCTTGCCTTCTTGTCATACTCTGTCTTGACTCAATGTCTTCATTGGCTGTGGTCTTGGTCTTGACTTGGTCTCGTCTAAAGTGGTCTTGAACCCAACACTACTAAGAATTATCTTAACTATCAGGAGAATCTCTGAGAATCTCGAGGATCTCTGTTCCCTAAGAACGTAGTCTGTTTTAGAAATTGTGAAGGACATGGAATAACCTGAAAATAGCATGTATTTTTGTGATATCACATATAATTATTTCAAATTTTCTTGTCACAGTACCATTAGACCTTTAACAGTGAGATCCTTAAAGAGGGAGTCAATTAAGGGTTTAAATATCCCTGGTATAGATGTTTCTCTATATAGGTACAGTTGTGCACGTCATTGCTTTGTGCTAAATATTTCAACCAACACATGATGATTCTATTGTTCAGCTTTAATGTTTGGTATGCAGTAGTGGTTCTGCGTAAAATTCCTGCCAGGGGCTTTTATGAGAACCGGTAGAGAAATAGATGAGAAATGGAACCTCCGGTCCTCTCCGAGTCTCACTGTGGCTCATTCATAGCTGGTGCTCGAGCATCGCTAAGCAGTTCACACTAGCGATTTCATAATCACGCCCTCCCCCTCCCTTCACTGTTATGCAACCTCTCTTTCAGCTCAGTGATGCTGTAGATGACTCCAGTACGTGTGAGTGTATGTGTGTGTGTGTGTGTGTGTGTGTGTGTGCACCATACGTGGATGTGTGAGAGAGATAGAGTTCAAGGAGAATGCTGAGAGTACTATGTGAATATGTGTAAGTCTGTCTATGGTATAAATGCAATGTGGTATGGACTCATATGGTACATAAGGAAATGATCTTGGCATTGTGGAAATTAGAGCAGGAAGCTTCGGGGAGAGAGCGTGTGTGTGTGTGTGTGCGTGTGTGCGTGTGTGTGTGTGAGGGAAGAAGCATGCATTACTCGATGTGTGAGATATAGGGAGAGGTTGCTCCGGATTTTCATTTCTTGTTTCCTTTGCTTTCCTCTCTTCTGCTCTCCTCCAGATGCTAGAAAGCCAGGTGGAAGTGAGGCAGAAGGAGGTGGAGGAGCTGCGCACGCAGGCCCAAGCACTCAGCCAGGAGGGCAAGGGGTCCGACGAGGTGGACGGCCTACGCTGTGGGGTGGAGAAAAAGTTCCACGAGCTGCAGGAGCCACTCAAGAAACGCCGGAGCAACTTGATGGCCTCGCGTGAGATCCACCAGTTCAACCGGGATGTGGAGGATGAGATTGTGAGTTCTCAACTACGTGTTGTGTCAACCTGCAGTGCTAATTGTTAGGGAAATGTGTCAGCTAATGCTGGATTTGAGATGAGCCCTAAATAATGCTGAACCTGAACCAGAACTTGCACAGAAACAAAATGAATCAGTTTGAGGATCTGATGGCAAAAGAGGTGTGGAATTGTAAACACTTGTACAACCCATATCTAAAAATGAATTATTGGAGGGGGGGATGGCAAAAACCTTGCTCAAGCGAAAATGGAGGGCAATTTGAGAAACATTTCAGCTTCGTGTTGATTCCAATAATCAAATACACTGTAAGCAACAACATCGTTCTTTGTCACATCCGCTGTTTTGCTAAGTCTTAGTCCATTTTCTCTACTACTGAAATGAGAAAAAAAAAAAAAGACTTTCTCAGTCTTTTTTTTATCCGTTTTCTGTACATTCAGGTCTGGCACATCTAACACTGCCCTCTAGTGGATGTGTTTACATTATGTTTAAGTACTGTATGTTAGTGGATATTAGGGATGTAACTGATACGAATGCATTATCCAGAATGAACAGACAGTGTGTTCTGAACATATACAAATAGGAGACACACTATTCATTTGTTTTTTTGTTGTTTTTGTTGCTTTGTGGCATCTGATTTAGTCTAGAGATGTGCATCGGTACTGGTATTCTGCTGGGTGCTACAAAAAAGCTTGTACGAATAGTTGCAGGACAAACAAAGACTACGTTCATTCATTCATTCATTCATTCATTCATAGTAACTTCCTGGTCACCTGGTTTAAAGTAGGCAACTTGTATTTTAGAAATATATAATCATTTTAAAAAATTCATGGGCAGGTCCAAACAAAAATAATAACATCTCTAGCAGAGGTCGAGGAACTGTCATAGCCAGAATTCAAAGACCGTGCTGACAGTGCTGGCATTTCTACCTTTCTCCCCACAGAGCATAGTGATAGGGTTTATTTATAACACCCCAAGTGGACACGTGCACAACATTTGCACATGTTTGCAGGTCTGTAGATGGAGAAGTATAAATCAGCCCTGAATATTTCAGCATGACACTAGCTGATGAAAGCACAGTAATTCACATTTTCATTCAAAAATTTTTCAGAAATTTATTAAAAATTGATGAAATGTTGGTTTCAGCACAGGCCTGTGCTTAGCTCTTAACCCTGGTTTTGCGGCGAGTAGGAGGGAAACAGCAGGTGATTATTATTTTTTTTTCCATAGCAGGGGTCACCTTTTCACAGTAATGACTGTATTACTGTATTAAGGCAGAATAGAAAGGAATTTAGTTTCCCCCTGCTGCGTATCCCAAATGCTAAATTAGCTTGAATCTGTGAAGTGTAAGAAGGCTTTAATCCTGTAAAAGCCCAACACGAATTCACAACATGGGTTTTTTTTCTTTTCTTTTTTTAAGCTCTGGGTTGAGGAGAGAATGCCAATGGCCACATCTACAGAACATGGCAATAATCTACAAACTGTCCAGCTGCTCATTAAAAAGAACCAGGTGAGTGACTGAAATATTAAAACATGATAAAAATCTCAAGTCCTCTAGCCTCTTAAAGAAAGATACATTTTAGATAAACTATTATAACTATAACTGTTAGATAAATTACTAATAGTAATTTATCTTGTAAATTCTCAGAGACTAATCCCATAAGTGTCTTTATTAGCAACATTGGCGTAGGTTATTTTGCCTGAACTCTCGCCTTATCACCTGCCCCTGTATTCCTGTCACCCCACTAGACCCTTCAAAAGGAGATCCAGGGTCACCAGCCACGTTATGATGACATTTTCGAGAGGAGCATGCACATCCTGAAGGACAACAGTCCTGTCAGTGCAACAATCCGCCAGCGGTTAGATGAGCTAAAGCGGCTCTGGCACTTGATCCAAGAGGAAGTGGAAAAACGCCACAGGCGCCTAGAGGAAGCACACAAAGCTCAGCAATACTACTTTGATGCAGCGGAGGCTGAGGCCTGGATGAGCGAGCAGGAGCTGTACATGATGTCCGAAGAAAAGGCAAAGGTGAGGAAGGGCGTGGTAAATATTTCTGAAGTGAGGCCTCTTGCAGACTCAGGATTGTCAGGATAACAATATATATTTGCAGATTTTCTTAATAGTAAAATCTAATAGTTTCTAGTATATTTCTTTTGCTGTGTTTGTGTCAGTTATATTTAGGATGAAGATAAAGTGACTTAACACACAGCAGCTCTTTTGAAGTATCCATTTTGTGATTACTGGAAGTATTTCAACCTATTTGAAAATGTTTCTCAGGGAAGGAGGGACAGAAACAAAATCACAGAGTAGTACTTGTAAAGGATTGTGTCAGAACAGGACTTACGACTGACTCTGATTCATTATAACTAGTGGAAATATACTGATGATTGTAATAAATATATACATTTCTTGGTGCCTTTACTTAAAGTTACCCGTATATCAGATCTGCTGCCCCTATGGTTGTTAAATGAAAATGTACCTCTCTAACAATGGTTTTTTAAGAATTACAAGAAGTTAAAAAATGGAATGTGAGTCTATCCTTGGGTCAGACGGTACAAAAGAGGAGGACATACAGAAGGGCATACACATTATTAGAAAATAGACAGAGACTAGATGCAGCCAAGTAAAAATAAAAAGGCAGAAGCTAACCAGCTAACTAGCACTGCGCTAGTATTCCCAACGAGGTAGTTATCTTAGCTGATGTTACCTCTTCAGCTGTAACTATTTAACATTGTTTGCAAAGTTCATTTACAAGCTAGCTAAAGTTAGCCTAAGCATTGGCTAAAAATAGGCTAAGTATTAGGCTAGGTATTATATCATGTAAGCACTAGCAATGTGGCTAACATTAGGCTAGTATATTGTATAAATCAGTAGGGTACGTTTTGTAAACCAGTTGCTAAGTTTTATAGCAAGCATGCTAACATTAGGCTATTATACTATGTACAATGGTAGTAAAGATAGATAGACAGATAGACAGACAGACAGACAGATAGATAGATAGATAGATAGATAGATAGATAGATAGGTAGATAGATAGATAGATAGATAGTTAACAGTAGGCTAACATTGGCTAATTAGCCAGTTAATAAGTTGCAGTGAATAAATTGGGTACAAATAGCCTCTGCTAATTTATGGCATGTCCAGAAGTGAAAACAAAAACTTATAAAAGGCACAATTTTGAAACAGACACTTTGACCATTTCTGTTACTTGTAAAAAAAAAAAAATGAAGGAACATCTGTCAAAACCTCAAACACTTAGTGTCTTCTTTGTATGAAAATGCTAACTTTTGCACTCGACTGTGCAGAGTATGCCTTGTACATCTATTTGCGCCTTGTTTGTCACTGTCTCTTTCTTTCCGTCTCTATTTCATGCTCGTTCTGCCGTTCTGTGCAGGATGAGCAGAGCTCTGTGGCTATGCTGAAGAAACACCAGATCCTGGAGCAGGCGGTGGAGGACTACGCTGAGACAGTGCACCAACTCTCTAAAACCAGCAGGGCCTTAGTGGCTGCTGGACACCCTGAAAGGCGAGCATGTGGGGATTATGAATAGTAAAAGTGCAAAGGATGGCAGGATGATTAACAGGAAAAAAGGAGTCCAGATCACATTCGATTTTGCTAGTGACTGATACATTGTTGAATTTGGTGTTTTGGCTAGTTTTGTCTGAGAGACGTTGACACTCTTCCACTGGTTTAAATGAATCATTGAATTTATTCTAAAGGCTTAAATCAGTTATCTAACAGTTGCGATAATGATAAACTAACTGTGAGCTGATAATTTTATCATTCATTAGTGAGAGAATCAGCATGCGACAGTCTCAAGTGGACAAGCTGTATGCCGGTCTGAAGGACCTGTCTGAAGAAAGACGTGGGAAGCTCGACGAGAGATCCTGTCTGTTCCAGCTGAACCGGGAGGTGGATGATTTAGAGCAGTGGATTGCGGAGAGAGAGGTGGTGGCAGGTTCTCACGAGCTTGGCCAGGACTACGAACATGTCACTGTAAGACCTCTGACATATATCTTGACACATAGCTTTGTGATTTGTACCATGGGCCTCATTTATAATGCTCTGTGTAAATTAATTAAAGTTACAGATTATGGAGAAAAGATGTTCACGTTTTTAAATTTAATCTAACTGAGGATGTGTAAAATGCCCATGTGTGTCTGATCATGCTTATTTTCCCACAGCAGTATTATCTGGTAGCACTTCCATTTGGCACAGAATTTTGCTGTGTAGGCATTTCTGAGCAGTAAAGATGAGGATGCGTTTATAACATGACTGACTAGAGAGATGTAACTGCAAACATGGAGTCCAGGAGCGGACATTTTTGAGTGCTTATTTCGCAGGTGTATGGTACAATCACATTCTTTCAGCAATTATGTTTCAATATCAGATATTTCCACATTATTTGTATCGTTAAGAACAATAATATATTGCACCTTTATGCATAAGCCACTGATAAACATGGGCATTTTATATGAAAATATTGGAGTCTCATCTGTTAGCTTTGTAATTGATTAGTTCCAAGACCCTGTTTACACCTATATTCCCAAATATCAGGATTATATCTTGTTAGGGATTAATGACATAAACTCTAGACTTGTTTACAGTAGATTTAAACCCAATCTCAAATTGTTTCAGAATGTCTGAGGCAAATTTTCACCAAACGGTATACAACCGTCAATGCATCTGTCTCTCCAAGCCACATATGACTACCAAAACCATTCCCAATCTATTATGCCATTAAGCACATGACACCCATGATTGTCCTATAGCAAGGCCAAACCCTGAGCAGCTCTCATCCTATCCGAATTTATACTACAGCCTACACTGAGACTTGTATGATGGATGCTCCACATAAACAGAATTTTTTAAGTTTTAAAATGTGATATGAAGTTTTCTGTTAGAAGATTTTTATATAGCTTTTCTTGTAAGGAGTCTCCAGTGTCATAGGCCTAGCTATCTATCAAAAATCCATAACAGATGTGGGAATTTGAAGCATTACAGAACTTGGAGTAGTCATTAAAAAACACACAGATGGTGTACACAGGCAGCAAACACTTATTAGTGCCTTTGTCTAAATTTAAGTCTAAGTATATTCAAAATTATATAGATACATGAAACAACTAGGTGTAAAGATTTTATCATCTTAATCACTGAAAGCTTCACTTCATAATTCCCACTCTGGTATTTATTTATTTTTTAAAAAATATACAGATGCTGCAGGAGCGTTTCCGAGAGTTTGCCCGTGACACAGGAAACATCGGCCAGGAGCGTGCTGACACAGTCAATAAAATGGCAGACGACCTGATCAACTCAGGTCACGCAGACGCCGCCACCATCGCCGAGTGGAAGGATGGGCTGAACGAGGCTTGGGCCGACCTGCTGGAGTTAATCGACACTCGTACTCAGATCCTTGCTGCCTCCTATGAGCTGCACAAGTTCTACCACGACGCCAAGGAGGTGCTTGGACGCATCCTAGACAAACACAAGAAGCTCCCAGAAGAGTTGGGCAGAGACCAGAACACCGTAGAGGCACTGCAGAGAATGCACACCACCTTCGAGCATGACATACAGGCTTTGGGAACACAGGTGGGGGTCCCGTGAATGTGTATGTTTGCAGCCGTGAGATTCTTCTGCAAGCAGCTTCTAACACAGATGGCATCCAGCAGCTTTAATATACAAATTAAATTAAAATACAACATAAAGGAATGAAGTGCTTTGCTATCTGTGACACAGGTTAAGCAGCTGCAGGAGGATGCGGCGCGTTTGCAGTCAGCCTATGCAGGAGATAAGGCTGAGGATATCCAGAGGCGTGAGGCGGAGGTGCTAGAGGCCTGGCGTTCTCTGCTGGAAGCGTGCGACGGCCGCCGTGTGCGTCTAATCGACACCAATGACAAGTTCCGCTTCTTTAGCATGGTGCGTGACCTTATGCTTTGGATGGAGGATGTCATCCGGCTCATTGATGCACAGGAGAAACCGAGGTATATTGCATGATTTATGCAATGAGCTGCTCACAATTTCTTTTTTTCCAATATACAGCACCCTTAAAGCAGTTAGGAGTTGAAGGCTTTGTTCTAGACACTTCTGGGAATTAAAAACTAGGACTGACCCTTACATAAGGTTGGGGGTATACAGTGTAGAGTATTAATGAGCTATAAATTGAAAAAAGAAGGAAGTGACTTATTAGCATTATGAAAACTACATAAGGAAATAAGCCTTTTATAATCATATGTTGGATTTTGATGCCAGTTGATGGTATGCAAGTAATAGAATAAAGACCATCAGGATGGCCTGCAAGAGGAAATTGATCAGGTTGAAAAGACGCAGGGGAAAGAGTAATGTGGTTGAAAATAAAAGGAAATGAACAAGAGACTGCATAAGAACAAGAGACAAAGCAAAGCGATAAGATTGTAATAACATTGCCTGTCTGTATCACATCCTGTCCTAATGCTTTTCAGATGTTTGGGTTTAAGATACTGGAAAATACGAACGGACTGGGCCTACTGTAAAACGTCAAGGACGTGTTTGTTGTTAATTCTTGCTCAATTTAATTCCTGTTCAAAAAGAGACTCACCAAAATCTTGACATTTAATGTTTTGATATTCATCCAAAGTATTTTAATTGTAGCAAGACCTTGTAGTGAAATTAAGCAATGATTTTGTTTATTCAGGGATGTTTCATCCGTGGAGCTTCTAATGAACAATCACCAAGGCATCAAGGCTGAGATTGACGCTCGCAATGACAGCTTCACCACCTGCGTCGAGTTGGGAAAAACTCTACTTTCACGAAAACACTATGCTTCCGAAGAGGTGAGAATAACTTTTATGCTTCTGTATCTCTACTCTTTACCATCTGTCTGTCTATCATAAGTTATTGCAGTAGACGGTTCCAGCATGTTCTGTGTTGAGTGGAGAGTTTGTGAAGGCAGGCTAAATTTGGCTGTATGAAAATTTAAAAAAAATCTAAGGAATTCTTAGTTGACAGTGTGTAACATAATTGTGTTAATAATATAATTATTTTTGTTGACTAAATGCAATTTTAGTCTGAGTATCATTAACTAAAATCAATCCACATGACATAGCTAAAGTATGACTACATCTTAAACATTTTTCATTCAAAGACTGTAACTAAATTTAAAAGAAAATGCAGAATTCTTAGAAGTTTTTTTTCTTACACATTGAGTCTTACACAGTTACACAGATTATCTGTGGCTATTTTAAGACATTACTAAATTGTAAGCATTCTTTGTGTAGTTTTATTTCCTTTTTCCTTTTTGAGATTGAACCTGTTTTGAAAAAAAAAATGACATCATATCCAATCTCATTTAAACATTTTAAATGACATATGAAGTGGTGTTCAAAATTAAAGTAGTACATTAAATGTTAGGGTGCCTGTTTCTGCCTGAAGAATGATAGCATTTTATTTATAAGCACCTTTCAGGTTCCCAGGAACACTGTACAGACATATCACAGAACATAATACATGTAACAGTAATAGAAAGAGAAAGAGGAGGAAGAAGGAGAACGACATTGAAATAAACTAGTTTTAAACCTAAATTACATTGTGTGATGTGTTTTTAGACAGTATGTACACATTATGATGGTAGCCATAATCTGTCCCCTGCTCAGATCAAAGAAAAGTTACTCCAGCTGACAGACAAGAGGAAAGAAATGATTGACAAGTGGGAAGATCGATGGGAATGGCTGCGACTGGGTAACCCTCGTTAAATCTAATTTAATTGAATACAGTTGTGCTGTGATAGTCTGGTTGTTTGACTGTATGTGATTTGGCATCAGTTCTGGAGGTGCACCAGTTCTCACGGGATGCGGGTGTGGCTGAGGCATGGCTGCTGGGTCAGGAGCCATACCTGTCCAGTCGAGAGATGGGTCAGAGTGTGGATGAGGTGGAGAAGCTCATCAAGAGGCACGAGGCTTTCGAGAAGTCAGCCGCCACTTGGGAGGAGCGTTTTGCCGCTCTGGAGAGACTTACCACGGTGAGAGAGAGAGAGCGGAAACTTTCAATCACTGTGGTCAAGAAATTGATGGTGGTCATTGAAATAGATGCTTTCCAGTATATAAAGTGTGTGTGTGTGCGTGTGTGTGGTTTTAGATGGAATTACTGGAAGTGAGAAGACAGCAAGAGGAAGAGGAAAAGAAGAGACAGGCCCAACTTGCAGAAGCTCCACCTACTGAGACAACATCGCCACAGCAGAGGTGATTTTAATATGACTTGATTTAACCTGATAGAGTTTGTGTTCCCAATGAATCTCACAAAGGTGTTAAAATTTATATCCAGAATTTATATATTCCTGTAAAGCTGCTTTGTGACAATGTCTATTATTAAAAGCGCTATACAAATAAAATTGAATTGAATTGAAGTGTAGGACATGCCTTTGTGCAGTGAGTTAAGGGATTCAGAACTTTTAGATATAGGTGTTTTGTCCCAGATTTTTCCCTTTTGTAGGGATACTAGACCTCATTTTTAATGTCCATATAGTATATGATAATACTATATCACAAAAGCATTTTGACACAAGTTTCTTTTCTACTACCTTCAAACACAAATGTATAAAAACTCCTTCCCATCACTGATCATGCTGTCATTTTGGCATTTATGAAAACTAAACATTTTACATGTTTTTCATTGAATTAGTGATTAAATTAAATTCAGAATTAAATCACGATTAATTCACTTTAAGTGCAAGTATATATGCAGATTGTCTGTGTTAATAAAAATGTATATGTATGTATGTGTGTTTCTAGAGAGAGTGAGCAGGTATCTCAGAACGGGCCGCCACCAGAGCAGGACTCTCCCCGGGTTAGTTACCGATCCCGAGCCTACCAAAGCTACTCGAGTTTTCATAGTCGCCGAGGCACCACAGGACTGTGAACTCACCTTCGATGGGAGAGCGGGAAAAATGCCCAGTCCACCTTGCTTATTATTCCACTCATTCCCATTTTCTCACTAGCACTGTTCTTTATAGCTGAGTCTGCTGCTTTGTCTGCTTTTAGAGAGTAGAACATAGTCTGCTTTTAGATATGTAGCTTTGTTGCAGTTGGGTCCCTGTAGCCTGTATAACTTCCTTCTAGCAGTGTATATTCCAATATCTTGTCTGTCACGTAAAGTTTATGAGATGGAAAACATGATGACCCCAATTCCCATTGTGCTGCTTTGAAGCCAAAAAGGGTGGCCTAGGAGGTCAGCATCTTGCTCAGCCTGTAGATGAAAATTGGAGAGGTGGGAGGTGAGGCAGTGTGTCCACCTGATGCTCGCCCATGTTCGTTATGGCCACGCTCATGTTTGTTATAGACACACCCTCTCTTCATACTGTGAGTGCTCATAGTGACTGAATATAACAACATTCTTAAGCACTTTACACACAGCAGGAGACAAATTGCTCGCCACTTTGCATGTCTCGTCCTGCCTGCCGTATGAATGGTCAGAATTCTCCCACAGACAGCGTTTCATACAGCAAGCAAAACAACATCTATCCCATGGTAACCAAAGTGACAACTACATTAAAAACAGCTATAGTAATGTCCTGACACAATAATGTCCAGACATTTATCACACAGAAAGATATTGAGGCAGGTAAACTGTGGGAACTCATGTTGTCTGTCTTATAAACGGTTTAGGGGCTGTCTATAATCTTGGTCTCTGTTGTATGATGTACTGTAGAAGATCATTTATCAGCAGGAATATATTACTGTTTTTAAATGCTTGAGGGCAACAAGGGCTTTTTTGTAACCCAGGCACGCAACACCTGGCTAACACTAGCTAGGTACTGCAGCACTAAGTTATTGTGTTAAGTTGCCACATGCAAAATAGGCGTAAGGCTGAACATGTGTGGATTGACAGTAACATAGACATAACTAATGCTTCTCTTGTTTGGTATAGCTAGGAGAAATTTCAGCATCAGAAATTTCATGAACATTTTGTTCATGAATTCCTCCCAAGATATTTTAAGACAGATATTTTTATTTAAGAAGTCCAGAATTAAAATCTAATGGTAATTTTCAAGATTAGTTTAGGATTGATGCTTAGTTATCTCAGAAAGGTTTTATGCTACCTACCATGTTGTTGATTTCTGTGAGATTCGTTTAGATTGTGAAAGTTCTAGATTGGTCCCTCTAAAGTTTACATCCGTTTTATTTTCGTGCACTGGCTAGTTTTTTACTTCAGTTTTCATTTCTAGAAGTAAGGTTTTTGATACACCCTATGGCACAGATCAGCACAAAATAATGAAAGATTTTATTTAATTTCTTTTTAGATGAGTGTCAACCTTTCTTTCAGTTGAATAATTAAGGATTGTAATTATAAACTTAATTCCATATGAAGTCTTATTCATCCACTGAATCCATCCTCAGGATGTATCATGCATTCACTTCAATTTACTCTCTGTCATTAATTTAGCTTCTTTTAACAATAGAACTATCTAACTTGCTTGTAAAGGACCATAAATGTATAACAGTATAGGTAAGTACACATAAAATAACAATTTCTTTGACTTTCCACCTTTATAACTAAGAGGACTTTTTTGACCTAGCGGGATATTCCTGTGCACACATGTCCTTGCTGAGTACCAATAGCAAGTTCATTTTGATTAGTTAAATTCATGGAAGTCATCTGTCGTTAAAATGTCGCTCTTTGCAGGGAGAAAACATACACTTTTTCGAATGCTGCAGGGTGACTGCACTTGTCCTTGTCACTAATACTGAGACCTGCCTGTGTGATACGGCCGACAGGCGTTGAACATTCAGACGCCACCAAGCCAATCTGTGGTGCAACATTCCCAGTTTTCGCTACTGGAGTCACCAATACTAGCACCAATACAACCATCGCAGTCACACTGTCACTGTGGCAACTCACAATTTTATTATCCAAGCATCCATAATTGAGGTGCCTTTACCTTTTGCTACTGCATAGCTTGAGCATCATGATACTGAACCGCCTGCAAATGAGTTAATTGATCCTCACCTCATGATTGACATTTAGTCTTAGTGCCTCCACATGCAAGAACAAGAATTTTCTATGGTTACCAAAACTTGGTTTTGGTCTTCCCTCACAGCAATGTGCAGAGAAGGGAGTACGCACAGGCCGTGGTGATGTAGGGCCTCTAAGATGAATTGTACACACTTTGTTTCACTTCAGCCTTTTAGCTTCTGCTGCACCAGTGCTACATGCTCTGATCTTCAGTATGCTCCAACGATGGGCTATCAGCACTATCCACCAAGATGGGCTCATTATTCACGTTTAGAGATTGAGAAGCAGCTACTAAGAGTACATTATGTTCTGTCTTCTGTATTTCCTTGTGCTGTTTCATTGCCTCTAAAAGCTTTTGCAGTGGTTCCATGCCTACTGCAAACTCCTCTTCAACGCAACTTAGAAAAGCACTCGCTCTTCCCATTCCAGTGGAATGAGCAGCTGAGCCATGTGCATGTTTCTGTTCCTGCTGCAAAAGTGCAGCAAAGGAGCTTACCTTTTTCTTCCTAGAGAGCTCAGTGATCACTTCACTCCCTGCTGCGTCCACACCGTCAGAAAGGATGTGTCTGTTGTAAGGATCCAGTCAAAAGTGCCGAGAATTAGAGTCAAACACTAGAATTACCATCATCCAAGCTGTGCATCAGTGCTTTGACTGTGCAGATTTAAGAATAACGAAATTGATAAAATAACAAAAAGGACTAGAGCGCTATACTTGGCATCTTTGAATCCACAGTCTCAACTTCTTGACAAGAATAGGAAAGAGTGAGGTAAAAGGTAGGTCCTTTTATAGACTACCCATGTGAGGTGGCAAATTTTCTGTTGGTACTCAGCAAGGAAACAAGCACACAGTACTGCACTAGTTCTAAAGATAATCAGAATTGTAAAGAAGTAGCACTTCAAGACCTATATTTATAAATCTCCGATTTATTTTCGAGCTGGAATCACCAATATTTTTTAGCAGTAATTAAATCTATTGTCATACGTTGCTGTTTCACATGTCATATTTAATTTAGCTGTTTTAATTTTTCTACTAACGCTTATACCAAACCAAGGTAGAGTTCATGAGTGTTCAGGCATTCTGATGACCAATTTTTTATATTCCCTTTAATACAAACATGACTTTAAAAAGTTTTTTTTAAATCAGCATCTATATTGAACATTGTTTTTCCAGCAGTTTCAGATCATTTATTTCAAAATTCTGCTTTTAGCTGATTTTCTAAGCTTAGGCAAATAACAGATTTAGAATAAAAGACACAGTGTCAGATAAAAGCATAAAATATCCATTACCATAAAATTTTGACAAAATATTTGGGCCGACTTAGATGTTTTGTTTTAAACTAACTGTTAAAATCATCATCTTTGTCAAACTAACATTTGTTCCTAAAACCACCATTTCTTGTCCTATTTACTAACCTACCCCATCAAATAAACCCCACTGTGAGATACACAGTAACCATTCATGTTTGCTTCACCAATATTTTTGTTGCTCATGTGGTTTTTATTTTACGTGCATGTCATTGTTACCATGTTGATTATTTTATGTTTATTCTGTTTTTAATGTTGGTGCTTAACATTGTAATCCAGTGTCATTCTTGGGATTGCTTATGGATTGTCATTAATTTTCCTATTAATACATCTTTCATATTCATTTTTGGTTATCATCATCTTTTCTTATTTTATATGTGTTTATTATTTAATACATCTTTGTGTCAGTTCAGACAGACCACGCATCTAAATTAATCTAATTTTAGTAAACAGTAGAACACAATAGAAATTCAGTAAAATGGCCAATTTTTTTACTCAACATTGAATGTTAGTAAGCTTTTTACACAATTCTCCAATTAATACAGCAATTTTAAACAGAAATTTGAAAATCAACAGCTGAGACTTATAGTCAACAATTGACTTATGTGTCTTAATAGGATTTAAGATAAGGTATATACTGACATCTTTTGTGGTAAAGGTGACAGTGTTTTACTTTAATACCACTTCCAACGTGTACACCATACAGCCATGAGAGTTCATTTATCAACGATTTTGAAATGAGAATATTTAGAAAATTTAGGAAGTGCGTGTTGAAGTGCCCGGAATTGGTGCCTAGGATTGATCCAGCCTCCGAAAGGCTCCGTATAAAAGCAGTTGGGATTGGTCCTGTCCAGAGGAGCTCAGAATGGGGTAATAAACTGAAAGCTTTGAGTGGGTGTGATGCCATAATCTCTTTAACTTTGCCAAAAATCACTTCCTCTGCTGATGACATGAACAATTGCTGATGTACTCAAGCAATTTCAGAAATTGTTTGTGGTTTTATTTATTTTCTTTTTTTTGTGTGTCTGTTTCTGCTGGCTGTTTTCTTCTGCCAGCTATGATTGCCAGTCGAGTGGCCATGTGGTGTGCTATTTCTAATGTCCTAATCTAATTTTGCATGTCGCTCTCTTCTGATCTCTTGTTTTTCTGGCTTTGATCAAGACTAATCAAAAGCATCTGTGCTGTCCCAGCTATACTGGGAACTCACCTGGTTTGATGAACAGAATAAAGTAGCAAATCCTGTCTCTGTTATCATAAGACAGAAAATAGTAGAATATATAGATTGTAAAAAAAAAAAAAAAGAATTTAAAGCCAACTTTAATTGTCTTTGTGTGCTATATATTGTTAAATTCAGATTTAACAATTGGAGGCTGCTGTAGCAGCATTAGTATACACTCAGTTGCAATTTTATCAGGTAATATAGATTTATATCTTTACATCTATTGGCCTTTTTCTGATATAGATGTATCTAAGTGCATTTTGTAGGTCTACAGTTACTGACTGTGCTGATGTACAATTTGTCAGTCCCCTTCATTAATGTAAAGGGACCACCATAGGACCAGATTTTGTTAAGGAGGTAGACCAAACAACTGGCAACTGAGTGTAGATTCACAATTTGTGACCAGAACTACTCAGATGTTTCTACACAGCCTCGGTCTCTGATGCATACTGCTTTGCTCAATAGACTGTGTGTAAGTATGGTGTGATATTTGTTTAACTGAAGAGCACTGTCTCTAACTTTTCTCTCTATATACTAGGAGGACACAGGAGGAAGTGATGTAGTTAATGGGGTGGCAGAGTCCAGTCCAGGCTCCTCCCCAACAGGAAGCCGCAAGGGGAAAGTGGGTCACGCTGCTACACTACCAACCAAGTCCCAGGACACAGCTGCGGCGCAGATTGAGGGCTTCCTGAACCGCAAACATGAGTGGGAGGGCCACAACAAGAAAGCATCCAATAGGTGTACTACAATACATATGCTAAAAGCTATATAAAGCAAAGCATTATTAAATATTGCAGTGCATTAGCAATAGCATTCCCAGTTGTCTTGACTTACTACCACTCAGGCCTGGCGTTTAGGGGGGTCACATGGATGGGCTTAGCCTACCTAAAAATACCCAGTGAGAAAATAATGCAGTACAATGCAACATACAACACCCTTCATTTAAAAAATGGACTGTACAACATAAACAAATACAGTGTGTTTGTGTGTGTGGGGGGGGATGACATTACAGCATGTACACTCATGCAGTTATCTAATCAGCCAATCATGTGGCAGCAGTGCAATGCAAAAATCATGCAGATACAAGTCAAGAGCTTCATTTAATGTTCACATCAAACATCAGAATGGGGAAAAAGTGTGATCTCTGTGACTTTAACTGTGGCATGGTTGTTGGTATCGGATGGGCTGGTTTGAGTATTTCCCGAAACTGCTGATCTGGGATTTTCACACACAACAGTCTCTAGTGTTTACACAGAATGGTGCGACAAACAAAACTTCCTGTGAGCAGAGGGTCTGCAGGCTGAAACATCTTGTTGATGAGAGAGATCAGAGGACAATGACCAGACCGGTTTGAGCTGCCAGGAAGGATATAGTAACTCAAATAAGCACACTTTACAACCGTGGTGAGCAGAAAAGCATCTCAGAATGCACAATACATCAGTCCTTGAGGTGGATAAACGACAACAGCAGAAGACCACATCAGGTTCCACTCCTGTCAGCCAAGGACAAGAATCTGAGGCTATCATGGTCACAGACTCACCAAAACTGGTCAGTTGAAGACTGGAAAAAGACCAGGTGATTTTTTTTTTTTAAATCTTCAACTGTCCAGTTTCAGTGAGTCTGTGCCCATAATAGCCTCAGATTTCTGTTCTTGGTTGACAGGAGTGTAACCCATTATGGTTTGTGCATGCTGAGATGCTTTTCTGCTCACCACGGTTGTAAAGAGTGATTATTTGAGTTACTATCTCCTTCCTGGCAGCTCTCTTATCAGGGCAATTCAACCCACAGAATTGTCTCTCACTCAGTGTTTTTTTTGTTTTTTTAACCATTCTGTGTAAACTCTGCAGACTGTTGTGTGTGAAAATCCCAGGAGATCAGCAGTTTCTGAAATATTCAGTCCAGCCCATCTGGCACCAACAACCAAGGCATGATCAAAGTCACAGAGATCACTCTTTTTCTTCATTCCATTCTTTGATGTGAACATTACCTGAAGCTCTTGACCTGTCTATATCTGCATGATGTTTTTGCATTGCGCTGCTGCCACATGATTGGCTGATCAGTGAGTGTATATAGTTGTATATGTCAATTTATAAATATGTATAAGTTTTCTTATGTAGTGTAAATTAATGTATGCTGAGGTCTCCCCTGGAGAAAATAATAGCACTGAGCCTCCATATCTTACAGTGTGTAAGGGGGCTGTTCCTGTCCCCATATATTCATTCATTCATTCATTCAGCCACAGCAAACAATTTCAATCGCAGTTGAACTATAGATTTCTTGAAGGAAGACTGTTTGCATTTATTTAAAATATTGTTTACATGTGGCAAGTAGGAAATGTAAGTTATTTCTTTAATTATGTCCGTGGCATGGTGGCGCAGCCGCTAGCGCTGACACCTCACAGCTCCAGGTTCCCTGGTTTAACTCCTGAGCTCGGGTTACTGTCTGTGCATCGTTCCTGTGCATGTTCTCCTCACGTCTGTGTGGGTTTCCTCTGGGTTCTCCAGTTTTCTTCCCACCTGCATAGTGTGTGCATGGTGCCCTGCAATGGACTGGTGTCCTATTCAGGGTATGTCCACAACTTGCACCCAGTGTTGCCGTCTAATCTCCGTATCCATCTGAGCCAAACCTGATCAGGATAACATGCTTGCTGGAGATGAATGAATGAAAAACATTGTGTGTAATGTTGCCTCTTTTTTTTTGAAAGGGTCTCTGGAGTTTGGTTTAAAAAAACTATGCAGTACAGGGTGACATTTAATGTTAATACATTTGCATGATACAAATTTTAATCCTCTTTCTGCATTTCTGTTTTTTAATGTTTGTTGCAGATCCTGGCACAATGTCTACTGTGTGATAAATAACCAAGAGATGGGCTTTTACAAAGACAGCAAGAGTGCTAGTCAGGGAATCCCATACCATGGCGAAGTTCCCATTAGTCTGAAGGAATCGACATGCGAGGTCGCCCTTGACTACAAGAAGAAGAAACATGTTTTCAAACTCAAGTGAGGCATTTCCCACTTTGCTTAATAGATGATGGTTCTATTAGAGAAGTTGTACTTATGGCTTTTCCTTCTTTGTTTCACTTTCAGAATTTCGAATGGGAATGAGTATCTCTTCCAAGCCAAAGATGATGTAAGTTTTTCTTTTGTGCTTATCATGGGTGTGGAAGTGACTGCATTTAATAAGGTGTATGTTAGATACACTGTCAACATTTATGGAATATTATGTTTATACATAACAATTAATTTAATTTAAATTAATGAAAAAAAGTAATCCAGTTTAGGCCACTGCCACTTCCTGTTTGGTGCACTAAACGGATACAGGTAATGGCATTGTGTTACACCTCTAATAGGCACAAATGGGAGAGAAAAAATTGGAACCTTTTTTCCCTGAGTGTATGAAATAAGCAAATTTTCTGTATACCAATAGCTATAACACACAAAGGCATGATATTTATTTGGTACCTTGTTCTCTCTGTCCCTCTATCTCTCTGTTCCCTTAGGAGGAGATGAACTCATGGATCCAGGCGATCTCATGCAAGACACCCTCCGAGATCAGCAGCCATAGCACTCCCGCCTCGGGACGCACCCAAACCCTGCCCACCTCTGTCAGCATGGGTGCTGAGTCCAGCCCAGGCAAGCGGGAGAAAGACAAAGAGAAGCGCTTCAGCCTCTTCAAAAAGAAATAGATCTTTCCCAGCAGTGTTTTTTTTTCCTTCTCTTCATCCTCTTCCTGAAGTGGAACGCCACGCAAAAGCTCAGAGACAAAAGTCCACACTTGGTGCCTGAGACTCCTCTGAGTAGGCGCTTTTTTTTTTTCATTTTTGGTTTAAAAGGAAGGAGCTGGAGAATATTTTAGGGTTCTTAGATTAAGAGGTGCTTTGAGCAGTCATTTGTAAATCATTCTTAAGTCTCAGAGACAATTTATTATTATTAATAAGCTTTCTTTCCACGTATCATCTCTTCTTTCTTTGTACTTGCTTTCGTTCAGTATATCTGCTTTAGTGCGATTAAGTCTGGCTAGTTTTTTCCTCTCTCTCTTGTTTTGTAAGTGCGTGACGTTTGTAGGATCTGCCCTCAGTTTTGTGAGGCGTTTACTGATGGGGGGCAGTGGTGCTTTAGACTCCGTTGAGTTGTTAACCTGCTGGTGAATTTACTTTACTAATAAAAGCATTAGCCATTATAAGTTTCCTTAAAGGGCAGTCTCTGTATTAAGAGCTTAGTATGAAGCAAATGCGTCTCAATGCAAACCCACAAAATAGTGGCTAATATTTGCTTTTGCTGAAATGTTTGATATGTTAATGATATGTGAATGGTCAGAATGTTGGCTACTTATGAAGGAATACTTTTATCAAGGATAAAAAACATTTTTTTAAAATAGTTTTTTCTTCTTGTACTTGAGTTGCAATATATTGTATGTTTAAAAATTATTTAGAGTAAAATATGAAAATAGATGTATTGTAACTCCTAAAAGGCGTCATTTGTTAAGTATAGAAATGGATTGTGTTATTTCTGGGGGGGGGGAGAAATCATATGACTGAAAAAAACAGCTGCTTGCTTGTTGGCTATAGCCCCATGTGTTCTCATTTCGCTACTTTCTCTGGCTACCTGATATAGTGCGCAATCTGTCAGTGTAACTATTGTAACAATACCTTTTCATCATTATTGCACAATCAGAATAATGCCATATTGCCTCTGGGGCTTGCTGGTTCTTATGTAAAACATGGACCCAGACCTCATGTGGATGGATCTGCACCTGTAGCCTTTTAGCCTATCTGTTATAAATACGTGCAAAGTCATTAAAATGCTTTTGAAATTAAGACGTTTGCTGTTCTTACTTGTTTTGCTTGTTTCTAGGTCATCACATCCAACGGCAATACATTCTGCGCAGGTTTGATGCTTGTTTCAGTGCTCAGGTTGGAAGAACATTAGTCAAAAGATGAGTGTCCATTACTACACTAAGGTTTTGTGCATTGTCAGATGGTGCATTCAGAGATTTCTTCACGGTGATGACAAGATCTTGATCTGTCACAATTACATTACATTTAAAATCACAACTTTTAAAGATACCCTTACCCAGAGTGATGTACAGAAGTGCTTTGTAGTCTCCACCAAAAACATATCTTCATTCTAGTTCACTAGGTCAGGAACTAAGAATGCCATCAGAATAAGAACCCTGTTGGGGAGGTTAGTACAGCATGAAAAGAAAACACAATGATTTTTATACAGATTAACAAAGTGCTAATACAAGTGTTTGGTGAAGAGGTAGGTCTTTAGTCTTTGTCTGAAGACATCCAGTGACTCAGCTGTTCAGACAGCCAGGGGTATTTCATTCCACCATCTGGGTGCCAGGTCAGAGGCTTTATGCATGTCTTCCTTGTAACTTGAGGAATAGTGGGTCCAGTTGAGTCATGCTAGATGTTTGGAAGGAGTGTGGTGCTGGGGTTGGGGGGAGGGGCTGGATTGGGGGGTGGCTCGATGCTTGGGGGGGGGGGTGATAAGTGCCTAAAGTTAGGTCCATTTTTACTTTGTAGGCAAGCATTTTAAAGTGTTTTAAATCTGATGTGGGAAGCTACAGGAAGCCAGTGGATGGAGTGTAGAAATCAGGTGGCATGGGAGAACTTGGGGAGGTTGACAATAGGTCATGCAGCTGCATTCTGGATGAGTTGCAGGGGTTTGATGGCAGACAGGGGTAGGCCTGCCAGGAGCAACTGGACTCAGTAGTCCAGTCTCGAAATGACAAGGGAATGAACAAGAACCTGAATGGCCTCTGTGGATAAAAATGAGCAGATCATCATGTTGTAAAGGAGAAACAGGTTAGCAATGTGAGCCAAGAAGGATAGTTGGTTGTCCAAACCTACCCTGGGGTTGAATGCAGTGACAGATGGTGTGATCTGTTGTGAGAGTTGTCCAGGGAGTTCACAAGATCTTGACATGGGGATGCATCTCCAGTGATATACAGCAGCTCATTCTTGCTGTGATTTAGTTTCAGCTAGTGAGCTGCCGTCCACGACGAGATGTCTGCCCGACATGCTGAGATCCATGCAGAAACCTGAGCTTCTGAGGTAGGGAAAGAGAGGAAGAGTTGAGTATCATCTGCATAGCAGTGCTATGAAAACCCATATAATGATATGACCTCATTGAGAGAGTGGGTATAGAGGGAGAACAGGAGAGGACCCAGCCTTGTGCAACACCAGTGAAGACTCTGCATGGAGGAGGTGGATTTCCTCCATGTCACCTAATAAGACCATCCCTCCAGGTAAAAAGCTAATCACTGACATCCTGTGTCAAGATCCTGGTTAGGATCTTGGAGGTTGTTCTGGGTAAGATAGAGAGACAACTGATTGTATACAGCATGCTCAGAAATTTTAGAAAGATTTTAGTACAGGCTGATTTAATTTGTTTGCTGATCACCTGATCACCTGATCCTCTGTCTGTTTTTTTTATCTTGATGCTGTCTCACGTTTTGGGATTGTTTGCCAGTGTTCTTGGTGTTCATCTTGACCTGCAACTGCAGCCATCTCCAACGCTTTACATTGACCTCTTTGTTGTGCAGCTTCAGCACAGTGGACAACGGCAGCACTTTGATTTGCAGCAGCACTGTTGTCAAAACTGCTATTATAGAAAATTACAGGGAATTCAACCACACTGTAATATAAACATATTTTGAAAGAGAACATCTAGTTTTTCAAACTGAGATACATGTTCACCACTAAAGTTACCCATTCCATGTGACTGACTGGAAAAGAATGAAGGCATTGCAGAGAGAGAGAGAGAGAGAGAGAGAGAGAGAGAGCAAACAATTGTTCATATGTTCATACCCAATCAAGCTCTAGTCCCTCCCCAATAAATGAGGTCCTCTTGACATCATAGTCAAACTGAAGCTTCTCATTAACCCCAATGTCCCTGGTGGCAATGAACAGCATGATGTTTGCCTTCTTCCTCAAGCGGTTTATGTGCCTGGCAAAAGTTGACTGCTGTGGGTGGCAGTGATCACGCACTGATCTTCATGTCCATTGATGCACATTGCCCTGTTGCTCATGTACAACACGTAACCTGTGTGTTGTCAATTTTGGTGGTCACACACCACCTCACCGCATGTACACTTCCATGTTGTGAAGACTCCTGATTCTTTACCAGGAACTGCAATCATCAGTACTTTTCATTCTTGGGTTGTGCAGATCTTCTTAATGCCTTTCATTTGCAGTGTCAACTGTTCCAGGTGCTTTCCATTGCTTGAAAATGCAGCATCCAGAATATTTGAGTCCACTCCTCTTTGCTGATCCACCTGCATACCTTTAGGAGGCTTTGTAAGCAGCCATGCAGTGCTCTGTTAAGACATGAAAACACTATTGCATTAGCCAACCTGTCCAAGTTTAAGTATTCCAACAATATGCCTTATGGGATATGCTTGATTTCTTGCTTGAAGTTCCGTAAACCTTCACATGGGACATGCTGGATACGATGCTGTTGCAGCACACTACTGGTCGTAGCAGAAGTGCTCATGGGTACAGCCTACCAGATCTTTCTTGATCTCAGTGTTTAATTAACTATCCAGAGTCAGTGGAAGTGACTTGACAAGCAAGTCATAAGGCAGGCCCAGGAATTTGCAAATAAATGGCTAGCCCACAAGCACTAGTGAAAATAACAAAAAGGTATATGAGGACAGAAACATCTTGTGGAATCTACAGTGAAAGAGGAAATTACAAAAACAAATGTGATGAGGAGAAACAAAATCCCATCTTAGAGTATACTCACTCTCAATCATCAGCAGTCTGTCACAGCAGCCTGCTGGCATGCACCACATTTTCCACCTTCCTAAAACAGTGGTGCTCTTCTGCTTTTGCTGTGCTGTGCACAAGGTAGTCTGAGTCCAGACTTCTCCACCTCTGTTAAGGATTTTGTGCCTGATTCAAACATCCATCTGACCTGCTGGCTAGTGACGCTGCAAAGGTTGTGTCTGCAAAACAGGATACGATCAACATTAATGACAAATTGATCAGTGCAAGATTGTGACCACTGTATTACACATCAGTAATGTGGGGATATCAGTTCATCTATTTCACCTACTTTTTGTTTGTCTTGGTTTCCAGATGATTGATTAATGATTGATTGACGACTGATTGACATGATACTAATAAATACAAGAATTTGACCACTGTATGAAGGATAAAAATGGAGGATATAAAAATACATATATGCCTGAGTTATTATCATCCATATACAAACATTTAAACAAAAACTTGGATATGTTTTAGTTGGATTAATGAAGACTACTGGGTTAAAAAGGACTATTGCATCATTTTGAGAAAGTAAATGGTTAGCACTTTATTTTACATTATGTCAAGTATTTAATAGGTAAGTAAGGGGTAAGTGGCTGGTATTTAGTAGACATATAGGTTGTAAGTAGCTGGTATTTAATGTCATATGTGACAGCTAGTAATAGTAAGGTAAGTATGGGGTAACAGTTAGTTTTTAATATGGAGTTAGTTTTTAAGCATGGAGTAAGTAGCTGATATTTAATCGGTAAATGTATGGTAAATACCAAGTAATAATATGTAAGTCTATGATAAGTAGTTGGTATTTAATAGGTAAATATCTAGTAATAATACATATGTGGTAAGTAGAGTGTATATAAAAAGTCTACACACCTGTTAAAATTGTAGGTTTTTGTGATGTAAAAAAAATGAAAATCAAGATAATAAAATCAAAATACATCATACTAGACCTTTTTCCACCTTAAATGTGATATAGCAACCAACAGAATTTAAGTGAAAAACAAATAGAAAAGTTTTAGGGGAAAAAAAAATACAAAAGTAGAAACTTACAATAAACTGGTTTTGTACGTGTACACACCCTTTTATAATGGGGCATGTGACTGTGCTCAGAATTAACCAATCAAATTCAAACTCATGTTCATACGTAATCAATACATACGTTATCAATAAAGTGACTCTGATTAACCCCAAATAAAGATCAGCTGTTTCTGTAGGACTGTTTTGGCATCTTCTTGGTTTCATCCAACTGCTGAAGCGAAAGGTATTGATCAGAAGAGGGCTACAAAAGGATTTCCATTATCAAGAAGTGGAAAAAATGGGAAACCTCAGTGACATTCTCAAGAACAGGAGGTCTGTCGTGTCAATGCCAGAATCTGTCATGTCAATACCAACAGTCTGGGTAATGGAGTTCAAATAAAGTGACCACAGAACTATATTTCTACAATAATCAAGTATATCTACAATATCAAGTGTGTTCACAATATCAAGTGTTTCTTCAATATCAAGTGTGTTCAGAGAATCAAACGTTCTACATTCAGAGAACTATAAACTCGCATGCATCAACAAGCTCCCAGTAAGACTGTGGGGGTGTGAGCGAGAATGATCATGATCATGCCAGAGCTTGTAAGATGTGGGTGATTTAACTGTGTGTGTGGCAATATCTAAGTGCCAGAATTTATTGCAGTTTTATTTTATAGAGCTCAGTGCTTAATTTGGTTAAGGTGAGCAGGGCTGAATGGATGGCTAGTGTGGGAAAAAAAACTAAATCACCTGCAAGAGACTGAGGAAGAAGGAGATTGAGACGAGTCCGAGTGAGCATGTTGTCTAATCGCTGAGCAATTTAAATGGAGACTGTGTTTCTTTTTTCATAGTCTCCACTCATACAAGTCATTCATAAACGTTAACACTTTACAATACTTTGCAACAGCACATAACTAACTATGCAGGAACTAAGCAGGAATGAATAAGTAGCTCTTCATTAACACTTATCTTATTCATATTAACTATGAAGAACTACTCGTTAATTACTCAGTAAGTATGTTAGTAGTACTTCATTATTAACTAAGCAGTATTTACTGAGTCTTAAGCAATAATTACTGAGTCTTACATTTCTTCTGAAGAACTATTTTTTTTATAATAACTACTGATTCATTACTGACCACATTGACATAATTCCCAATAGTTCCCTTCCTCCAGCAGAACTACTACCTAATATACATTAACATATGCCTCAGTGTCCAAAATGTAAATGTCTATATGAGTTATTATAGGTTATGAAGTTATATATAGCACAGGGTCAGTGTGTTGACATAGACAACAATAACCTACAAAAGTATAAGGCTTTAAGGTAGCAAAGCCTAACAAATATCCTTTATTAAAATGCTTTCAAAGGTGTTTTAATAATAATAATAATAATAATAATAATAATAATAATAATAATAATAATAATAAACTTTATTTTATATAGCAACTTTAAAAGTAGTTTCTCAAGGCACTTTACAACACAATCATGTATAGATACAAATCATAAAAAATAAGCATACATATCAACACTGAAAAAATTAATTCAACAGTCAAGAAAAGGCTAACCTAAAAAAAGTATGTTTTAAGATTAGATTTAAAAAATACCTTATGTCTGTGCGTGTCTAATATCAGCTGGAAGTGAATTCCATAGTTTAGGAGCATAAGAAGAGAAAGCCCTCTCACCCATGGAGCATAAACGAGTCTGAGGGACAAATAAAAGACCAGAGTGAGAAGAGCGAAGGTCATGTTTTGGGCTGTATAGTGTTAAGAGTTCAGACAAATACTGGGGAGCCAGTCCATGCAGAGCTTTATATGTAAGTTTTAAATAATTAATTTTTTTAAATAATACTAAAAAAAAATTTATAGTATGAATTATCACACTAATGATATCATTCATTACTAATGAATTCCATATCATCATTATCTCCTGAAGAACAACACAGTAACACCTTAATCATTAGTAATGATTTTCTATGTGTTACTTTTTAATACTGTCCCACTTCATCATTAACTACTGAAGAACAAGACAATAATAGTTCAGTAATTAGTAATGAGTTTCTCTTTATTGTTTAAACTAATATCCATGTAGTTAAAATACATGCAAACAACATTCTTAAGTGAATCATACAACTTTGAGCAGTTATAATGGTACAAACCAGGGCTGCCCAATTAATTAAAAAGTTAGGTTCCAATTACTTAAAACAATAAAATAAAAATAATAATAATAAACAGAACAAACATTAACATTAGCGTACCATTTGTATGCATTACATAAAACACAGAAGGTGAAAAAAACTATCACTTTTTTTAAACAAAGGAAATAATGAGACATTTGTGGTGCAAATCTGTACTTGACCTAAAGGACTGAAGTGATTTATTCATTCCTCATGTATCATGTCACTGTTTGTTCATTATTATTGCTACTATATTATTACTACTAATTCATTCTGGGGGTGTACATGTCCTTAAATTAGGGGCCAAGCCCCAAAAGTACATAGGCACTTATTGTGTTTGTTAGTGCTCTTATTATTATTATTCTCTTAGAACAGTATGGTAAAAGGTTTGGCACACTGACTGAGCTCAACACTCCATATGACATCATTTTCTGTCTGACTAGTTCACATGGAATAGACAAACAGAATTGACAGTGAAGCCACCAAACAGGAAGTGAAGCCGTATCTTGACAACAGCCTGATGGATCAACTTGACACTCAAGAATACTTATCAGGACTGAATGTGAATGTTATTTGAGAACTAGCGGGTAGTAAAACTTGAAAACCTATGTTTTCATACTCTGGAACCTAAAATAACACTATAATAAGGGGGAAAAAGGGGGGTTTTCATTACTTTTGTAGGGTTTGGTTTAGAATTATGATTCCTTTTTATGAGATTCCTTGGAAGCTTCTAAGGTAGCTTAATGTAAAAATTTCATTTTCAAAATTGCCCAACATTGTGTTTTATGCACCATTTCCTGAAAACTCTGAAAATTTTCACAGTCTTCACCATTTTTTTTCCCCCAATCCTCACCACTTTTGGCTCACGTCTTCTTCAGACCAAGCTGCACAAAATTTATCAGATAGATTTTTGATATTCAAAAACCTTCATCCATAGCATGCAAACAAATTTGACAGTGAAGGTGCAAAACAGGAAGCGAGATCGTATTTTGAAAATGCACATATGAATTCATAAAATCATGTAAAAATGACATCTACTCATCAAAACAAATCCACCAGTGTATCATACATGTTTGTAGACCCACGAAAAGTAAAAAAAAAAAAAAAAAAAAAAAAATGCTGGGGCCTACCGCATACTCACATCATGATCTGTAGAAAACATTGTGCATTTTCATCACTGCTATGAATTTCTATGAATTTTTTTCATGAATGTATTTGTCTACTGTAGTCTAGTGAAACCTTTGTAGACACTCAATACTGCTTGAACTGCACTTGCAAAAGGAAATAAGCATCAACAGAAGTCCAACCACAACAAAATTGTACATTTATGGTAACAAGAAAACTCCTGTATTAATGCATAACCTCAGTGGTTACAAGCACTTCAAAGATTTCAATCAGTTACTATGTATGTTGATAAACAGCATGCTAAAAACAAGTCCAATGCTGTACCATATATATTAGTCCTTTGTCAACTGTGTCTAAAGAAATTAGTTTTACACAAAGATGAATTATTTCACATAGATGTTATAACAGCTGACCGCAAGATGGCAGTCAAACGCCACAAATAGATCTTACTTAGCCTAATAATTATTGTTATTCTTTTGCCATGTAAGTCTATGCCAGTCCCTACAACTGCACGGAAAGATGTTTTGACATTTGGCACACCAGTTGTGGATGGTGCTAATAGTCATTTCACCAACTTGGGCTCTGCCTATCTAGGCTTCTAGTGCTGCCATTAGGTCAAATTTCAAGGTATGTTCATGCTCATATCTTTTGAAACATTTGGTGTAGAGATGGAATTCTCTACATGAATCATTGGGTCATGCCTAGTTAAATGCACCCAATAATGTCATTTTCTGACATGTTGAATTTTCCGTCATTTTGAGTTTTCTTAAAAACTTACTTTTTTTTATCTCCTCCTAGGCCATTCATCCTATTACAACAACATTTGACAAGTAGCATCTTTTGAGAAGTAGCATGGTAATTATAGACCATCCTGACAAAAAAAAACTATATAAAGAATTTTGATAGGACAAAGTATTTCACCATAATGAACTAACAAACGTGACAGCATAGATTGCAAAGAGGCTGTGAGGCCATATCTCAGCAACAGTTTAGCGCTCAAACACAAAACATAGTAATTTAGTTAAGCACCTAATGAAATTTGTGTCATTACACCACTAGGTGGTGCAATAATAAAAAAAATAATCAATAAAAATCTTCCTAAGTGTGCATAGGGGCAATATGCCGCTATATCCAATATATCCAAATCCTGACAAATTTTCAACTGTTTCAGGCTTTTTTTTTACTTAATGCTATTTTTAACTGCCTATATATTTTTATATTCATTACCTTCAATACACCATGAATTTATATAATTTTACTCCCACATTGCAGTTTTCAAAACAATACTATCTTGTAATGTTCAGACTTCAACATTAACCCCTGTGGTTTATGGGTAATTGAAGCATGCATGCTGCAAGGTCAGCATAAGGTCGAGGCAATGTTCCCAGTTTGTCCCAGAATTTGTCCCGTGGATCATAGCGATAAACCCATGGTGTGTCATATCCTGAATCAGATGAAGACCCACCCAAGATATACAGCATTCCATCAAGGCATGTGGCTGCAGGAGATAGATGGGGTCGTGGCAGAGAGGGAAGAGGCATCCAGCAATTCTGCAGCACATCATATGCCTCGCATTGTAACTGGTCCCCAAAACCCACCTGTAGGGGCTGTAGTCCTCCAGCCACAACCAGTTGATTTCCTACAGCCAGCATCACATGACCTGCACGCCCAGCTCCACTTGCCATTGGAGCCCTGTTTGAGCAGCCATAGACAGGATCATAGTGCCACAGAGAAGGAAGACAGCGTAGATGAGAGTCACATCCACCTGATATGAAAATTTCGCCATCCAGTATCGCAGCAGCATGGCCGCAGATGGGCGTGTCTAAAGGATGAGCCAACCTACCAGAAAGCACAGATGCAGAGAAAAAGCAAATATCAATAATTGAAAAAAGTGTCTATTTATATTCTTTCATTACTCCTGGTTTATTTTATAGCAACACAGTTGTACAGTATTTTTAAAATACCCAATATATCTACTTTATTTCAGAAAAAAGTTTATTCATAAACAGAAATAGACATTTTTTTAAACTTTTTTTTTTTCTGCACAGCTGTGAGCTTAAATAAGAGTGGAGGTCATGTGACAGGAACTAAAACAACCTTTGTGAGTGCTGGACCACACCCTCAACTACATGACATGCAGAGTGATTGTGGATATGTAAAAAAAAATGATGAGAACTCTAAGAACATGGGCTGTCTGGGTAGTTTCTGCTTTGTGCTGGAGAGCCAGGTCCCATCTAAAGACTACAGGGTAGGAGCTGTTGAACAGTAAGTATTAGACAGGTAGTTGATGTGTGTGGAAACACTGCCACTTGTGGAGAAAAAAGAGATGGATATTTATAGGTAGTTAACTATGCGTGGTCTTTCTCTCAAACATATTCAAGTTTCAGTTATTTACTTTTGTGAGTAAATAACTAAATTTAATTTCAGTTATTTAATTTTGTGAGTGCATACCACAGCCAACTAAATTACATGAAGAGTGATTGAGAAATTAGGACATGGGAAGAGCTCTGAAACTTAGGGTTGGAGCTCTGGATGGCCTCTGCTTTGTGCTAAATAGCCAGTCCCCAAAAAAATAAATTGTACCTTTTCTGAGACCCTGTATCTTCACCAAGTCAACACCATGAACAATTTGTCATGTTCCTCAAACCATTCCTGAACATTTCTTTGCACTGTGACAGGGCACATTATCCTGCTGAAAGAGGCCACTGCCAATAGGGAATACCCTTGCCATGAATGGGTGTAATTGGTCTGCAACAATGTTTAGGTAGGTGGTACGTGTCAAAGTAACATCCATATGAATGCCAGGACCCAAGGTTTCCCAGCAGAACATTGCCCAGAGCATCACACTGCCTCTGCCAGATTGCCTTCTTCCCGTAGTGAATCCTGGTGCCATCTCTTCCCCAGGTAAGCGACACACACGCACCCAACCATCCACATGATGTAAAAGAAAATGTGATTTATCGACCAGGCCACTTTATTCCTTTGCACCATGGTCCAGTTCTGATGCTCACATGCCCCTTTTAGGTGCTTTCGGCGGTAGACAGGGGTAAGCATGGGCAATCTGACCGGTCTGTGGCTACACAGCCCCATATGAAGCAAGTTGCAATGCATTGTGTGTTCTGACACCTTTCTATCATAGTCTTCTATCATAACTTTTTTAGCAATCTGTGCTACAGTAGCTCTTCTGTGGGATCGGACCAGATGGGCGAGCCTTCACTTCCTAAATACATCAACGAGCCTTGGGTGCCCATGACCCTGTTGCCGGTTCACCAGTTGTCCTTCCTTGGACCACTTTTTGTAAGTACTAACCACTGCGTACCAAGAACACCTCACAAGACCTGCCGTTTTTGGAGATGCTCTGACCCAGTCATCTAGCCATCACAATTTAATCAATGTTCTTCACTTGATGTGTCAGTGGTTTTAATGTTATGGCTGATCGGTGTATGGCCAAAAGTATGTGGTGACCTGTCCAATCACACCGATATTTGTTTGTTGAACATTCCATTCCAGATTTAGTCCCCCCATGCTGTTATAATAACTTGCACTCTTTGGGAAGCCTTTTAACTAGATTTTGGAATGTGGTATGAGGTTTTGTCCATTCAGCCAGAAGAGCATTAGTGAGGTTGGGCGCTCATGTTGGGCGAGAAGATCTGGCATGCATTCAGCATTCTAATTCATTCCAAAGGTGTTGAGTGGGGTTGAGGTCAGGGCTTTGTGCAGGCCACTCAAGTTCTTCCATACCAACCTTGGCAAACCATGTCTTTATGGACCTCGTTTGTGCACAGAGGCATTGTCATGTTTGTACAGCTTTGGGCTAGGCTCCTTAGTTCTAGTGGTGCAGTGGTGTGGAGGACAAGGGGAAGTTGGCATGGCCACAAGAGGAATGAGAGTTATTTTTTAGTGCTTCTGCAACCAAATTGTCCTGGAGACAACAGTGTTTTAACTTCCAGTGTCCTAGCCTGAGGTGACAGAGGCAGGGAAAAACTCTTTCAGATGGAGTTAGGAGGAAGAAATCTTGGAGAATCCAACTGGAACTGGAAACTAACATAGTGATTTGTTTACTGGGGTAAGTGGTTAGCAAGGATGAAATTCTAGCTGAGGCTGGGATCAACTTTAACTGTCTGTATGGCTCCTTTGAGAGTGTGTAAACAGGAGGGTTGTCATGATGGGTGGTTGCTTCATGAAGATGAATCAGAAGCTTAATACTGGAGGGCTTCTGGATGGTAGGAGTAGGGCCCACATGGTTTCATGAGACTGTAGACCTCAGATCTGATATAGGGCACATAAGAGATAAACTCCAGGAGTGGTGTATGCTTCATTTTTTTCCATAGGGAATCTGCAAAAAGATGTTGCAACAGTTTGTAATGCAGAGGCAACAGAACTGTGGCCAGTTCTGACAGATTGGGCTGAATGAGGGAGGAAGTTGGGATGTAAAGTGGTTGGGTGTTAGGATAATGAGGGAAGGAAGAAGGATGGGATCTCTGAGGGAAGAGTTGTAATGGGTGAAAAGGGATGGATGTGTGAAGGAATGGTTGGGATGAATGACCAAGGGGGTTAGGATGAATAGGGGAGTCTGCGATACAGTGGATAGAGAAAGGGAATGAAGCTGCTATTGTTAAAAAGAGGCTGCAATTCTAGAGATCAGCAAAGAGAAGGGCTGTTGTTCATGAGTGAGACTGAGTGGGAGCATCTGTGATCCTTGGGAGAGAAAGCACACTGGCAATCCTTGGGAAAGATAGCTGCAATGCTTCAAAAGGGAGAGAGTGGGCACCCGGAATACTTCAGAGGGAGAGAGAATGGATCTACAATGCTACAGCAGGAGAGAATATCCAACAGCACAATGTCCCCCAGAAAAAAAAACATGTTCCCCAAGCTATAAGGAACCAGCTGGTTCAATGAATCCAAACCTCACCCAGCTCAGGACATCCAGGTATTCAGAAACTTGTTACTAACTGCATTTGGTGGCCTTCAATTCAACAGGATGTTACCCACTTTGTACAAATTCAGACATGCACCCAGTCTAGGATGTTTCACCACCTTCCCACTGGACTACTGGAACCCCTACCCAAACCCCATAGACCATGGTCTCACATTGCAGCTGACTTCATTCCCAATCTACTAGAAAGTAGATGAATGGATGAGGAGAAGCAATGCAGACTCATGGGATGCAGCACATATGCAGGTATGTCCTTGGGGACCCATCTGTCACTACAGATGTTCACCAAGAACACCCAGATTGGCCCACACCCAGAACCAGAGGCAGGCCCTGTTGCAGGGGTGGTTTGGCTTGAGGAACTACCGGGGGGGCTGTCACAGCAACTCCCTGCAATACCCCTTCTTACCAACAGGAGTTGCTGTCTCCTGAATACTAACCCAGTTTCACTGTGTAGTATCTCAGTATCACTGTGAAGTCTTGCACAGTAACTAAAGAAGATCTGAGCCTTATTGATTATTCTGACTCTTGTCTTTTTTTAATATTGGCAATTTTCCAGTTGCCTGCCTGATTACATTGAATCTGTGAAAAATTCAGTTAAAAAACCTGATGGACATGGAGGATTATCCTAACTTTCTCCCCAAGACTATTGTTAGAGATAGTACAGATGAGTATTATGAGTACTATGAAATGTACAGATGAGTACAAGAGGTAGACTGTTCATCAGACTAGAGACCTAGGCTAGGTAATTGTGATTTGAGAAGTTGGTGGTTTGTGCATTCACATTTTCCAATGTATGTTGTGTTTTTTGTTTTTGCTGATTTTTTCTCCCTCTAAATTATTAATTGACATTTCAGTTGAAGTCACTGAGCTGAACACGAAAGTTGCACCACCAAAATCGAGAAGCCATTATTATGGCTGGGGCGTGTCAGTGTTGCAGGGTCATCTTAGTGAGCATGTTGTTCTGGAAACATTATTTCACTGATACATGCTGATAGTGGCCTAGTGTTTATGTTTTGCAGTCTCACTCTTATTCTGACTCTTGTCTTTTTTAATATTGGCAATTTTCCAGTTTCCTGGCTGATTACATTAAATCTGTGGAAAGTTCAGTTAAAAAACCTGATGGACATGGAGTTTTATCCTAACTTTCTCCCCAAGGCTCTATTATTACAGAGAAAATATACAGATGAGTACAAGAGATGGGCTGTTCATCAAACTAGAGACATAGGTTACATAATTGTGCTTTGAAAAGTCCTTGTCTTCTGTTTGAGAAGTTGGTGGTTTGTGCATTCACATCTTCCAAGGTATGCTGTGTTTTTTATTTTTGCTGATTTTTTCTCCTTCTAAATTTTTAATTGATATTTCAATTGAAGTCACTGAGCTGAACACGAAAGTTGCACCACCAAAATCGAGAAGCCATTGGTATGGATGGGGCGTGTCATT
>CM040481.1:8553867-8578912 GCA_022758105.1 Pangasianodon gigas
TTGAAAAGTCCTTGTCTTCTGTTTGAGAAGTTGGTGGTTTGTGCATTCACATCTTCCAAGGTATGCTGTGTTTTTTATTTTTGCTGATTTTTTCTCCTTCTAAATTTTTAATTGATATTTCAATTGAAGTCACTGAGCTGAACACGAAAGTTGCACCACCAAAATCGAGAAGCCATTGGTATGGATGGGGCGTGTCATTGTCGCAGGGTCATCTTAGTGAGCATGTTGTTCTGGCAACATTATTTCACTGATACATGCTGATAGTGGCCTAGTGTTTACCTTTTACAGTGTCAAACTTGAGCAAAAACAACTCCGCTTTAAAGCCGTTTGCATGTAGAAGAATAGATGGGAATTCCCTTGTTCTTTAAAACTTCCAGTGGTCAAGTTGGAAAAACAGGGAGAGCAGTAATTTAATGATGAAGCAGGCAAATGCACTGGAGCTGTCGTGTTTTCAAGAGGGTGGTTTGTCTGACCAAGTGTACAGAGCTGGACAGAGCAATAGGTGTTTACCGAAGGCTTAAACATGGTGCTAAACGAGAATATCCAACAGACAAATCAGCAGTGGCCAACACCTGGAATGACCTTTATCTGATGTGTTCATTTTTGAGGTAAGTGGGACAAAGTTTAGCATGAATGGAAGTGCTGGCCAGTGAGTATCCCCATCATGTGAAAACTTTGTCACTAGTGGAGTCATGGGAATTTATAGGAAGTTAAGTACAATGAATATGGAGCTTAAGATGTTATTTCTTCAGTTGAAACAATGAGCCAAGGAGAAAATGTTTCAAAAAGTGCTTTTCGTATGTATACATATATATATATATATATATATATATATATATATATATATATATATATATATATATATATATATATATATATATATATATATATATATATATATATATATATATATATATATATATATATATATATATGCATACATTAAACAAATTAATATAATTTGTTAACTATTCTGCAAACTATAAAAAAAAATGATGGCAGGTGAAACTGTACCTCCAAGTGTTGTCTTCAGGTGTGTAATACTCCACAGAATCCAGGTAATTTGTGTCATCTTGGTTGCCTCCCAGGACAAACACCTTGCCTCTCCAACACACAGCAGCAAAGTAGTCTCTGGCACTGGCCATATCAGGCAAACACTCCCATTTAAACTGGGCAGGGCTGAATCTGAAAACAGACACACATTCATACCCTCTGCATATATTTTTACAAGGTCTATGACCTTCTTACATATATAGAGGTTAACACTGAACTGTCCTGCTGTAAATTGATCTAAGTACTGTAGCTATCCCTATAAATAATAGTGATATTCATGCATTACTTACTATAAAAATCTTTATGGCTCTTGTTTTCTCAGTGAAAATGTTCATTTTGACAGTGTTCTGTCACTGACAAATACTCTGCTCTAAAGAAGCTTTTAAAAATTCTCTCTAGATTCTCTTTAAGAACTGTGTGAAGATGCCGCTCTTCAAGAGCACCAGAACATTAATGCATGAAGCCAAAGCATCCTATTGGTTTTAGAATAAAAAAGTCAAATGTACCTGCAATTTATCTACAAATACAAAAAATTTTGTGATAGTTATGTAGGTCAGGTGTTCTCTTTTTACCATACCACTTTATTCATCCCGGATGAGAAATTTAGGATTATCTTTTAATATAAACTAGACAATAATTTACAGTATAAGTAGTCTTTTTTGCATTAATAGGTATCATAGCTACATCATTTTTATCTCAACCAATTGCATTGTGACTAATGTTTGTAGCATTTTGTGCTAGAATCAATATTTTACCTCATCACATGCATAATTTACCTCACCACAGACTTGAGTATATCCAGTTTTCCGTAGTATTTGCGCCCTCCTAGTATGTACAATACGTTATTGAGAACACACACACAGTGGCGAAATCGTGGGGGTTCTGGTAGCTGAACCAGAGGTTCCCACTCTATAGTCCGAATGAGTCCCTCTCCACGCAGAAAGCGCTGAGCAAACCACAGGGACCGGTTTGGTTCCCGCCGCTCAAAGTTGTCATTCACACTGTCCCCTCCCACCAACACCAAGACCTTCAAGTGAGAAAAGGGCATTTATTTAATGTGTGTATTCAATGTACGTTCACTTAATTAGTATACTAATATGCATTCCTCAATACACAATAATAAAACAATAAGAACAACATCACAAACAATAACAACTGTGATCATAGAAAAGTTTTTACATTTAACCCTTTTGCTCACTGCTAGAAATGGATATACTCTTACCCCAGGTCATTTCTTTTGATTTTTAAAGCAATACAGATTGTACATTGTACAGATTTTGTTTTAAATGCCCATCAGTATCCTCAGAAAACACCCACAGACTATTTAACCTACTACATTTATATAATAGCAACACGGCTCTAAATAAATCACTATTCATAATAACATCCCTAGATGCTGAAAAATGATTTGATAGGGTAGAGTGGCCCTTATATCTAAACCATTTCAACTACAAAGAGGTACTCGACAATGATGCACTTTATCCCCATTGTTGTTTGCACTCTTCATTGAACCCTTGGCTGCTTCTATTAGACAGCGTAAAAAAAATCTAAGGTATCCAGTCAAAGTCATACCACCATGAAATGAGTTTACATACCATCAGTCCATAGTCTGTCTCTTCCATCTGTCCATATTCTGATTAATAACTATAGCAAGGTGTCTGGTTACTCCATTAACTGGTCAAAAACTGAGGTTCTGCCCATGTGTAAACTTAATTGGGATGCCGCGGTCCAGGACACATCCTTTAACTATGAAGCACAATCTATTTAATATCTTTATATCTGCATACAGGACAAAACTATCAAGACACATTATTGCTATACATACAACACAATCAATACCACCCTGACAGCTTCATGGAAATCAAATGAAATCCTTGACTGTAGTTTTCCCTTCCAATCCAATCAATTTCTAATCATCAAACACTCAGCATAGAGTCAAAGAGGAGTAACCAGCATGGGACAGCTATTTACATGACCTTTGACATGATCAAAGGAAAAAAAACAGCATACCCCATTACTGTTACTTTCAGTACAATCAGGTCAAAGTAATTCTATGAAAATAAAAAAAATAAAAATAAATTAAATAGTTTTTTTAAAAAACAATTAACATTATAAACTTTCATAATCATAATCACTCCACACATTTACTCAAACTTATACTTTAATAAGCCCTAGAACATGTTATCACAAATATCTTCATTATCAATACATAGCCTTCTCCATCTTTTTAGACTAATGTGACTCACCATTGCTAAAACCAAATTTCTATAAAACACAAGCTTATCCTCCTGTTACACCACTCTACCTTGGAAAGATTTCACAGTAAATCTCAAAAATCTAACAATAAATCATTTCAAGATACATGGTCATAGTACATCAGGAACTAACTTCTCTTTCCACAGTTTATCTTGGTAAAATCTTTTTTCATATAACTTGTTAACTATCCTCTTCTTTAATTATTAATAGTCACAGCATGCCTTTGTCTTTCATTTGCTTACAGTTCCTCGTGATGCCAGTTATGTGTGCACAAGTGTAAGTGTAAATAAGAGCTCAGGGCCATTTTGAACTAAACAAATCATAACTTAAAATGTATGTGTAGCTACGTGTACGTTACCTTATGCTATTTACACATGTGACGAAAAATAATCAGCTTATATTTACGTGGCCAAAATAGATCAAATAAACTCTGCTGGTGTGTGGCACCATGCACATGATACCTGATTTGGGGTACGTGGTTTACATCCTATTGTTCTCTGGTTTCCTTCTAGAAGCTTCCTCACAATCTGTAAGGCTTCCCTTCCTTCTGCATTCCTACGTAGCAGTCTGCAGCCCTCAACCTGCAAAAAATAGAAGGGAAAATAGGTGATTTGTGCCAGTTGTAGTCAGTCTTCCACAGTTTTTCCTATTCTAACACACCATGAATTTTAGGATAATTCAGTAATGAGTTGAATACGATGCTGAGACTTTGTACATCTATGCATTATCTGCATTGGACACAACACGACAACTGTAACTAAACTGTAACAACCTTATCTGTGGATAAGTAACTCATCTCTGGATCACTATCTCATCTGTTGATAATACTGTATATATAAGTATAACACAGTATAGAACTGCAACACAATGTATATACTGATCGTCATATTCTTCTAGATAGAGTAGTGTTGTGTGTTGGAGTTAAGGGATCTCCTGGCTGAGGTCTTATTTGATTGATAATAATCAGTTAGTAGTTGTAAATGGTGGCTTCTCTATGCTTTCAAAAGTAAAGTTTGGTGATCCACAAGGCTCTGTTCTAGGTCTATTGCTTTTTTCTCTGTATATGGTACCTCTAAGTACAATTATTTGTATACATGGTATTAGTTTCTACTGCTATGATGATGATAGTTGTATTCAGCATAGCCAGATAAGAGATGCAATGCTGTCTGGATGTCCCAGTAGGAGCATAAACAAGCTCCAATTAGTCCAGTATGCCTCAGCCAGAGTCTTTCCTAGAACCAAAAGAATTGATTACATGACCTCTATCTCAACCACATTACACTGGCTCCCAGTAAAATTTCACATTGATTATAAAATATTAACAACGACCTATAAATCAGTGAAGGGTCTGGCACCACCACATGAACGAAGTTTTGATCATTTATGATTTACCATGACTGCAACGATCAAAAGGTGCAGGCTCTTTATAAGTACCAAGAATAATTAAGACTACAGCAGGAGGCAGAGCTTTTTCTTACAAAGCCCCACAGTTAGCCAGTGTCACCTATATGAGGATGGGTTCCCTTTTGAGGCTGGTTCCTCTCAAGGTTTCTTCCTCATATCATTTTCCTTGCCACTGTCACCTCTGGCTTGCTCATTAGGGATAGATTTAGGGATAAATTTATAAATTTAAAAATGTATATACAGAATTTATATATTTCTGTAAAGCTGCTTTGTGACAATGTTCACTGTTAAAAGTGCTATACAAATAAAATTGAATTGAATTGAATTGAAAGTTATGGAACAGCCTTCCAATTAGTGTTCAGGTCTCAAACACACTCTGAATCTTTAAGTCTAGGCTGAAAACCTCATTGTTTAGTCTAGCCTTTGGTTAATAGCTTTTCTTTAGGTAAAGGTGCAGATCTGGAGGTTTGATGGGCATAGAGAGTTTTGGTAAACTGGGAAGTTTGGATCCTGTTGCCCCCACCCCACCCCCGCCCCACACCCCACAATTCAACACTGAATAAACAAGTTTTGCTCTTTATAGTAATGTACCTCCTCCAGCTCCGGTGGACTCATTAGTGGGAAGCGGACTCTCTGGAGAAGTCCTGGTAAATTGGCCAGCTTGTGTGCTTTATCCTCCTCAACCCAACTCATTAATGCCCTGAATACCACCACCTTGACAGAGAGAAAGAGAGACAGAGAGAGATTTGTCTTTATTAATGTTTTCATTCATTTGTTCATCCATCCATCCATCCATCCATTCATTCATTCATCTTTAGTAACCCCTTTATTGTGGTTTAGGTTGAGTTGGATACGGAGCCTTCTTTGGAGCACTGAGCACAATAAATACACCCTGAATGATACCAGTGTATGGCAGGGCTTCATATGCACCTCCTCAAACCTAGAGGCATGTTTTTGGGAGGTAGGAGAATATCGTAGTACTAGGAATCACAAAGGCACAGGGAGAACATGCGAAACTCAAAGACTGAGAAACCAAAGCTCAGGATTGAGCACCAACTGTACCTGCTGCACCACTATGCTGCCCTGTTAAAACTTTAATTAATTAAATTTTAAAATTTGCTGCTTTGTAAGTCATATATTGCTATTGCCGATGATGAGAAAGTGAAAATGGATAGTAGTTTCCTTATTGGTGACCCTTACTTGTAAACACAGTAATAACTAGTTTGTAATTTTACTTATTCTTTTTATTACATATTATATTGTAACTACATATTGTATCATTTTAACATTTTAGCAAATCAGTTAGTCAGTTAACTCACCTCAGAGTCTACACTCAGCTCATCCTTCTCTAACAGACGTGCCAGTAGGGTACAGGTGAGATCTTTAAAATTCTCTCTCTCTGAAATCTGCTGAAAGTGGGCTAAAGCGTACTCCTCTGCTGCCCTACCAAGACGCTCCAGTCCATATGTCTCAGCTAGAAAGAGAGTGTCTAAACATGAAGCATCATTCATATGATCATGTAGAAATTCTGAGCATAGTGTGTGTGCCCCTTGTAGTTGGAACTGCAGAGATGCTTCGGTGAGGTCCCAGATATTCTGCCAGCCCAACTTTAACCGTCCAGAGTACATGAACTCCAGCAGGGATTCTAGCACCCATGATGCTATGCCTCGCAAACACACCACCTCCTCCTTGGACTCACGTAACCCACTGCAAAAGAGGGCTCTAAAATAGTCTCCCCCTGCAGCAAGTATAATGCGATGGGCTGAGAGAGAGATGGAAAGAAAGAGACGGATGAAAAATAGCAGGTTTCATCATCATATATATATCATCATCATCATCATCATATAATCAGATTGTACTTTGTCATGGTCCAAACATTTAGACTATTGTGTATGGGAAGTTTTTCCAATCCTGCTACTAAAGTAGCCAAGCACTAAAATAAAAGCTAGTTAATTGGCTGATGAGTTGAGTCAAGTGTGTTGGGAGCAGGGAGAGCACAGTGCAGAGGTAAAGCAAAAGCAGTTGTTTCTCAGAGTCCGTCAACCACACATCCTTTTTCAATTAAATTCAGTTTTATCAATGACGTTCGTGTCAGGTGAGTACACATGGTGAAACACCTCCCCACCTTGCTGACACATCCACAATGCATCATCTGCAGTGATTTCATGAGAAGCTTGAAATACAATAGTAGGTGTAATACTCATGAACCACGTTACTTTCTTAAGAATTAATTTTTCTTTGGAGAAGAATCTAGGAGTAAATAGACTAAACAAACAGTGTCCAATCAAAGTAATAATTGCACAACAATTTTGTGTGTGTATGCACTGATTCTTCTCCAAAGAAAAACTGTGTAATAGCTGGAAGAGACATGGCATGAAGAAAAACTAAAATTAGGAAGCCCATATGTGCTACCTATATCTTTCAATGTGTGTGTGTGTGTGTGTGTGTGTTCCTGTATGTATGTACAACACTTTTATGCCTACTATAAGAGCCTGTGCAATAATGCTCAATTATAATGATTCATAATAGTAAAACATAATCACTCCTGTAAGTTCCCTTCATCAAACGCCGTGATTACCGGGGAAACGCTCTCCACTTTCCACCTCCATGATAACATCACAGCCAACACGTCTCTCCCACAGTGTCCTGATCACCTGCAGGCTCTGTTCTCTCTCCGCTCTCCCAGTGGATGGAGCTTCAGCCTTGCACACCTCTGCGAGTCGATCCACTCCTAAACATCTGCAAGCCATCAGAATCTCCTCCAAATCTCTGGCTTCAGTATAAGTCATGTTCACTTCTCCATAGTAAGCAAAGTTCAGAACAGCTTTCAGTCCTGCATAAGTTATATGACACCCAGATCCTCCCACATTATACAAATTCACCTCCATATTCTGGGAGCACAACCACTCCTCTGCCCTTTGACTGACAGCAGCAAGCACTAATTGGTGAGCCTTGTGAGAATCGCCAAGAAGTTGTAAGCTGCAGTCCAACAGTAGTCCCTCTTCTTTTAAACTCCGTAATGAGCTAAAGAGAGAGTCACAGTAAGAAGGGAGGAGAAATGAGATGAGCTCTTGACTGTGGCAGGTGTCAGAGGATGGGGGGCATGAGGTAGAGATGTGAGTTTCATTGAGGTGAGCATTACTAAGGGTAGAAGAAGAGCAGGCTTTATAGTCTTTGATTTCTGTTCCAACATGAAGAGATGGGGAGATGGAAGTATTTGTTTCTGCTCCACCCTTCTTCCTTTTACATGCACCACTTCCTTTACTGTTTGTCTGTCTAACTGAGGAACTGGCCTGAAATAATGCCATCCTCTGACGGAGGGATAACTGTTGCTCTTGCTGTTTTTCTTGCTTTTGCTTCAGAGACATTATTCTGTAGAGAGGATGAAAGCCACTGCATTTACTATAACACACCAGTTAATACATTTAGAACATGGTGGCCTACAAAACTAAACTGTGAAACAGATTTGTTTCTAATGGTGCTGATTTTTCAATATTTAGAATAGAATAGAATAGAATAGTCACAATTTTAAGCATTATATATGCTATATATAGTATGCTTAGATGCATAGAGGTATTACTGTAAATACTGAAATATTATATATTGTTGCTTTGCAAACTGTGACTTTTTAGTGATTTGCTGGTCATCAGCACCAAGCAAAAAGCCACGAGCTTGATTTTCTGATGTATTTTGTACTATCAACATTTTCACTTTATCAAAAAAATAGCAAGAACATTCCTGGAGACATAACACATGCGTCATTAACTAAAGATGCACGTGCAAATGTTTTATCGTGTTCTAAATGTATCGTATACAATATATGACAGTTTGTCAGTAATGTGGTCATTGCACAGGCAAGGTGACCTCGTGTACTAGCAAAAGGCTACACTTACAAGGTTGTGCTAGAGTGTACCAGACTTACATTGTTTTCAAGTATCATATTCAAATTCACTTACCATGTGGCTGTTACAGGAAGGCAAAAAACCTCACTGTTACGTGAAGAGCAAAAGTGCATAAGCGTAAGCACAATCTTGCTTAGCTTTAAAAGATCAAATCTTAAGTCTGGGTTCCCTGAAAAAAGACCGTTATTTATATCTCAGTTCTAGATAGTATCCAGTCACTTTGATACACCACAGGACAATGGGAGTGTTCCAGTGTTAGTGCGCTAATAATAGACATTGGCACTTATAAGGTGTACATTTCCATTTAATAGAAAACAGTCAAATGTTCACTGTGCCATGAAGGCCTATATGAATAAAAGAAAGAAGACAAATTGTACTCAACATTTTTTTTTTCATTTGTTAGTCATAAGCAAATTGTCTAGTTGTTACTGGCATTTATTTCTCATTTCAACAACTCCATGTAATGTGGTTTTTGCAGTCTGGGTACAGACAGGTGACTCCACATGGTTTAGTGAAGGGCTGATATTTGGACCCCTTTTGCACAATCCAAGTGGGGGCCATAAAAAAAATTGTCCATGAGCTCCACATGGAAACTATGTGTAAGACACATGGGTAGTGATAGGCTGACATTTAGGCCCCATGTATGTCAAGGCCAAGTGTGGGCCAAGGTGGGCTGCAAGTGGGGCCCATGTGGGATCCCCTTTTTATTTTGTCCCTTTATGTGGGCTAACCATGTGGTCCCGGCAGGGCCTTTATGGGCAAGAAGCATGGTAAAACTAATTATGGAAAAGGGGTCAGACTCTGGGTTTTGGTGCGGATCCATGTGATGGAGTTTATTTATTTAAAAAAGGTATAGTAATAAAAAGATCAAAATCAGGCAAATGCCAATCAAACACAAAAGACTTGGCAACCAAGATTCAAGAACAATATAAAAACAGTGGTCAAAGCAAAGCAGGCAAAAGGGCAGGTACATAGTAAACTCATAGTAAACTTTGCTCAGAATAACAAAAACTTGGAAGGTATTTATAGTCTTAGGACCAGAAAGTGAAATGAAGTGAAAGTCCACTACTGAAAGTTCTGCTTAGCATTCATGGGATTGAGATCTCTAGTGGTTGGGAGAGGTACAGCCTTGAACTAATTACATACCACAGGGTGTCCCAAAAGTCTCCAAAAAAGTCTCCAAGAACAGGGGAAATTAACACTTTTTAGCAAAATGTAACTTTATTTATAAAACATCCTCTACATGATTGCCATTTCGTTTACACACACGGAGTCTTCTCTCCCAACTTTGACTCCCAGTTTGGCAACAGTGTCGTGTGTGATGTGCTTGCCATGTTTCCTTTCAAAGTCCATCACAACCTTGCGACAGCTTCCCGATCCAGCCATGAGAATGATTTCAATACACTTTTCTTTTATCAAAGGCATTCTTCAAGGCTATCTGGAAAAAAAAAATATATATATATATATATATATAATATAAGCTAAGTATGAAAAAGGAGATCAATTTGTATAAAAAAAAATTTATTTTGCTATTGAAACATATATATATATGTTTAATATGTTTAAAATTTGGAGGAAGGAAGCAATTTCAGCATCATCTGATAGATAGATAGATAGATAGATAGATAGATAGATATTGATCCTGAGGGAAATTTTAGGGTTGTGGTAGTGGTAAAAAGACAAATATTCACAGATATCCATAAATACAGTTACAGCACAGTGCAAAGCAAAAAAAAATCTAATCTGAATCTAATTAGCTAGATTAAATATTCCATACATTTAGCAGAAATATTTAAAAAATATTAGAAGAAATATTTACAAGAAATCAGATTTCACAGTATGGCAAAAATCACCAAGAAATACAAGTAGAGAGTATGTAAATTTTCCACATTTTATGCCTGTTAGGTACAACAACAATAATGTAGAAGCAAAAATGCCAAAAAAAAAAAAAAAAAAAGAAGCTCACAGTACAGAAAGTTACTGTAATGTAAATTAGGAACTTTTTTTTTGAGAAAGAAGGAGAAAAAATAATATAACTTCTGATCAAGAATGATCTGCCACAGAGCTTCAGTAATTTTCCTAAGCTCTTATTCTCTGAGTGACGTAAACAAAAAGACCATATACAGTCAGGTCCATAAGTATTTGGACAGTGACACAATTTTTGGAATTTTGCCTCTGTGCACCACCACAGTGGATTGGAAGTGAAGTAGTCAAGATGTGATTGAAGTGTAGACTTTCAGCTTTAATTCAAGGGGTTTAACAAAACAAACTGCTCCTTTTTACTTTCAAAGCCTTGCATAGTCTTGCTCCCACCTACTTAATGGAACTTCCTCATGTTCACCTGTCTATATCTACACAAAGTTCCTCTGAATCTGGGTTCTTTTCAGGAGGAAGAAGCAGCACATGTTGATCAAAAGCAAGTGTGAGGGTTTAAAAGATCACTCAGATATCACACAATGTTGTAAGTCATTATTTTAGAATCAATATGCTTAGTATTACAACTCAGCATTCTTTCATGGTTTCATTCTTTCAGCATTCTTTCAAGATATAATTATTAATAATTATTAATTCAAGGGGTTTAACAAAAATATTGCATTAAGCATTTAGGCATTACAGCCTATTTTTTACATAGTCCCTCCATTTTCACAGGCTCAAAAGTACTTTGAGCAGACAGTGGACTGAGAAGCAGTTTCATGGCCAGGTGTGGCCTGGTTCCTTGTTATTACATGACAAATTAAGGAGCTAAAAGGTCTGGAGTTCAAGTGTTGAATTTGTATTTGGAAACTGTTCATGGGAACTCTCAATATGCGGTCCAAAGAAGTGTCGATGCAAGTAAAGGAGGCCATCATTAGGCTGAAAAAAACAAAACAAAAATCTCAGAGAGATATCAGAAACTTTAGGAGTAGCCAAATCAACAATTTGGTACAGTCTTAAAAGAAGGAATGCACTGGTGAGCTCAGCAACACCAAAAGGCCAGAAGACCACGGAAGACAACTAAAGTGGATGATCACAGAAGAAAAACCCCTTCACAACATCTAGCCAAGTCAAAGACACTCTGGAGGAGGTAGGAGTATCATTGTCAATGTCTACAATCAAGACATGCCTTCATGAATGTAAATACAGACGGTTTACCTCAAGATGCAAACCACTGGTAACATTCAAGAACAGGAAATCCAGACTAGAAAGACCCACAAACAAGCAGCAACTGAAGGCGGTTGCAGTAAAGGCCTGGCAAAGAATCTCAAGGGAGGAAACTCAGCATTTGGTGATGTCCATGGGTTCCAGAATTCAGGCAGTCATTGACTGCAAAGGATTTGCAAACAAGTATTAAAAATAATCCTAATATTTATGATTGTTAGTTTGTCCAATTACTTTTGAGCCTGTGAAAATGGATGTACTTTGTAAAAAATGGCTGTAATTCCTAAACGGTTAATGAAATATTTTTGTTAAACCCCTTGAATTAAAGCTGAAGGTCTACACTTCAGTTACATCTTGATTACTTCATTTTAAATCCATTGTGGTGGTGTACAGAGGCAAAATTATGAAAATTGTGTCACTGTCCCAATACTTATGGACTGAAAATGGGCAAATGCAAACTTTATAGTTGTGTGCTATTGGCTTTGTAGCACACCCTCCATAACTAAAGCATACAATCTGGTAAAACAAAACCTAATAATATAACAAAATTATATCTGAAATGATATTCTTAACCATCAGAGAATGCTGAGATGTAATACTGAGCATATTGATTCTAAAATAATGACTTACAACATTGTGTTATATCTGAGTGAACTTTTAAACCCTCACACTTGCTTTGATCAACAACATGTGCTTCTTCTTCCTCCTGAAAAGAACCCAGATTCAGAGGAACTTTGTGTAGATATAGACAGGTGAACGTGAGGAAGTTCCATTAAGTAGGTGGGAGCAAGACTATGCAAGGCTTTGAAAGTAAAAAGGAGCAGTTTGTTCCGTATATATAAGATAAAGCAGGGAGACAGTTTAATTGATAAGCCAAAGGGTCAGGATGTGCTGGGGTTTTTTTTATGGTTATTTCTTTTTACATGCACTCTAATTTTAGCAGTTGCAGTTTTAATAAATTAAAGGTTTAAGATAAATACTAATAACAAGGGAATTACAACTGAGACAAAAATGTTCAAAAGCATCAAATGCAAGGGTTCATCATATAAGCCCTACTTAATGTATTATGTCCTATACGTGGGTGCTGCTCTCAAGTAGTCAGTTAATATCAGCAACTTCTCCTTTTCCTTGGAAGCTAGCAATTGTAAGAAACCTCAATGCTCCATTTTGGGCCCGGTTTTGTTTACACTGTAGATGCTTCCCCTTGGATTTTATCTCCTACTACTGTTACACAGATGGTACACTGTTATGCTGAAACCTGTCAAATGGCCTTCTACACTTCATTTCTGTTGTCTTAAAAATTCTTTCTTTTTTTTTTTTTAATTCAGTTGATTTTGGCCCTGACCTGTTGCCTGATTTTTAACTTTGGATTATTATACTAAATTTTGTAAACTTGTTTTTGCAAATAAACTCAAGCACATGGATCCACACCAAATCCCAGAGGCTGAATGTAACATAATCACCACAGGTACCACAGGTAATGATAACAGACATCAACCTACGTCTACAGCTTCTGGGCTTTTGCAAGCATGATTTGTTTTACCGAGCCAGATTTATGCAATGCATATAATCTCAAATATCAAAGGCTACTATTAGTACTTTGTGACACTTTTAACCTAGACAACAACGCAATGTGATCATAAACTTTGTACATCCTCATTATAAATGAGTCTTGAGCAAACTTTTGCTTTTGAATTGCCGTATTCTGCAGATAAGGTAGATTAGATTTGAAATACACTGGAATATTCCTGTAACACACCCAGTGTTGACCCTCAGAAGGAATTTCACTTGAACTGAACTGTGTTTTTTGTTATTATCATCTGCAGTTGATCTCTTCACTTTACTATATTGCAAGTAGGTGACACAAGGTAATCCTAAAAACAAGACGCTTACATCAGCTATTGAGCTATCTGAACCACTCGCAACTTCTTTCCCACTCAGTTTTAAAAGAAACTGCATCTATCTAGCATTGTTAGCAATTTGTATATACCACTTTTAGCACAGTCCCACACGTGGTCATATCAAGTAGTTCTAGCAGAGTGGCTGAACTATGGTGAGATAATCATGGCAGTTAAATGCAGGGAGAGTAATGTTCATTTTAAACCTGAGACGGCAACTGTTTCCTAGCTGCACTTGCAATATCATGGTAATTTTGTAACTATTTTTACTCAGCTATAAGTGGCAAAGAAGCAATCAAGTCACAAGCACTACATCCCTGGCTCACATAAGAAAAGTGTTACTGAAACGTTCCACCTTTCTTTTCTAGCTTTGTCCACAAGCTTTTAACATTGCTTGGGAGATGCCACTGTCAATCATCATGTTATCTGATTAGGTGAAACAGTGGCTTTTATGTAGTGTTAAACTATAATAAAAAACTATATAATTGTAGTTGAAGATATACATTATTATCAGTATTATTATTATTATTACTATTATTATTATCATTATTATTATTATTATTATTTTCGGAGACTCGGTGAGACACGCATTCACAGACATGCTACAACTGTTGCATAAGCAATCACAGGAAAGCAGAACCATAACTATAGGCAAAGGGATTCAAGAATGATTTGTAGTTTAATATATTTGTCAGGCCATTATGGGAGAATGGTTTTGAATATCAGAGATCCTTTCAAAACTTTGTTTAGACAGGTCTCAAGATGATGTGAGCCAAATTTGGCGAAGATTGGATAACATTTGGAGGAGGAGTAGCAAAAATGGCAGTTAGATATAAGCATTTTTTGCTTGTTATTATTACTTTTGAGCAGTAGGTGGCACTGGGATGAAATTTGTTGCATAGCCTCAGGTCGTGGTCCTGAAGATGCCTACCAAGTATTGTGTCAGCGTGCAAAGTTGTTGCTGAGATACAGCTTCACTTCCTGTTTGGCGGCTTCGCTGTCAGATTCGTTAGCCCATTACGGGCAAACTGTTTGGAGTAATCAAAATTCTTTTAATAATTTTTGTGAGGCTTACTCTGATGATGACATTTGCCAAATTTGGTGATGATTGGTTAAAACTTGTAGGAGGAGTAGTGAAAAAACAGTTTTTGACAAAATCCAAGATGGCGGAAAATCTAATCGGCAGAAATTGACGTCATAGGGTGTGTTGAATTTGTCTCAACCCAGGGAATCCAGGGATGGCTTTTATGTTCTGGACACACGTTTCAAAAGTTATGACCATAAATGTATTTCCAAATTAGGTCCAAGTTTGACCCCATGGTGGCGCTACAGCGTTGGCAGCACTTGGCCCAAATTTGGTCAGAATGTTCCTTAGACCCTCCCCAATCAGTGTGCCAAATTTCACAACTTTTTACCATACGGTTCTATGGGCTGCCACAGACACCCTAGCCAGAAGAAGAAGAAGCGAAAGAAGAAGAAGAAGAAGAAAAGGTAGAATAACAATAGGGTGCCTATGCACCTTCAGTGCTTGGCCCCCTAACAATAATAATAATAATAATAATAATAATAATACATTCTTGAATTATTTATTTTATATGAACAAGATGACTTGTATCAAGATACTAATCTTCATATTCCTTGATATTGGATAGAAAAGAAAATGAATGGTATGAACAGTCTTATCATAAACATTGAGAACTTCTACTGCCATCTAACATCAAAGGTTTCAGAGTTCTTTATATAATCCTAACTCACATTTATATTATTATTTATTTTAATTTCAGTATAATTATTGTTGTATATATACGTTTTAATGCATACATGAATGTAACCTCTTATTTAGTATTCTTGGTTATGATAAGGTCTTACCAATAAATATAAGATCATAATTATTTGTAACTCCTGTTTCCTTCTTGCAGATCCAGAAAAGGACAAAACAAAGTGGTACAATGCCTTTTTGTGACAGTTTATAGAGTTTCAAGATGATTTACTCATCTAACCTTTGTTGTTTTAATGAGGTTAATGATTGAATGTAAGTGTTAAGCAAGAATCTAACCCAGGTGTTAAGAAGCATATCAACTGAAGGAAGTGGGAGTGAAATATTAAGTCCTGTTTTCCAACACAAAACAGAAGTCTTTCCACCTGTTTTGAGTGTAGCCAAAAATATGTAAATGTCATTTAACTTAGATTGTTAAACTAGAGTGATATTATGATAATCTGAAATTATGCAAAGTCTGCATGCTGATCATCATCAGCATCATTATCATCATCAACATCATCATTATCATCATCAACATCATTTTAACGAAGAACAAGAAGAACGAGAAGAACAAGAAGAACAAGAAAAGGAAGAAAAGAAAGAAATGTTATGGATCTAATCCTTTTTGTCATTAATGGAGGACTCCACCATGCGCTAGCCCAACCCACATATAGGGGAGGAGTGTAATTATAAGCTATAGTATAAAAGTAAACATCTGGAGAGATGGGAGTTAGAAAACTAGAGATAGATTTAGAGAACTATTCAAAAAAGAAAAAATAACCATGAAAACTAAGAACTAATTAGAAACATTTTAAATAGACAAAAGGGAAAAGCATACTCAACTGAACCTCATATATACTAAGGTAAGACATGATGCTTTCTTCCCAGAGGTGGAAAATATTAATAGGTAGTTTGCTGTTTCAGTTGTTGTATGTTGTTTATGTTTTTATCTTCAAATTATTTACTAAATGCACACATCAGTTAGGTTTCAATCTACCCATAGTTATCAAATCAATTTAGCTCAGTTACTTGCTGTCTTGTTTTATTCATTTATTCTAAAGCTATATTTTAATTAAATGACCTTGCTTTGGCATGTTTCCAAGCACATATTCTTTGTCTCTGGGTGTCACTATGTTTTCGCATAGCAAGATAAATAAAACTGATCTGCATTCAAAGGGAATAAAAAATAATTTAATCATTTAATGTGTTTGTATTTGAAATGTAAGTCATAGAGCACATTTTTAGTTTGCTTCATAAATTTCTTTTCTCTCACCAGTTTGCGAAGTATTTTCAAAGACCGATGTCTATTTAAACCTCACTTTATCTTTTTAAAATTACTGTGTAAATGACTCACAGACTCAACAGAGCCTTATCAGCTGAGGAAAAATGTACTAATGGATCTCATGCTGCATATCCTACCTGACACACCAGTGAATGATGTGATGATGACACGCTTAGGGAAAAATACTTTGATGAGCTTGTGATTCATCTGTTATAACAGGAATAATGTTTTACATGCAGGGATCTTTGTAAAGTGAAATGAAATACTAGCAAAAATGTGAACATTGCTGTTTAAAGTATTAGAGGACTTGAATATGACGATATGATTAAACAGTTTTGTTTACGACTGCATATATCACTTGATCCTAATTCTCTGACTGTTATTTCTTTCTTGAAGCGTACAGTTTATTACACACATCAATGGGGCACTTTGTCTCCAAACGCAAACAGATGGATCTAAACAGCTTGCCTCCACGTCCCTTTTCTTTTACTGAAGAGGTGCCACGACAATACCCAAGGCAGGAAGAGGGTACTGTTGGAGCAATTCAGGCTAGTGGAACTAGTAGTGAAATTAGCATCAGCATGGAATGGGAAACCCCCAGACAGGCATCTGAACACCAGACTTCAAGGCAGGACTGCCAACGACCGTCCATTTACAGCACCGTGGACGCAGTGCCTCATCTTGAGTTTTACACCAACTCCATAGGTCGGCAACAACGTAGCAGACCATCACTGGAGATTCTCCGCAAGGTTTCTGAAGTAAGTAACATTTCAGCTACTACATTTCAGCTACTACATTTCAGCTTTTCTGATTGACCCCTTAAACCTCCAAGATCCATTGATAGGTCCAGACTTACATTCCTTACTCTAAGATCTACACTCTTAGGGGGGAAAAAAGGTTAAATCCAGAACCATGAAGAGTTCTCTGGTTCGTCTCTCTGGGGAATCTGTAAAGGTTCCTTGTAGAAATTCACAACAGAGTGTTGCCGTCTCATAGGGTTCCACGTAGAAACTCTTCAAGAAGTTAAGGTCCCCTAATTATCAAAAGGATATAGCGTTTCTATTTACGTATCTATGGGTTTCACTGAAGTTACTGACTAATGTTTTACGATTAATAATTCAATCATAAAACAAAAGTGAATTCTCCAGTTTTGTCTGGGGTTTTTTTTTCCAATAAAATGATAAGCAGTTTGGGCACAAAACTATGCAATATCATAAAAGTTTACTCTATTCTAGGGTGCACCTACTCTTTACCTTAACCAACTTACAACACAAGAACTATGAGTGGAGTGAATTAGCCAACAGTTGCCTAGTTGTAAAAAAAAAAAAATATATATATATATATATATATGCTAAAATGAATGTAATGTATGTACGTGTGTGAATGTGTGTGTTACAGGATTATGAAGCAAGTAGTAATATGGGAGACTTAAGAAGAGAAAGCCAATCGGTGATCCAAGAGCAGGAAGAGAAGCAGCAGAACAGTACTAAAGGGAAGACTACCCAACCAGTCCGCTTTGGCTGGGTCACAGGTGTCATGGTGAGGGTGATGCACACATGCTAACATTATTATGTCTGCATTATTATGTCTCCATTCATTTATTGCTGGTTTTTACAGATTCGATGTATGCTGAATATCTGGGGAGTAATTCTGTTCCTGAGAGTGCCTTGGATTACAGCTCAGGCAGGAATCCGTAAGACAAAATAAAGTCATTTCCTGTAGATGAGATAGTAATGTATATGAAATATTTCTTATTCAGTGCAGTACTGCTCATAAGGACTCATATTCCAACCATTCCTCCTGCAGTTGCCACTTGGGTTATCATCTTCATGTCTGTACTGGTAACCTCAGTCACTTCATTATCAGTGTCGGCTATTTCCACCAATGGGAGAGTCTCCTCTGGTGAGTGGCAAAGCCAAAAAAAGATTCCCACCAAAATTCAAATGTTACAGGTTTTAATTGCATTTAATTATATCCTGGCCATTATAGGTGGTGCCTACTTTATGATTTCACGCACCTTGGGCCCTGAATTGGGGGGTCCCATTGGTATGGTGTTCTCTTTCGCCAATGCTCTTGGCTGTGCACTCAACACTGTGGGATTTGCAGAGACTGTCCGAGATCTTCTTATTGTAAGAAATAAAAAAAAAAATGATATCAAGGATATATCAAAATATTCACCATTTTCTTTATGGCCATCATGGCAGTGTTACCCAATCATAGTATAAAAGTACATCCAAACAGGAAGAAATAAATTTAATTGCTAATTAGCCCAAATGTTTTATTGTCTATGTTCTTCGTGACATTCGCCTTCTGATTTTTAAAACACAGAAATATAATGCTGTCATTGTGGATGAAATCAACGATGTGCGTATAATAGGTGCAATCACAGTCACTTGTCTTTTGCTGATCTCCTTGGCTGGAATGGAATGGGAGTCAAAGGTGAATGCTTCTCTTCAAATCATCAGTTTTAACTTTATTTTGTATCTATTTGCTTAGACTTTCCTCTTTATGATGTTATAATTTCTCAAAATTTTCCAGACTCAGATTATATTCTTCCTTGTGTTGATTGTGACCTTCATTAACTATTTTGTGGGCACTGTGATACCAGCCACTCCAGAGAAGCAGTCAATGGGCTTCTTCAGCTACAGATGTGGGTATCCACGATTCTAAAATCTCTCATAAGATTTCAATCCATCAGGTCTAGCTTTCCCAAACAGGGAAAACTGGGCTTTTTGTTGCTCAAGAGTTTTGCTCATTATTTATTCTGAGATGCGCTACTTTTCAGATGAGATCTTTGTGGACAACTTACTTCCCAAGTGGAGAGAGCCACAGGGAGATTTCTTCCAGATGTTCGCCATCTTTTTCCCTTCTGCAATTGGCATTTTGGCAGGTGCCAATATTTCTGGAGATCTGAAGGTAACAGCACACTGGCGTTTTAAGCAACACTGAAGCAGTGTGTAGTGCTGGACTCAGGTATGTAAGTTACTAACATGTACTGGTGGTGGGTTTTTTTTTTTCCAGGATCCTGAGACTGCTATCCCCAAAGGAACACTAATGGCCATCTTTTGGACAACCATGAGCTATTTAGCAATAACTGTAACTGTAGGTGAGTGTTTAGTGAATAGAGTAATGAAGAGAATGAAGCACTGGCTCAAATGTCCATATTGCAGCTTTGGCATTTTTTCTTTCATTGATTCTCTCTTTCATTTGGCTCTCATTCTGTCAGGGGCATGTGTGGTGCGTGACGCTTCTGGAAACCTGAATGACAGTTTGCCAGTGAATTTCTCCGAGCCTTGTGAGGGTTTAGGATGCAAGCTAGGTTGGAACTTTACTATGTGTGAGCAGAGCCAGTCCTGCTCCTTTGGCCTGGCCAACAACTTTCAGGTATTGATTTTCTCTATTCATGTCTGCTAGTCAACTTGCTGTGATTATTCAAAGACATCTACAGGTTTCATCACTGGGTTCAACCTTAAAAAAAGCCCACCCTAAACCTTTCTGTTTATATTCAGTCTAGTTTATAGTTTGAGTTTTAGTACTATACTGATGAATTGTCAGTGGTATCAACTAGAAACCAGACATAGTCCTTTCAAAAACCACTTGCCTAAGGTAGAAACTGGAGTGTGAATATATACAGGATTTTACGGTAACCACCTGGTGCTTACCATAGACACTAGAAAAGTTTACATGCACACATTCTTCCTTCCTATTCTTGGAAAAACAATAAGAATAATAGGAAAAGTGTGTATGTAAACATTTCTAGTGTCTACATCTTAAGTAAAACAGAAAAAAACTGCAGTTTTTGTCCCCAGTAGCTGGGGTGCTGTGTTGACCCTTGTTGGCTGAAACATTTTGGTGGCATCCCTGATAAATATGGTCAGGTGATGGTCACTACATACTAGTCTAATATCAGCTAAGTCAAACATACATCTTTAGCTTTCATTTCATATTAATGAACTCAAAACATTCTTCATTTACCTTGATAGTAAGAGAGGGTGAGAAAATAGAGATGAGAGCACCAGCCGAAAGATTACTAATGTGAGATAAGGGGAAGGGTTTTCAAGGGCTTAATATAATATAATAATTAATATCAGAGAGTTCAAAACACCTAAGGAATTGTTAATCCTTCCACCATTGGCTCATTCCCTGAATCGATTCATACGTTTATTTACTAGGGGGAAAAGAAGTGCACTAGATTGTACTGCTAAAATGCAGACCTTATACATAATATGCATTTAGGTTGGCAGGTCTGTGCTTGTAATTTTCGTTTGTTTTTGATTTTTCACATACATTTAAGGTGCTCAGTATGGTGTCAGCTTTTGGCCCTCTCATCACTGCTGGCATTTTTGCAGCCAGTTTATCATCAGCTCTTGCCTTCCTGGTCTCTGCTCCTAAAGTCTTCCAAGTAAGATGCAATACCAGCCACTTCTGACCATCAAAACAATATATCAATTTAAAAATGATTGTACATACTCATCGGTTTTATTATTAGTGTCTCTGCAGGGACAACATATACCCATACATAGGCATTTTCGCAAAGGGTTATGGGAAAAATAATGAGCCACTGCGTGCATACATTCTGACCTACTTCATTGCTTTGGCCTTCATTCTGATTGGTAAGTTTAAAACCTGAGGTGTAGCCTGTACTTCAGATGTAGACTATATTGACGTGTGTTTAGACGTAACCTCCAAATTGTGATTCTTTCTAAAAAAAAAAAAAAAAAAAGATAAACATTATCTGGATTGAACTTATATTTATAGCATTTTTTTAATGATTTATTGTTAACAGATGAAAAAAAAAGTTACTGTCCATGGATAGACATGCACCATGTTGAGTGAAGAGTTTTTTTGCTGCAGTATTTTTTAGAAAATTTAGAATGTTAATTTACTGATACGCTATTTATTTTAAAAAGTTTCAGCCCTCATGCTTCATGTCACTCCTCGTCATATTTTTAATCAATTACACAACACAGTTCATCCATTCCTACTGCTTTCTATTTCCATGTTTATTTATATGTATATATGTTTTTTCAGCCGAGTTGAACGTCATCGCTCCTCTCATCTCTAATTTCTTTCTGTGCTCCTACGCTCTCATCAACTTCAGCTGCTTCCACGCCTCCATCACCAACTCACCAGGTAAGCAGCTACCTCAGACTGCTTTCAACCATTAACCTCCTCACTGTTATGATGGCTTTTATGCAATGCCTCCTAAAGCATAACATGACTGAAATGACGTTAAAGACTCATTGGGTTGTTAAAAATGTACGTGTAATCTAATATCTTTTTGTTATGTAAAAAATAAACCATGGCAGGGCGTGCTGTTATAGGAAAAATACTCTATGACCAAACACTTATATTATGGTTCCCTCGCAAGCCTCTATTTTTCTGTCTCTTGACGTTGATAAGATGCAGTTCATGTTACTGAGAAACTGGAAAGTACAAAGTCCTTTGTTCTTGTTAAATAACACATTTTTTACATTTATATTTATGGCTTTTGGCAGACACCCTTATCCAGAGTGCCTTACAATTATCTTTTTTTTTTTTTTTTTCAATACACAACTGAGCAGTTGAGGGGCCTTACTCAGGGGCCCAGCAGTGGCAGCTTGGTGGTGCTGGGATTTGAACTCTCAACCTTCCAAGCAGAAGCCTAACATCTTAACCACTGAGCTACTACTTCCCCCATGGATTAAATAAAGTTTAATCCATTTATTATTAGTCTTAGATTAAGTGGAGTGTCCACCATACACGTCTATCACACTGAACTTATGCTATAGACTACTATCTAGTGAATTTTTAGAGTAATCCTGCAATGGGTATATAGTTATCCAGTCTAGCAGCTCATTTTGAGTTAGTACATATGTACAGCTACTGTGTTTCCTGAGAGATCATTAACCAGTGTTGCCAGGTTTCAGCAAAATTTCTAACCCAGCTACGTATATATAATATAAGTAATATTAGCCTATACATTTATCTGGTGGTCAAAGGTGGTGTGGTCTGAGATATAATTCCTTTACTCTGTAGTAATAAAGTAATAACAATAGAGATGCTGTAAAGGCTAATGACATTGTATAAATTCATGTATAAATTGTACAAAAATATGATTAAATCACTACATATTTGCCTCAACTTCACCTAGCAAAGTAATTATTCATGCATGTCAGTTGCATGACACTGTAGTTCATGCTGTCATTTACACCTGCTTGAAATTATGGCGATTGATTGATTGATTGATTGATTGAATGATAGCAGCACAGTGGATCACAGATGTGGTGATGCTGGAGGAAAATAATGTTACCCTCTCATAGCCATAGGAAAACCCATAAAGACTTGTTTCATTATGTAACGTCTCACTGCAGAACTATTGTTCCTGCCACTCACAGGGTGGAGGCCATCTTTCAAATACTACAGTCGCTGGACGGCTCTGTTTGGAGCCGTTATCTCTGTGGTGCTGATGTTCCTGCTCACCTGGTGGGCTGCTCTTATCACCTTCGGCATCATCTTCTTTTTATTAGGTTATGTTATGTACAAGAAACCAAGTGAGTAACTCATGACAGTTCTTACGAAGTTTAGATCCATGGAATATTCATGGAATAAAAAGACATATTATATATATATATATATATAATAGTCATGTGTTTCTTCTAGAGGTTAATTGGGGCTCGTCTGTCCAGGCTGGTACCTACAACATGGCTCTGTCCTATTCAGTCTCTCTTGCTACTGTAGAAGACCATGTCAAGAATTTTAGGTAAAACTGAAAAATATTCTTAAATCACAAACTCATTCTTCCCTTTTTTTTTTTAAATTAATAAGGTTTTAATAAATTGTATTTACCTTTCTCTTTCCTTCAGACCTCAGTGTTTGGTTTTGACTGGTCCTCCAAACTTGCGTCCAGCTCTAGTGGACTTTGTGGGCTCTTTCACAAAGAATGTCAGTCTGATGATCTGTGGAAACATTATCATGGTGAGAATGAGGACTCTCCTCTGGTTTTAAAGATGGCTTGAATCACAGCCATCTGTGGCCAGGAGCCAAGGGAGGAAAACACTCTCTGGGTGGGAAGGACGGCATATTCTCTTTTCCCTGTCAATCACAGCAATACTAGACAACTATTGGCATATGTGAGCTCATGTATGAGATAGAGGGCAGATAGCACTTTGGTCTGAGTGTGTTACACGGCCCTGTGATGCAGCACAATGATGTGTCTTGGAGGAAGCACGTTAGCCTTCACCCTCCCCAGTTGGTAGCTGTTGTATGATAGGGGATAGCTGACCAAATTGAGGCAAAAAATGGGGAAAAAAAAGATGGCTTGAATAAGTGTAATTTTTGTGTCTGCAGGATGAGAATAAGTCTGTCACGTCCCAAGCCAGTACAGACAGATTAGTAAAATGGCTGAACAATAGGAAGGTCCGCTCCTTCTACACACCGTTTAAGGGAAACAGTTTGAGAGAAGGAACTCGGCATCTGATGCAAGTAAGCCAACTTTACCAAATGCCTTTTTATCTCTGTTACAACCCCAATTAATCTAGGGGTATGTGGGGAAATAACACTTATTTGATTATTAAAAATATGAGTGGTGTGTGGGTAATCAAAGACCAGTAACCAGTAGTGCAAAACAATCCAAGTGATTTATTTATCTATATACAAGTGGTAAAGTGTGTAGTGCCGGGTGAGAGTGGTAATATTTACAAACTATTTACAGTAACACTGAACAGGACACCAAAGGGGAAAAAGGGACGCGAGCGGCACCAAAGCAAAGAAATGAACAAAACAAAACAAGTCTACCTATTTTAAACCCTCTAACCTAAACTACAACAAAAGATAGAAAATAAATCTTCAGCGTCCAGGACGCTCTAACTACCTATTCTAACTAGCCAAACCAAAAGTACAGAGGGTGGAGCTCGCTCCTAACCTAGTGTGTCTAATACAAAAACGGACCTCCTGCGTGTTGCACCATGTATGTCACGTGACGTACTTACCTGTCCCCTTTTCCCCAACACTAACAAAGTCACAACTGGGGTAACGAACACCAAAGTAACCATACAAACAAGTGACTAGAACAAAGCGGGGGAACATGGAACAATTGACATACAAGGACAAAACACAGTAAGGCAGCGTAACTCAACACAGAACAAACAGCGGTACAACAGGGTTTTAGTTTTTCACGACCAGGACAACAACGACTTCTCATGAATGAATGGCAGCGGGTTTTAAATAGGCGGGGTCAGAGGTTGATTGGATGTCACGGCCGATGACATCAGCGGGGTTAATTGAGACAGACAGGAACGTTATCCAATGAGGCAACCGCTGCAGAGAGAGAGAAAGAGAGGGAGGGCGAGAGAAAAGGGGGAGAGAACAAAAC
>CM040481.1:8579012-8606152 GCA_022758105.1 Pangasianodon gigas
TGGCAGCGGGTTTTAAATAGGCGGGGTCAGAGGTTGATTGGATGTCACGGCCGATGACATCAGCGGGGTTAATTGAGACAGACAGGAACGTTATCCAATGAGGCAACCGCTGCAGAGAGAGAGAAAGAGAGGGAGGGCGAGAGAAAAGGGGGAGAGAACAAAACACAAAAAACACGCGGACATACCCCAGAACGTAACAATCTCACTGCTAGATTTTTTTAATTCTAATAATTTTAAATAATTATTTAAATTATTCTAAAGGCTACTGGTTTGGGAAAACTCAAGCCTAATACACTGGTCATGGGGTTCAAGACTAACTGGAAGGAGTGCAGTCCTTATAACTTGGAGGATTACGTTAACACCATATAGTAAGTGAAATCAGCGTGTGTAACACTACCCAATGTTTTTCTTTGATAATGAAGTAAAAGTTGAAGTATTTGACTTAACCATACTGCCTTTCAATTTTACTTCCCAGTGATACATTTGATTCTAACTATGGAGTGTGTATTCTCAGAATGATGGATGGACTTGACATTGCAGAAGAGTTAGAGTGTGCAGGTAACTGTATATCTATTTTGGGGTTTTTTTGTTTGTTTTTTGTACAAGATTGGTGAACAATGACTATTCTGTTTATTTGATAGCAAACCATGCCTTTGAGGCCAACGAGACCATTGAATCAGATCAGAGTCAGAATTCAGAAACAGAATCAGGTAAAGAAATTCTCAAAATTGAGGCAAAACCAGAACCTCAAACTAAGATTTATATATTTTTCACTTGTTAATTCACTATTATGCTCCATAAAACTATGTTTGTGATTCCATGACATGAACAATGTTATCATTCTGCCATAAATCTGCTTTGACATTTCTCTTTGCTTTGCCCCAGATGATGAAAAATCAAACCGCATTATTGACAACGAGATCAGAACAGTTTTTCAGAACAAACAGGGACGGAAGACCATAGACGTGTACTGGATCTCTGATGATGGAGGTAAGATATTACTAATAAATGTAGGATATGATAGGAAATGGAGCAATAGTAATGATGGTTCTTTGAAGAACTGTAAAATGTAATTTGGTATTTGCCAGGTTGTTGTGTAATGATCGGTTACAAATACATTCATCCCTGACTTTTCACTCAGGTCTGACTCTGTTGGTGCCATATCTGTTAACTAGAAGGAAGCGCTGGAGGAGAAGTAAAGTTCGGGTTTTTGTCATAGGGGAGCTGCAGACCATGGAGCATGAGCGCAAAGAGTATATTTTTGTTTAGTGTGAATTGTTCATTTACTGCCATAGAAAGATGTTACATTTGTCATACCCAGTAATGAATCTCTTCTCAGGATGATGAATTTATTACGAAGATTTCGTTTGGATGTCCACGATGTCATTGTAATGACAGACACTGAAAGGTTGCCTTCCTCCAAAAAGTAGGTTGTTTACCACAGGCTTCAAAATATACTTTACCAAGACATCAATCCACATTTAATCCTTTCCGAAAAGTAACATTTTCATAGATTTCATACAAGTCTTAGAAGTCAATGGTCAGAAATAATTAATCATTGTTTTGTTTTTATTTCTGCAGCTTGAAGCGATTTGAGGACTCTGTTTCCTTGTTCATGTTCAGAGAGGAGCAGCAGAGAGAGGATTTGGAGCAGCAGCAAAAGTCATCCTGTCCATGGAAAGTTTCAGATAAACAGATGGATGCATTCAGGCTCAAGGTGTGTCTGTGACAGATAAAGGAAAGCAGTGTTGCCAAATAGTGACTTTTAAGACCCCTTTAGCAACTTTATTTCAAAAAAGTGCACAACAACAAACCTAGTGACTTTTTGTGCAAACGATAACAACTGTTCTGCACTCAATATGGCTCTCCTGCTCACATGACAGCTGCTGGTCCTACGAGTTGAGAGAGCAGGTTTAATTGATACACCACCAGTGTGTAAAGCCTGACTAAGTTGTGCTTGTGCAAGCCTACGTTCACAGCAACAGATCACTAGGGTTGTAACAATGCATCGTGATAAAAATGTGACTATGTGCACCGTCGGAATCATTCTATTAATTATGCATCTAATGCAATTGCACTGTTTGAACACCAGAGTCCCAACCTGTCTAACCTATAGAGTTAAAATATATAGAGCATGCACTGGGCCCTATAGATGAGGATCACAACAACTGACATGCATTATACATTATACGGTTACACAACCACATTATAACAATTAAAAACCTCTTCAGTAGCTTTGAAAGGACACAAGCCCCGTGCTGCTGTCATCGGGCATTTTATCCGACTTTGGAGCTCTAGTTCCAGTCAAAATGATGCCTCAGTCACTGCAGAGCTCATTATGTTTCAATCGATCAACTTCCCCAGGTCAGAGACTTTGTTTATCAATCAATTTTTAGGAAGAATTGATAATTTTTTTTATTTTTATTTTTTTTAAGATATGGTGAACCTGTACATTTTGTTTACAATATTAAACCTTTCACAGCAATTTCTAATTATACAGAAACAGTCTTTTCAGTCATAATTTTTCTTCCTTCAAATTCTGTTCAAATTACTCTGTGAATCAAATTGAATAGAATCAAATCATGACCAGAGTGTATCGTTACACCCCAAATGATCACTGATCATTATTTTTCCCACCCGCTCACTTCTTTGTTCTTCATTTTAAACACTCTTCTTGGATATATTTACAAGTAATAAATGCAAGTTAGTCCATCAGTAGTCATTTCATGTCTTCATGTCTATTTCCCAGCTACTTACTGCAAACCCATTTGCCTGCGTTCTTGATAGATATTTTATAGTATTTTCTAAGTAACACATAGTTTTTTCGTGCCATGACCGAAGATGACTTCTTTCCATAAGAAATAAGTTAGCTATTATTTCCCTATTCAGATAAAACTCTATTCGATTTTATCTTTAGAACATCTTCTTCATGTAGACCTAAAGTTCTGATAGACAAGTCAGTCTAGCAGGTGACTTGTAAAGACTTTTTGAGCATGCATTTGCATTTGCTACTCTGCCCTGAAAAGAGTTGGCAACATTGCAGAGGAGCATGTTGTAATAAATGACATTATCACCACTCCTTGACAAAATTTTGACTACATATTAGTCCTTGCTGAATAATGGCTTCTTTCTTTTTGTCTTTTAGTCAGAGAGAAAGGTGAGATTGAATGAGATCATTAGGAGGAATTCCAAACATGCTGCTCTGATCTTGGTGTGAGTATTGACCCAGTCCATAAACATAAATAAATGTAAACTCACCATCCACTTTATTAGGAACACCTGTACACTTGCTTATTTGTGCCGTTATCTAATCAGCCGTGGCAATGTGGCAACAGTGCAATGCATAAAATCATTCAGATACAGGTCAAGATCTTCAGTTAATGTTCACATCGAACATCGGAATGGGGAAAAAGTGTGATCTGTGACTTTAACCGTGGCATGGTTGGTTGTGCCAGATGGGCTGGTTTGAGTATTTCAGAAACTTTCAGAGATTTTCACACACAGCAGTCTGTAGTGTTTATACAGAGTGGCGCAAAAAAACAAAAAACATCCTGTGAGCGGAGGATCTGCAGGCTGAAACACCCTGTTGATGAGAGAGATCAGAGGAGAATGACCAGACTGGTTTGAGCTGACAGCAAGTCTCTAGTAACGCAAATAGCCACTCTTTACACCCGTGGTGAGCAGAAAAGCATCTCAGAACGCACATCAAACCTCCTGTCAGCCAAGAACAAGAATCTGAGGCTATCATGGGCACAGGCTCACCCAAACTGGACAGTTTAAGACTAGAAAAAGATCAGGTGATTTTTTTTTCTAATCTTCAACTGTCTAGTTTGGATGAGCCTCAGATTCCTGTTCTTGGCTGACAGAAGTGAAACCCAACGTGGCCTTCTGCTGTTGTAGCCCATCTACCTCAAGGTCCGAGGTTTTGTGCATGCTGAGATGTTTTTCTGCTCACAATGGTCATAAATAGTGATTATATGAGTTACTATATCCTTCCTGGCAGCTTGAACCAATCTGGCCATTTTCCTTTGACCCCTCTTATCAACAAGGAGTTTCCACCCATAGAACTGTCACTCACTCAGTGTTTTTTGTTTTTCGAGTCATTCTGTGTAAACTCTAGGACTGTTGTGTGTGAAATTTCCAGGAGATCAGCAGTTTCTGAAATACTCATACCAGCCCATCTGGCACCAACAACCACGCCATGATCAGAGTGTCTAAAATTAAACTTTTTTCTTCATTCTGATGTTTGATGTAAACATTACCTGAAGCTCTTGACCTGTATCTGCATGATTTTTTGCATTGCGCTGCTGCCACATTCGCTGATTGGGTAACTGTGTGCAAGTGTACAGGTGTTCCTAATAAAGTGGATGGTGAGTGTATATCATAAGGCTTTTACACGTTCCATTTTTAGCTCATAACCAAACAATGCAAATTCATGTCGGAACTTTCGCAATCAGCTTCATGTGATTATTGATGATGTTCATTTCTCCATTTCTCTTATTACATTAAACACATTATGAACAAACATCAACAACCAGAAAAGCAAAGTGCATTTCTATAGGACTAAATAATTAATGCTTACTCTGTATGTGTGTCTCAGTTCGTTACCTGTCCCTCAAACCGACTGTCCCAGTTCTCTCTACATGGCCTGGCTGGACACCCTGAGCTTTGGACTTCACTGTCCCGTCCTGTTTATACGAGGGAATCAGAAAAACGTACTCACATTCTACTGCCAGTAACACACTGCCAAACAAGTAATGATGGTGGATCAAATTATGCAGTTGAGACTTGACCAAATCTTCCATCAGAGCTTTTAGTGCTTTTCCCCCAAAGTCTACTTTCATACAAACACACCTTGAGTATGTTTCCAAAGAAAGCTTTTAGCCACTAATGGTTTAACTCTATGTGCATTAAAGATAGCATGAAAGTGGACAGCTGTTTTGGGAAAACTACTAAAAGCTTAGATGGGGAATTTCCTCACTTCTCTAATCGTTATTCAATTGTGAGAGTTATTGTGGCTATGCAGCCAATGTTAGTTCCAATCTAATGCACTTATGCACTCATGCAATCAATTTATTTTACCTTCACTAATTAACATAACAAAAAAATACTTAAACATCATCAATTGATGAAGGACCTATAAAAATGAGACTTTTGTCAAATTGACCTCATAAGCTTTGTTGTACTAAATATAGAAATGTTACTTCAATTTTTTTTTTTTTTATTCAGAAACTTGAGCATATAAGCAATTGTATAACAATGGTATCTTAATTTAATTATGTCGTGAAGATTCAAGTGCAGAAATAATTTGTATTTACTAGCAACATTTCGTGCTATGTTTGAGTAAATTACATTTTTATCTGTGAAGCTTGAACCACTTGGGCTTGGCATTGTAACTCACCTTTAGCAAGCTGAGGATTCTCCACAAACGGGTATTATTAATGCTGAAGTTGGAAACTAATGATCTCTTGAATGCATATATATTTGGTTTGCAGTATAAAGAGAAATATTTGATTCGATTACTCTATCAAACCCAAAGACTACATCCTTCAGCTATGTTGTCATGGCGCACCATGGGCAAAGCACTGAGTGGAACAGTCTAACAGTGGTAGTTTGCATCAACACTGTCATTGTTACACATTTTACTCCAGAATGTAAAGAGCTGTTATTGACATGAAATGAGAATGATTGCATATTAAAAATCAACAACAGATGATGCAGTTTGGTGCCACATATTATTCATATTCTTAATGTGTGAATAAACGAGAGTTCAAATGATATGATATTCTTCTATAATTCTCCACACCACATCTCTACTACATCTAACTGACAGCGGGGCAGCACAGTGGTGCAGTGGACTGATCCTGAGCTTGGGATACTGTCCGTGTGAAATATGTCTATTTGAAATAAACTACGATGACCCGTGCATTGTATGCATCTCATCAGATAAGGTAATATTTCCCCAATTTCGTAAAATGGTTTGGTCTGCTGTGTTTTCACGGTAAGAGCTTTCACACTCACTGAAACTTTTATGGCTAATTACAGACATTTTCTCATATCCAGAGGGTCTTTAGCTATTAATTACTTTCATTTGTGCAAGTTTTTCTAAGATGTCCGACAAGTCAGATGCACAAAAAGGAAAAGAAACAAGACTACATATTTATGCAACACTGACCACAGCATTAGAGTGTCATGAGTTGCTGTTTGATTACGGGTTACAGCTGTTTAAATTTGGTGGGTTGTGTATGTGCTCTTATATGGTTTGACCCCGGTCCAGGCAATATGTATGGAGGACCTGCTTTTTCCCGCCCCTACAAATACACTTTATTACAAACACCTGTACACATGCACATTCGTGCAGTTATCCAATCAGCCAATCATGTTTCAGCAGCACAATGCAGAAAATCATGTACAGTTGTGCTCATAAGTTTACATACACCTTACAGAATTCGCAAAATGGTAACTTAAAAAAAAAAAAGAAGAGAGATCATAAAAATTGCATTTTGTTGTTTATTTAGTACTGCCTTGAATTAGCTATTTCACATAACAGATGCTTACATATAGTCCACAAGACACAATAATAACTGAATTTACACAATTAAACCAGTTCAAAAGTTTATACACGCTTCATTCTTAATACTGTGTGCTGTTACCTGGGTGATCAATGACTGTTTTTATGTTTTGTGATAGTTGTTCATGAGCCCTTTGTTCGTCCTGAGCAGTTCAACTCCCCACTGTTCTTCAGAAAAATCCTCCAGGTCCTGCACATTTTCTGCTTTTCCAACATCTTCTGCATATCTGACCCCTTTGCAATAGCGGCTATATGATTATCCTTCTTTTCACACTTATTTTGTCTTCTGGGAAACATGTAAATATCTTATGTAGCTTCTGAAGGGCAGTACTAAAGAAAAAAAAAGCTATTTAAACAAAACTAACAATTTACACTGATCATCCTGTTCAAAAGTTTACATCCCCCTCGCTCTTAATGTAGTGTGTTGCCTTCTTGAGGATCAGTGAACGTTTGCACCTTTTGTAATAGTTGTGTATTTGTCCCTCAATTGTTCCCAGTGTGAAAAGATGGATCTCAATCATATAGCCTCTGTTGGAAAGGGGTCAAATATGCAGAAGATGCTGGAAAAGCAAAGATTGTGCAGGACCTGGAGGATTTTTCTGAAGAACAGTGGGCAGTTTAACTGCTCAGGACAAACAAGGGACTCATGAACAACTATCACAAAACATAAAAACAGTCGTTGATCATCCAGGTAACAACACACAGTATTAAGAGTTAAGCGTATGTAAACTTTTGAACTGGTTCATCTGTGTAAATTCAGCTATTATTGTGTCTTGTGGCCTGTATGTAAACATCTGTTATGTGAAATAGCTTATTCATAAGAAACATCCTGTGAGCAGCAGTTCTACGGATGAAAATGCCTCGTTATTGAGCGAGGTCAGAGGAGAATGGTCAGCCTGGTTCAAGCAGAAATGAAGGCCACGGTAAATCAAATAACTACTCTTTACAAATGTAAAGAGATGCATCGCAGAATGCACAAAACATCTAAGATTAGACAAAAAAAAAAAAAAAAATCACCTAGTCTTTTTCTTCAACTGTCCAGTTTAGATAAGTCTGTGCTCATGATAACCTCAGATTCTTGTTCTTGGCTGACAGGAGTAGAACCTGACGTGGTCTTCTGCTTTTGTAGCCCTTCCAATTCCAGGTTTGATGTGTTGTGCTTTGAGATGCTTTTCTGCTCATCACGGTTGTAAAGAGTGCACATTTGAGTTACTATATCCTTCCTGTCAGCTCAGACCACTCTGGTCATTCTCCTCTGATCTCTCTCATCAACCAGGTGTTTCAGCCTGCAGACCCTCTGCTCACAGGATGTTTTTTGTTTTTCGTATCATTCTGTGTAAACTCTAGAGACTGTTGTGTGTGAAATTCCCAGATGATCAGCAGTTTATGACCTGTATCTGCATGATTTTATGCATTGTGCTGCTGCCACATGATTGGCTGATTGGATAACTGCATAAATGAGCAGGAGTACTAGTGTTACTATTTGTGTGTGTGTGTGTGTCTGTGTGTGTGTGTCTGTGTGTAAAATCCAACAAGGAAACAGTTGAATTCAAACAATTTATACCAGTTTTAGCAGGAACTTAAAAACATTACACAAATACACCTGTGCTCTTCTCAAATATACAAAACCAAAAACTATAAATATCAATAGTAAAGTAAAATGTTCAAGTCTGGTATTTGGTGGGTAAATCAAACTTTGACCGATACCCATGATACCCATGGTAACATTAAATATCAATTAAAACTCTAAAGCAGTATACCTTTGCATTTACAAGATATTACTCAAAGTCAAAAGAAAAAAGTACAATTGTGCTAAGGTAAAACATGAAAAGACTGAGCTGAGAAATGACTGCCACCAAATATCTCCCCAAAATACAAAATTATGTTTAATCCTATAATTAAAGTAAATAATTTTGATAACGGCAGCACGTTGATTTTTTTTTTTTTTAAATAGCTTTAAAATTGTAGACAATTAAAAGGTTCACATGTTCATTCAGATGACATTCAGTCCAACTCAGAAATAAGTAAGACTCCAGCACTCAAAGTAAAATGTCTGTCCAAAACGGAAACTAATGGACATTAGCCTTCAATTATTATTAGTCACATTTTCATTTTGGTCAAAGTATCTGTATTGAAAAGAGTCAACCTTTCAAGAAACATCTGCAGATGACACTCTGAGGCACATCACCTTGCATGCATAGTCTTCAAATTCAGAGAAACACAAAAGTGAATACTTTTGCACATAGGCATCTTTCTGTTCTTCTCTCAATTCAGTTATGTGTTTGGGAATCCAGTAATCGCAACCATCTACTGCACACAGAATTCATGAATAGATACATGATTTGTAATCTGCTCTAGACTCTTCTGCCGGCAGAACAAAAGTAAAAACCTGCGTGAAGATTCCAAATATTAGCTAAAGCATTTTCGGCAGCAAAGCCTGTTAACTGAACAAACAAAATAAAGTATTTCCATCATGACAAGCCACTGACCTGTTTATTCATAAGTTATAGTTATTTATATTAAGCTCTAATGAAATGAAATCAAAATGTTAAAGTTTCACTTTCGCTGATCATCAGCAAGTAATGAGATATAAAGGAGCAAACACAATTAAGGCAACAAGTAACAGGGTGAACTGAGAATTATGACGGGAACAATAAACATCACAGGGACAAAACAGAAAATTACAGAATGATGAAGTATTCAGAAAATGTTTAATGCTCCTTGAATTACCTTGAAATATAGAAAACCTAAATAAGGAATACATCAAGACGTGCTTAAATGCTTAGAAGAAGAAATGAGTGTGGTGGCTGTAGGAAACAGAGCTCAGAGATGTACCTTGGGCATAAGGATACCTTTAAACAAAATGACACGTGCAGTATAGAGGATTCCATGGTTTAAGGAACAGTCTGTTACTTAATAAGGCACATTATCAAGGTCACAAAACCAGCTCTAATTGGTGATAGGGTAAATGTTTGGAGTTGGTCAATTATTAAGGAGTAATTTCTAATCAACCAGCACACACAACATTTTGTTATAATCGACAGAAGGACTATTTTGGACATATTGTACCTTGCAAGTCGAGTGCACAACACTAAATACTCAAATAAAGGCTAGTGACAACACTAATGCTAATATAGAAATGTGTACTATAAACATTGTACATTTGGTTGTGAATTTCTGCACACGGCTGTTCACATGGGTCTGCACAAAAGACGAGAGGGAGGAAGTCAACCGATTTTTATGCTTCTTAATAATGAAGCTGTGCAAGCTGTCTTCCCAGAAAAGAAACAATTCTCACTTGTGGAAACACCATCACCTATCTGCAACGGCAGTCTTTATCTAATTCTATCCTTCATGATCACTTCGATGTCCTCGTCCGCTTCGCTGATGTGACCGAGGTTTCCATGCCTCTTTTCGTGGAGGTTTTCGGAGATCCCGTTTGTGCAAGAGTGGCTTCCATCTTTCTTTGAGACCTTGTGAGAACCTGGTCTTCTGATAACAGAGGCTTCATGTTCATAACTTGAGACTGAGACGTTAAACTTTCAGGACCTTTACGAAGAGGTGATTTCTTATAGTCAGTTTTTGTTTGTGGAGACTTCTCAGTTTTCACTGGCATTTCTTTTTTACTCACGGTTTTAGGAGCAGTTACACGGTTAGATTTTAATACTCTGGGAAGCACCCTCTTTGGAGAGATTCCACCCTTTTCATTTAAATCTCTTAACCTTCTACAACCACCTTTTGGCATTTTCTCTTTTGCAGCAGGTGTTTTTGCTTTTCTAGCTAACCGCTTCACTTTCTTGACAATGGCTGATTTTTGTGCTCTCCTTGTGGACAGTTTTCCTTTAGACACCTTCTTTGTCATGGAACGGCTATTGTCTACCTCTACTAGTGACCTCTTTAAATTCTTCAAAGAGTTTTGTTGGACATTTTTTTTCTCACGCATATTGGAATATTTCCTCAGAATTCTAGCGCTTGCTGGATTTTTTACACTTGCTGGATTTTTTGTGCTTGCAGCAACCTTGCTGTGGTTCTCAAGGGACTGTGTCTGTATCAAACCAGTAGAGCTCTGTGGCTTTGAAGAGATACGTGTGGCAGTCCTAGGTTCTCGTTTTTCTTTGCCTTTAGAGATACCCTGGGCTAAGGCTTTAGCAATTAGCCTTTTGTTCTTGGGGTTGCTCTTCACAGGGGACGCAATGGCAAACTTTTTCAGGTGCTTTTTTAAGCGTTCAGCCTGCAGACTTGGGAATACTCCATCAGAGGACTCTGGCACAGAAGGTGAGGTTTGAAAACCCAGCTGTGTTTCAGATGGAAGCCTTGTGTTCACCTTCTTTACAATAACAAGAGATTTTGTTTCTGTTGACTGCAAGAACCAGCGACAGATATTGGGAAGGTCAAAGGATTTCATAAATAACATTTGCACAGGAGAGAATTTGTGCTGCTCTAATGACCTTGGTTTCCTAATTCTTCGTTTGCTTTTCCAGATTTCCTTTAGTCTGTCTGCCTTGTTTTTTGGTTTCGGTGCAGGCTGTCCCTCTTTGTCCATTTGAACCCACCCTTTTTGCATCTTATCAAATTTGCTATTTAAATCCGAAATCAGATGTTGGTTTGCTTCCCCATTTAAAGCCTCCAAAAACTTGCATGGACTGGGGATTAAAGGACTGGTGGTTGGTAGGTTAAATGAAGTAAATGAATCTGGGATAGAAGAGACTTTCGTTTGGTCATTAAAAAGTTTATCAGTCTTGACGTTAGCACTGTTACTGTTGTGTTCTCCCTTATGGACTAAGGAGAGTACAGATGTTCTAGACATCTTTTGAAGTCTTGGAGAAAGCATTTTACTCTTGGGAGATGTTGGTAAACAATCCTGCTTTTCAGCACTACAAGTATTGCTCCTTCTCGGTGACATGCTGGATGACTGTTCTGCCATCAGACCACTTCCACTTCTTAGAGACATGTGTCCAGTGCTCACTAATTTCTTACTGGTAACACCACTGTCCTCACCACTGGGTTGTTCAGTGATGGTGCCTGAGGTATCCTTGATCACATCAGAGGAACCTTCAGTGACATGGCGACTGACTGCACTACTGTTTCTGTTTCTCAGAGGCATGCGTGTCACACTGTCTAAACTGCTTGCATTTGGGGAACTGCAGGAATTTTTGCCAACAGTCTGCTCAGCAAAACCACTATTCCTGTTCCTCAAAGGCATTCGTCCAAGCTTCTCTACAGGGCCTGCAGTGGGGGAACTGCAAGAACCTCCATCCACAGGCTGATCAACACTAATGCTATTCCTGTTTCTTATAGACATTCGTTCAGGGGTGTGTGGAATATTTTTGGTAGGTGAACAGGAGTCACTACTAGCAGAATGCTCACTTTGACTGCTCCTGTTTCTAAGTGGCATTCTTTCAAAAACCCTTATGGATTTCCCAGGGCTGTTCTTTCCAGGAGATTCAACACTCTCGGGAGGAGTATTCACCTCATTTTCAGGAGCATCTTTCACCACGCAACCTTTAAGCTGATCCTTTGGGTTTGGGAGCTCTTGGACCTTTTGCTCTTTATCAGGCTCCATTTTCTTCAGCCTTATTATCTTTTGCTTCTGGCTTGTGCACACTTTGTTACCTATACCGTCAACCTGCATGACCACTGGGGACTGCTGCACTTTCTCAGGACTAAAATCTGCGACATCTACATTATACTGACCACCCTGACATGGCACATTTTCCTCAGTATGCTTCGATTTAGAAGTCGTCAATGACTGTTTAGACTCTGGAATATTTTTTTCATGAATATCTGACTGCAAGTCAGCCAGTTTTGTCTGGTCTGACACGTCAGAGACGGTTGTTTGTTCAGATATGCCTTTGGAGACTCCACTTCGCGAACACCTGTCTGAAGGGAGGGCATGTTTTCCACCACCCTTCTTTGTAACGGAACTTTCGGACACACCTTCCCTACGTCCTTCAAGTTGTTCTTTTGTAGTAATTTCCTCAACCACTAAATCAGACATCCTCGACTCCACCTTATCTTTATCTGGATTCATAGAATCCACTGCTTTGATGTTTGCTTCAGTTCCACAGCTCATTTGTAACGATGTGCTGCTATCTGTACATGTCATTGCCTGTTTTCTTAGACATTCAGTCTGTTCTGGGGACTTTGTTAGGAAATCGCACTTAGAAGCATTTTGATTTTTCGAATCACTTCCTACTCTCAAACCTTCTGCCTCAGATGCATCACTTTCTATGCTTGAGGAGACCATGTTTAGCAATGCCTCTGTGGCTACATTTTGACCCTGGACCTTTGTTTCTAACCCACCCAATATCACACTCGAGGTAGGAGCATCTATAGTTTCCTTTGCTGTAAATTCTATTTTTTGAGTTGTTTCATTTGCCATGGTAGAATTGGAAGTTCTTTCACTACTGTCTGAAATGTCATGCATATCCACATTAGAGTCCTGCAGCACAAATGGATCACATTCCTCATCTGCAAGTAGAGAGGGAAATTGTTCTTTCTGCTGAGTTTGACCTGTTTGACTAGGTTCTACAATCAAATCCTCACTTGTTATTTCAACAACATCTCCAGGCATTTCTGTCACCACTGACTGATCTGATAGGTTTTTGTTCATCACAGTTTCCATACAATCCCCAGTAAAAGGTACTGTTATAGCAGGTAAACCGTCAGGTTTACCACAGGCCGGCTTTGGGGTGAGTGGTGTGGTCTCCGGCATACGAACAGGATAATTCCCACTACCATTCTGAGCCAGTGTTCGCACAGTTTTTATCTCCCAGCAATCCCCAAAACACAGATGTCCTCTTGTGCTTTTTCTAGCATTTTTCCTTCGAAGCATATGGTTCTGTGATTGAAGCTTACATTCAGTAATTGGTTTCCTTACATAGACAATGTCATATTTAATGTCAGGATCATTTACAATGTTACCTGCTAAGCCAGGCCTAGGTCGAGAGTGAGAGCCTCTGCTACTTTTCTTAGCTGTTCTTGAGGAATTAGGTGAAATGACATTTGTGGTCCTTTGAATTGAGCAGAGTTTAACAAGAGTATCATTGCTACGTACTGGAAGGCATTTAGGGTCAGCGCGTACATGACTCGTAGAACATGAAGACAGCGCACCAATATCATGATCAACACTATTTGTGTGTGACTGTGTGTCAGAAGCACATGGGCCCTGCTCTAAAGTGCCAGTATTAGGTTGTTGAATGATTGAGCCCACCTCAGACAACTTTTTGGCTTCAAGGTTTCCATGGTTGTCTTTCACAATCACTAAAGTTGGACACTTAGGCTGAATGTTTGTACTCCTACATTCAACATCATCATCATCATCATCATTATCTCCAATATCTGTCTGACCAAGATCTGTGGAAGATCCATTCTTGATTGATGCAATCAATGGCCCATCAGGTTTCAGGGGCTTTTCTGCAGGTGAAACTTCATTACTTTTGGAAACAGGTGATTCTTGGCCCCCAATCCTGTCTCTTGTTACAGGCAAAGCACATGTTTCTTCAGTCCCTTGAATCTCTACCCTTCCTTCAAACGTTGCACAGTCTGAGCTTATTGGTTTTTCTGGGACTGTTGGGGAGGACACTTGCACTTCACTGGAGGAAGTCACAGCCTTCACTTCAGTTTGCAAGAATCCAAACGCGTCAACAATCTGCCGCTGGTGATGCAAACATAGCTTTGCCATAAACTGTTCTAATGTGGATAATGACTGCAGATCTCTTGCTTTAGCAAAACCTGAATCCGAAGCTTGCCTGAATGGGGAAAAAAAACAAAACCTTTCTTACAAAAGACTGAGATACTGTGTTACAGATACAAAATTACTCCTAAAATAGTGTTAAAGGTCTACTTAAAAAATGATTAGTTAAAAACAACTTTTAGCAAGGAAAAGTCTCCTTTTTTTATATAGTTTTGCATAAATAATGCAAAACAATGTGCATTTTTGTCTGTACAAAACTAAATAAATCAAAAATTGTTATGAGCAGAGGCTTAATATTGTAAACAAAATATACTACAGGTTCACCATATCTTAAAAATAAATAAATTTATGAATTCATCCCAAACTGATTGAATAAACAAAGGCTCTGACCCAGGGAAAATGATCAGCTGAAACATATTGAGCTCCGTAGTAGCAGGTGAGGCATAATTTTTTTCCAGAAATAGTGCTCCAAAGTCGGCTTAAATGCCCAGCAAGAAGAGCTCTTTTTAACATAACCTATCATATCTTGTAATCGAGCAGGCTCGCCACAATAGCATGCTCTCTATACATTTCAAACTATATGGGTTGTGCAGATTGGGACCTCTGGTGTTCAAATCGTGCAGGTGCATTAGATGCATTATTGGATGTGAATCGCACATTTCCATGATGTCACATTTTTGCATGATACATCATTTACACACCCCTAGTATTTCCTCATGGCAAAACAGCATGCTTAGGAGAAGCATGATTTTTAAACTCATGTAGTCTCTCCTGATTCAATATAAAGAGGAAGCTACTTTTTCAGAGGAGGGAGTGTATGTATTTTATTTTGTTCAATACTCAAGATCAAATTGAGGGCCTTGTATCAAACGAGACAATACAATACGTTGTGTCATTACTGCCCTACTAAACACTTATGGTAACACTCTGAAGTTTAAGACGACGATAAATGCAATCTTTATACACAAACCTTTTAACAACTGGTGTGGTCAAATTCACATGAGGGCTTCTGATAAGCATGCTGTCTGGATTACGACTCTTCTTGATTGAAAGATCCAGAACACCATCTGAAAAGTCACACTTATCAATGCTGAGACAATATTACATGCACAAAATCCATTACTTCACTATTTGTTATTACTGCAGAGATGCCAACATTTCTAATATGACAGATGAAGCAAAAACAGAATTCTACCACAAATACTTTTTTTTTTTACTCGCTACAGAAAAGCCTAGTTTTCAGATTCCACATTGTTGTAGCAAGGGGTCAAAAACCGTAAAGGCTACAAATAAACCACAGATATTGGCATGTCTGTTTACCGACACGTACAGCACAGACAGCATACCTTGTTCACTGATTTCTGGTCTGACCTTCTTGACTGAAAGGTCCAGAGGTGCATCTTGGTCATCCATGAGGAGCTTACTGAGGACAGGATTCTGTGTAGAGGCAGCAGCCGTAGGTGTAGCAACAGCGATGGGTGATGTGCTAGAGTGAGTTTTCAGCAGGCTTTGGTCCATGCCATTGTGCTGAGGTGAGTCCTGAGAGTTATTTGAGGTATAATGCACCATTAAGCGATTGATCATTTGTTGCATGACATCACAAGCCACCACAGGGATGTGAGGATCCGGGATCCTTGGTGCGTATTCTGTGGGATACACAATAAGTTTTTGCTATGGTCATGATATTTAGTCTATACAGAACAATAAAAAAAATATACACGCTCACCGTGCACTTTAGAAACACCTGTACACCTGCTCATTTATGCAGTTATCCAATCACCCAATCATGTGGCAGCAGCACAATGCATAAATTCATGCAGATACAGGGCAAGAGATTGAGTTAATGTTCACGGCGATGAACTGAGTTACTATATCCTTCGCACCATCCTGTGTAAACTCTAGATACTGCTGTGTGTGAAAATCCCAGGAGATCAACAGTTTTTAAAATATTCAAACCAGCCCATCTCCAACAATCAAGCCACGGTTAAAGTCACAGAGATCACACTTTTTCCCCATTCTGATGTTTGATGTGAACATTAACTGAAGATCTTGACCTGTATCTGCATGAGTTTATGCACTGTGCTGCTGCCACGTGATTGCCTGATTGGGTATCTGCACAAATGAGCAGATGTTCCTATTAAAGTTGCTGTTGAGTGTATATTTTAAACAATGAAAAGAAAAAAAAAACTAAACTAGCACGAGGAGTATTTTCTCCCTCAGAGTTTTTGTTCAAAACACAAACAAATAAATTTACATATAAATGGCTTCCTGTGATGGTCTCATACGGGCATTTAAATGTAGTACATCTGACTGGAAACTAAAGTGTACATACCTTTCCTGTGCAAGACTGCATTGAGGAATTCTTCTACTTGCCACTCAAGTCTGTTGATATTACAATGATCCTTGCCAAGTAAAGGTTTGCCTCCACTTTCCACAATTTTGTTATTGAGTGCAATTACATGTTCCTGTTGGTTAAAGAGGACACGAAACTATTCAATATGCAAACTTCAACATATCAGCATTCCATCATTTCCCATCTCATCTTGTTATAAACCACAGCTTTGGGTCTCTCAAGACAAAAAACATGTGTTTGAATGGGTGGGGCTAAAACAGTCATAGCCCTGTATTCGGTTTGTACTGAAAAAAGCTGCCCATAATAACTGAGCAGCTTAATAATGAAAGGAAGAAACAAAGAAACAAAAAGAAACTACCTTCACTTTCTCTCGTCTTAAGCAGCAGAAAAGACAATTTTCATCAAATGACCAATTTGACACACTTGCAGGCTTATAATCTGTGGATCCAAAAGGAAAAGTAAAAATTATAGATGCTAGGAATGGAAATGGTATTATATACACGTTATGATCTCATTGTCATAACCCAGTATGATAAAGTTAGAAACAATACTATAATTTTTTTTTTCCATTATGGCTCAAAGTAACAATGGGTTATCCTCTTCTGAATAATAAAACAACCAAGGACCAATCCCACACTATTTAAAGTCTCTATCTTGATGTGACACCACCACTAATCCAAGATGCCAAAAAGCACACAAAGCCTGGAACCAGGTTCATCCATCAGCCTTGTAGGGCAGTGACCGGTTAAGGTCTGAGTAACCACGGTAACATGCAGCCATGACGGCACAATTTAATTCACGGTTCATTAAAAAAAATAACTTACCAAGTCCTCATTCTTGTAATTTAGTCTTTAATTGTAAATGATATAAACGTGTTCTGTTATAGTGGGGTTGGTGGCTGTGCACCAAGTAGGAACGGCATTCAGCTTTAAGGAGTGCAGGTGAGGGTCAAGGACAAAGCCAAGCTGCTGTAAAAAATATATATTATGTCTAAATAAAAAGTATGTATCTTAAGGAACAAGCTTCTTACTATTTGTGGACTATGCTGCAACAAACACAAGATGATGCAAATCAAGCCAGTTACAGTCACACTGACATTTCATATGACTTTAGTATGATGGGATTATTCCTAATCTAAGAGTCCAGCACTTATTGTGCAAAGTGATTAGCTAATGATGAAACATACTGCCTGGGTAAGTAAGACACACCCCTCTCAGAATCATACAAGTGGTAAGGAGATTAGTAAATGCTCCATGAGGTTTAAAAAAAAAAAAAAAAAAAAAAAAAGGTAGAAAAATGACTAAATGTGCTGGAATGGATAAAATAGGAAATCTGACATGCCGATAAAGTAAAAGTTCAAAGAGTAATATAAAATTATTTTTAATGTATTTACTGGACAGGAAAATTTAAATTTTTAAACTGGAAATTAATTTTTTTTTTAAATAGGGTTTTCATTTTTAACTCACTCTGTAATCAATATTTGTATTTAGTTACATTTGAACTCATTAGACAGCCTATTGAGAACTTTTGTCATTTTGGGGATTCCATAGATGTGAACATTCACATTAAAAAATAATAAATCTGGATCAGGTAGCAGGTTTTACACAAAATGACAGGTGCCGATTCGGAAGAGGGTGCTCTCTATCGTTTCAGTGCTCAATTACGAGTCCGTGACAAACACCTCTGGACCCAGCATGTATTAGTCACTGTCACGCTGTCACAGGTGACTGTTCAACGACATGAATTCTCAGGGAAAAGATGTTATCAAAAGTGATTTTTGTCCATGGAAGCAGCAGAAGCACTTAAAAAAAAAAAGCCTGAAGTCAGTTTACTGTAATAAATAAATAAATAAATAAATAAATATCTAGAAATGTAATACTAAACAGGAAAACAGGAATAAGCTATTTATTTATTAAACATATTTGCTACAAACTAGATAGCATGACTGTGCAACACCTCCAAGAAGTCAACCTTCATACAGTTTTCTTCCACCTCAGATCTGCAGTTTGCAGTTTGAGACCTGGATTAGCTAGATCATGCTGGAACTGAACTCCGCAGGAAAGTGTATGCAGGTGTAGCGTTGTCAATAACTTCTTTGTGACACTTCATAAGGTAGTTGAGTCTAAACTCATTTCTTCTAATCAACACCAACGGCCCAGTTCAGACTTGGTATTACCGTCCGCTGCATCACCAGACCACCTGTGATCACATTTTATCGGCAGCAGAGATGCCCAATGTGCTAAAAGCAACCTAACATCACACCAAAACGTACACCACTAGCTAATACCAAACAAAAACTCAAACAAAAAGATTATATTTAGACATCAAATATTAGGCTATTTCCTAATTAAATTGTTGATCGCTCAGTTCAGTTGATAAAAGCTTTTCTCATACAGTCACGTGGCTGTTTTGTGAGTTTTGAATTTTGTGTAACTTTTACTCAGCTAACCACATATTATGTATTTAATCACACAACAGGAAAAGAGAGAAGTGAAAACATGAGTTGCACACATAAATCGAGTCACTGTGTAGCTACAGCACAGGCATACACTGGCAGAGTTTGAGGAATGGAGGGATTAAAAAACAACCCATCACAAACAGTTCTACCGAACATGACCACAGAGCACAGAAACTCCCATATACTGCCAACTAATAAACACAGAAACAACAGTGTACCTGTACTGCAGTTAGCCTACAAATTTGTAAAGTGCGTCACTTGGGAGTCCTCGAGGATGCATGTTAATACCAAGTCTAAACGGCTCCTTTGTTTAAATAATAAAGCAAACAAATAAATAAAGCATTACCTTTTGCTAATCAGTTATGTCACAGCACAGTCAGTACTTCCAGTGAAGGCAATACTATACAGACTTAATTACCTTTAAACTGACTTAGATCCTCTAAAATTCTTGTCCCGAGTAACAACTCCAAGATCTTCTCAACACCTGTGCAGAGAAAAGAGAATACGAGACGCTAGTTAATTACACCACAGCTTGTTTTCACTGAACGTTCTCGAGAATTCATACATAAACCCTGATTTTCTTTATGAACAAGGAATCACAGATTTTTATGCTCTTTAAACTAGCAGCCGAGTGCCTTGACTCATCTTATAATTATTGGCATCCTTCAGGAAAATGAGCAAAAATTTATATACAAAAAGAACAACATACAAGAAGTGGAAGTTTGAGCTCAAAGCAATGTGCCTCATGTCAGGAGCAAAGCAAACAAGTAACGCTGAGAACAGCGTGCCTCAAAAGCTAGCAGAACTAGCGAATACGGCTAGCACGACCCCCGACAAATAAGCAACCAAACTGTGCAGCGTAAATTTCACACAGTGCTTGGAAAGCGAAAGGAATCATGACCAAAATGAAGGCATTTATAGTTAAACCAGATGTGCTTGGTTATGTATTAAAGGCGACGCGCTTTCCAATCAGAAATACGTTTCAGATCAGTTTACTCCCACATAGACCACTTCGTGAAAAATAATTTTAGAGTTAAAAGTGATGTATGGAGTTCAGACGTCAGCTCATGTCCATGTTAATCATGTTTCATACCACACCTTTGAGACTGCAGTACACACACTTGTGAGATTGTTGCAACAGTTGTTTAACTAGCTTAACACGAGTTATTTTAATTAGCAATGAACCAAATTAAACCATGTTTTTTGTTTTTGCTCAAGCAGATAAGTGTTGCAGATCCCGGGAGGTTCTCACCGCCGCGGCCCCAGGAAGCAGCCCCAACCACTGAGGTTGCACGCGACAGTGCCGGTTCAAACTCCCAAGCCCGGATAAAATTGGGGAAGGCTGCATCAGGAAGTGCATCCGGTGTAAAAGCTGCGCCAAATCAAAACATGAGGACCAGTGAATCCGCTGTGGTGACCCCTAACAGAAGCAGCTAAAGGAGAAGAAGATAAGTGTTGCGGTATTCGGCCCCTCCCCTGTTTGGAACTGGCATCAGTACTGACCTTGCAGAATGCTAATCAGTCTGTCTCTACTATACAGTTGTTCCCTCAGCAGCCTCACTTTTTTACTTTTTTTTCCCCTCCCTCCTGAAGTTAAGAAGCCCAAAAAAAAAAAAAACCAACAACTCAGCCCATCATGTTACAGAGAAACTGCACAGCCCTCTACCCTGAAGAAGCCTTCCAACTGATCAGATGCAAAAAAAAAAAAAAACAGCACTGTGCTTAACAAATTATTGCCAGATTATTTGATTATAAAAAAAATACAATTCTTGCAGCCCGAACTGACATTGAAGTTCGGGATGAGCAATGTGACGATCTTACATCAGGAACGATCAAACCGTGTCCATGACCTGTTTTTGCACAGAGATCATGTGTGTCATGATATGAAACACATTTGAGCAGCTGCTCAGACATGGCACCCCAAGCTGTTTGAAAAACCAGACTTTACTCTATTTGCTAGTCCAGCTTGTGCTCTCTGACAAACACACAAACAAACCAGTAACCAAGAGCAAACAACGGTCGTTTGCAAAATATGCAAATGCAGGACTGGCAGGTCGAGGAAACGTGATGAAGCCGTTTACCCACCAAGAGAAATCCAGATCACACAGGGAGCACTGTGCGTTAGTGTAACACAACCACAGGCAGAAACAGCGCTCAAGTAAACACATGCATCTGAAAAAGGCACGCCTCGAGGTACCTGCACACTAGTGAGCAACAAAGTGACAGGTGACAATTAATTTTGTGTAAATGTGCAACACGGAGTCACGATTTCAGCAACAGTGACAAGCGACCGAGCAACAAGCGACTTTATACAAATTAGGTCTGAGAAATGTAGAACTGTTTTCATCTTATCCTGTCATATACGACATCCGCATTAAACGTGTAGAGACATTATGAAGAAAAATAAAGCTTGGGAGAAAATAGCAAAGATCCTTAGTGTTTAGTGTTATTTAATTTGTTTTTACTAGTTAGAGGAAGATATAAATAGATATCTAGGCATATGGTGGTGCCTCTGGCGAGTGTATGTAGCTAGCACTGTTAGCTTTGTTAGATGCTAGGAATACGAAGTCTGGCATATAATGTACTTCAAACAAGCAATTTGTCACGTTATTTCAATATCAGAAGTCATTTTAAGATAAATAAATTGTATATACTGTAGTAAAATCATTAGCTGTGGGCTACATTTTGGCAGGAACTAAAAACGCTGGAAAGACGCTACACGCCCACAGGCGACAGGAGAGACTCGCCGCGTGCTAGTGTGAGCAAGCGCGGAAAGACTTCGCTGATGCAGTCACATTTTACCTGGTCAAGGATATAAAACCCATCACAATGGTCGAAAACGAAGGTTTTATGTGACTTCTAAAAATAGTTGATCCTTGTTACAACTTACTGAGTCGCAAATAATTTTCTAACCATTTCTCAGCTATACACAGAAAGCCGAGAGAAGCGCAATAAAAACCAAAACAATGAAACATTAATCGCTTATTTTTAAACATTAAATAACAACGTAAAACCAACTAAGCTAACACATTCATTATTTAAACATTTAAACACTCAGTCGCCCGTCAAGTCGTTCCATTTACTGCTCTTTTACACACTGAAGGCATCAGGAGAGATGATTTTTTAGTAGAAATACATTTTTATTTAACATTTTTTAAATACACCTTATTTGCTTAAAAAGGTACTCTGGCCTAAGGTGTCTCTGTTACTCTTTTTCTTTAAGGCTATGTTTGCTTGTAGAGCTAAATTTTCATCAACGGGGAAATTAGTTGGGTTGCTCTGTTCAGAAACTTTGCAAATTAGTTTTAAAAACTAAAAAATAATTGTGGTAAAATTGGGGCTCGTGATCCAGCCAGAAAAAAAAAAATCGTGATATATTTTTGCCAGGTCATCTGAGGCGTTACGTCAGGAACAAACATGCACACTCATTCTGATCTCACACACACACACACACACACACACACACAGTATATACACATAAACAAAGACCTCCTCACTTCATCAGTATGCTTCTGTGTGTTAAAAACACTAATTTGAAATCTAGGATATTTTACACGTGGTGTTGTACCTAGTGAAGAAAGCGTTACAGGTCACTACACTGCGTTACTTCTGCAGCTTCACTGACTAAATTGCAAAGCAGGTGAAACCACAAGCTGCCAGCCTTGTCAACAGTGCTGAGACAGGATGTTTGTGTGTGTAAATCTTACATGCTGCAAAACACTGACATGGAGTAGGACAGTAATGACAACAGAACTGCTGCTTTCTCAGATACAAGAGCCTTACAACGCATGGGAAAGTCATTACTCTCAGAATTCTGTCCCGAAAGAAAATTAAGAAAGCCTTAGATTTAACTAGTGTACATTCTCACCAGGGTCGAGACGTGCATGCATAGCAACATAGCTGAAATTCTTACAATCATCCTCGTAACGGCAGTCTAAAGCAGCTTACACTTTCTGGTTTGATGAAACCTAAACATCTGGGTTGCGCTGCCTGAACCTGATGCTGACTAGAACGACTGAAAAAATGGGAACGTTTTTTTTTTAAAAGAAATTGTAATCTGAATTTTGATGAGCAGGAGAGAATAAAAGAGCTGACTGCAGTTAAGCCAAACAACTCCAAGCCTAATGCTGTTCCGTTAAAAAAGTGAGGAGTAAAGTATGACGCTCAGAGTTACAGGAAAATAATCAACAATACTGATGCTACCGCTCCATAGCTGTTTATTTTCCTACAACTGCACATTCATAAGGCGCTTTTATCCAATTATAGTTACATTTTATGTTCTGAAAAAATCAACAGCAAGTTAATCCCTTCCATCACTGATGTTATAACAGATATAAACCTGGACCTCTCTTTTTTCCCCTCTCTCTCTCTCTCAGACTTTTCCCTCACTGGAGAATGTAAGGAGCGACTCCAGCAGTCTTTTTCTGAACATGTATCTACGTTCAGACATCATCTGCATCACCAGCCGCCCTGAAAGGGGTGTATGCTTTGGGAGCTTTTGCTGTACTTTCAGTGGACACACTGTGCTCCTGGCCCTAATTCTCCTAACCAACTTTTATCTTAAATAGCAGATAATTTTGCTCTGGTTTTAGGCTTCTGCAGTACAAATGTGTCAGTTAATCAGTGATACAACATGCAGAAAAGCTGTAGATATACAGAATATAGAATAATGAGATCAGAGTAAGGTAAGAATTGGATAAAATACCAGCGGTGTAACGATATACAGGACAGGCGGGTTCTTGATATGATACATCTTCAATACAGCAAAAATAAGCATTGTTTGAAGATGTGCCTTAGTTTTCTATCTTCAGTTGATTAAAACGTTCGATATTATAAAAATACAATAATCGAAACTTAATAATGACACAGTGTTTGTGTGATCCACTGCACTCTTAGCAGCATGTAACAAAACAAAAGCTGTGCATTAGAAAGTAAGAAAATTCAACATGGTTAAGCGTGATGTGACTCAAGCAGACGTGTGTGACGCACGGGGCTTTCTCCAGCTGTGCTAGCTGTGCTGTCAGAGTCACTTTGCGCTCTGTAGCGCTAGGTGTGTTTCTGAAGCCTGCATTTTCCACTACTGAATATACCTGGATTGAATCAGTGAGGAAAGGCTGCCTGAATGCAGCCGAGTGTATTCGCTCGTGAAAAACAGCGTGCTCAGGAGAAGCAGGTTTTGAAACCCCTGTAGCCTCTCCTGAGTCGAGATAAAGAGGAAGCGACTTTTTTTTTTTTCTTCAAAGGAGGGAGTGTGTGCTTGATTCGGTTTAAATGTTTATCACTCAACACTCAGTGCAGAAGGATACTCCTGGGTTCTGCTCACTGAAATAAACCTACAGAAAACTATGAAGGAGGAAGAGGGAAAAAAAAAAAAAAAAAAAAAAAAAAAAAAAAAAAAAAAAAAAAAAAAAAAAAAAAAAAAAAAAAAAAAAAAAAAAAAAAAAAAAAAAAAAAAAAAAAAAAAAAAGAGCTAAGGAGTTTGTAAATCGCCGGTGCATGTGACAAATCAGTTGCCTTTGCAGTTTTTCACAGTAAAGCAGAAATCAAATATCCACTGATTTCTCTGATTTCACATTTATAGCCGACAGGAAAACTAACCAAACGTTTAAAACTATATTTTCTGTGTTCCCTCAACACTGTTGTGTATACGAGTGTGTGTGTGTGTGTGTGTGTGTCAGACAGACCAGCACAAATAGGTTTTGACAGCATGGGAATGAAATAACTCATTTCAAAAGACCAACTGTTTTCTATTTGTGAAATATGTACACAATGGAACATAATTTCTGACGTAACAGCAACAATGTAAGATTGTGGTTTGTGTGTGCTCCACTGTAATGTCGCCCCTTTCAGCTACACCGATGCGCAGAAGCAGTGTGTACAGCAGAAGCAGTGTGTATAGCAGAAGCAGTGTGTACAGCAGAAGCAGTGTGTATAGCAGAAGCAGTGTGTATAGCAGAGTCTGTCGTCTCACGGTGACGAGTGGTTTATTAAGCATTTAGGGTCTTGGCTAGATTCACTGGCAAAAATCCGATTCATTGTGTCTTATTTTTCATTTATAATGTCCGTAGACTTTGAGACATGAAAACCTTATCCAGTTTGTCCAGGGAAAACTCAAGCAATTATAAAGTATTATAAAATTGTGTTATTTAGACAAAAATAAAGCTTGCCTGCTACATGTAGATCAGGATTGTCTGATTGTTGTAGTGCTGCCACTATGCTAATTCTCATGACTTTCGCCATGGTAGATGTACTAACCATTACCGCACAAATGACTAGACTGCTGTTCTTCTTCTTCTCTCGGCTGCTCCCGTTAGGAGATTTGGCACAGGTTTTACGCCGGATGCCCTTCCTGACACAACCCTCCCTAATTTTATCCGGGCTTGGGACTGGCACTGGGAGTGCACTGTCGCGTGCTGGGGTCGGTTCCCCGGCCACGAATTGAACCCGGGCCGCGGCGGTGAGAGCGCTGTAGCCTAAGCACTAGTCCTCCAGGGACCTGCACAAGTGACTGGACTAAAAACGATTAAAAAAAAAAAAAAAGAAATTATAACTTGATGCAATTTTGCTGACTTTCAGGCACGACGAGGCTGAGAGAGCAGGAAAGAAGTCACTTATTTTCTTGAGTAAGTAGAAGAAAAAAAAATCTATAAAGTACATCTATTTATCCATCTAAATCTAATTAGGACTTTATTAGAGCTGGACTCCAACCAAGTATCCCATGTGACCAGAAGAAAATGCCAGAAAATTGCATGAAATTCAGGCTACGTTTACACGACAACGATGTACTCAAAAACGGAAAAGTTTTTCTCTTGCGTTTTCAAAAAGTTTCACGTATACACGACAACGTTTTCAAAACGACTCGTGTTTTACACATATCCGCGATAACGGCCAAAAACGCTGTATTACGTATGCCAGGCCAGTAGTTGGCGCTGTCACCTTGTTAGTTGGTTGTAATATTAGTGAAGTAAATCCACACTTTGCTGAAGAAGCGTTGTGTATGTTTGTTTGCGCTTGCCTTTACAACAGACACGTACTGCGCATGTCTACATACCTAACACGTACTACGCACGCGCATGACGTCACCGTTTTCAAAGATTCCCGTATTGGGTGTTTACATGGAGACGATAACGGCGGCGTTTTCAAAAACTTGCACTTTGAAACCCGTTTTCAAAAAGATGAGTTTTCAGTCACCAAGACGCCGTTGTCGTGTAAACGAACAGGCAAAACGCATAAAAAGTTTCCCGTTTTTGGCTGAAAACGTTGTCGTGTAAACGGCCCCTCTGTAACTTCTTAACCAACATTCCTGTTCAGGGACAGTCAGTGATAAATCCACCACAGACAGCTAATAGTACTCTCACTGCCGCTGTGTGTGTGTGTGTGTGTGTGTGAGACAGAACAGATGTTTATCGTGTATTATATGACACTATTCCATCTTTCTAGATTTTTCTTTATCTTACATATGCTAGGGTGGCACTGTTTGGAGCAATTCGATGTAATTTCATTGTCCAAAACAATATTAATAAACTCCTGAATCGTGAATCTTCATAGTCAGGAAGCTTAAAAGGAGTTGACAGGAGCTGAGGTGCCAAATTCATCACAGATCACTCAAACACCCGGGGGGGGGGGGGGGGGGGGGGGGGGGGGGGGGGGGGGGGGGGGGTGCAAAGGTTCATGTGTGAGTTATATTAATAATGAATGATGTGTTTGTGGTGTTTAATGAATAATGAATGTCAGTGGCAGACTGAAAGAGAATAATGAGTGGTTAATGTGAGAAAGCAGCCTGAGCACTCTGTAGCTTGACTTTAATGCCTTTTTTTTCTTTTAGAAAGAGTGTATTCCAGTTCGTCCTGTTGGCACATGCGATTTCAAACATCTGCAAAGCCACATTGTAGTTTCAGTGTGTGTGAGTTTAAAAGGCAGCACATGGCCCTTCCCCCAAAGCTCTGTGGTTATTAACCTTACTCAACATTTCACACAGACGTGCAACTCAGCACATCATCATCATCATCACCATCACCACCACCACCACTGTCTCTCTCTCTACCCCCCCCCCCCCCCCCCC
>CM040481.1:8606252-8617050 GCA_022758105.1 Pangasianodon gigas
CTCTCTCTCTCCCCCTCTCTCTGATTAGCTAACCGGCTAACTAGCTTTCTACACAGGAACTTCACAATTTAACACTGCAACACAAAATAACACCGCATTATCAGGTGACACACCAAAGCAGCCTAGACCTGCCACCAAAGCTGTTTTCAGACGCAGGACAGTGAGTGAAAGACTTGTGCAGGACAGACGAATAAAAGAAAAAGAAGAAAGTCCCATTACAAACAGTAGTGTTGTTGACGCTGTTTAGCGGCGTTAGCATTACCAACATTCCTGCAGCTTGTTTGAACTAAAACATGCACAAACAGAAAGCACCAAAATGCCTCGCTGATATATACACCACGTATATCTTACCCACACAATCAATGAGTTTAAACCGCCACGAATCCAAATCCTGACGAAAGCCGCGCTTCTCGTTGCTACAGATTCGTCGTTTACACGAACTCGCCATTTTCCTCCTTCCGAGTCCGAGTCCGCGCGCACGCCCAGTGTACACGTCATGCGGGGCGTACACTCCACGCACTCCACGCACGCATGCGCGCAGGCAGACACAGGGGTAGCCATAGACATTTAAAATACTAGGGGTGTAACAATACATCGATATGGATCGATGCATCGATTAAATTTCTCACAATACGATGCATCGATGCCACACGTAAAATATCGATATGAGGTACCTTTATTTTGAAACTCCCCACGTCCTCTTTCCTTACGTAACGTCCGGCTACGCATTTCCGCCAAAGCGCGCATTTTTGTTTACTCCTCACACTGTCCGCCTGTGTGTCAGAAACAAAGCGGTTGTAGCAGCGAATAGACAGACGCAGAAAATGTGCCTGCTGTCGGACGCAAATCATGGGTTTGGAAATATTGTGTATTTGGGAAAACAGATGGGCAGACAAAGAAAACCCTTGTTATTTGCAAACTTTGCCAGTACCAGCTGAAACACTGCGGAAATACGACAAACTTGTCAGCGCACCTGAAAAGGAAACATGGAATTGAAGAAAGTACTTTGGCTGACGAACATGATTACATGGACACTAATAATCCGATCGTAATTGGACTAGAAGCACAATCAGATTTAAGAAGTCACATGTAAACACGGCAATCGGCTTGAAAATGAAACCAGATAGTTCTGCGCATGTGCAATGACGTACAAATCACGAAATGACGTACAAATCACGAAATGACGTACAAATCACGAAATGACGTATGACGCTCCTCGTCTGTGAAGTGGTGCAAGACGACGTTGTCCCACCAGTCCTTGCTTCGGACCCTCATCCACAGACGCCTTGTTCTGGGCTCGGGAAGGGGCATTTTAATTGCTTGATAAATACACGCAGTACCGCACAAAACATCACGCGCTCGTCGTCTTCTAATTAGCAGCTGATATAGGCAAATGTTAAGTCTGCTTTTTAAAACAAAAAAAAGAAGCAATGGCAAGAGAGTAGCTGCTAGTATCTGCATGTTGGAACGGCGGGAAACGTGTATTCATGCACTGTGCGCATGTCAGAAGATCAAATCCGATTCTGTCATGTAAACGCGCATATCAACCCGATGACTTTATTCAGCGTTCTTGTAAACACTGTGATCGGATTAATCAATCTGCTTGATTTCATTCCGATTGAAACAAAAAGTGTCCATGTAAACGTGACTACTGTCACCCCCTGTGACGAACTTTTTTGCCCAGAAATTCGCCCAAAACTCCAAAAGAGCAACTGGTATTACGTCCGCGATCGCTTTTTTTTATACGCGAGGATATGAGGCTCTACAGTGTGGTTGAAAACTAAGGCTTTCGCCACCTACTACATACTCTGGAACCGAAATCCAGCATTCCATCAAGACAGCCCTTGAGTGAAAGTTGCATTCCGAAGCTGTACAGGCGAGTGAAAGATAATATACAGCATACACTAACTGATGCAGAACGAGTCGCAAGCACAACTGATGGATGGACATCCTGTACAACCGAAGCTTGTGTCACTGTGACCTGTCATTATATTGACACTGACTGGCAAATGAAGAATAATGTTCTGCAGACACGCGTTCTGAATGCCTCACACACCGAGAGAGAAGTCTTGAGAGAAGCGTGTGAAGAGTGGAGTATACTTGACAAAAGACCTGCGCTGGTCACCGAGAATGCCAGCAACATGGCAATAGCTGGAGAAGAGGCAAATCTGTCACCTCACATTAAATGCTTTGCGCATCCCATTAACTTGGCGACACAGAAAGGCCTGAAATGTGGTGGTGCAACATGTCTTTTGGGAAGAGTGAGACGAATCGTGTCATTTTGTCACCGCAGCACGACTGGTTTTAAAAGAGAAGCAGAGATTGCTCGGAATTCCAGAACACAAGCTTGAACAAGACGTGATCACTGGCTGGAATAGCTCCTTTGATATGCCGGAGCGATTTATGGAGCAACAAGCTGCGGTGTGTGCTTCACTGCTGGACAAAAAACGAAGGAAACTCGCAAATGACGTGCATACTCTCAATGAGAATGACATCACTCTAGCTGAAGATATGGTTAAGCTACTCGCACCAGTGAAAACCGCCACCACCATGATGTGCGAGGAAGAGCAGCCAACTGTATCTGTCATCGCACCTCTTCAAGCCAGATTGTTGGAGCAATTCACTGTCACAGCTGAAGACTCCAGTGTGATTACAGAGATGAAGCAGGCAATGGCAAAGGATCTTGAACATCGATATATGTGGATGTGAGACAAGTTCTATATAGAGCATCTGCCTTGGATCCAACATTTAAAAAGCTGCCTTTTTTAAGTGAAGAGGACAGAGATGCAACTTTCCAGTATCTCATCCATAAGGCTGCAGAACTTATGATCCAGAAAGTAAGAATACAGTATTGTTTAGTTTCGGCAATGTTGTATTAATTCATTAAAATGCCATTCATATACGTATGTATTTTACTGCCCTTCCATTTGCTATAATGTGTGTGAGATCTTGTGTCTGTGTTACTCTACAGAATGACACAGTGTCACAGGTTGAGAATGCAACAGCTCACTCATCCGCTGACAAAACCTCTGATGATGACCCTGAGTTGATGCCAGTGTCCCAGGCTGAAACCACTGAAGATGGTGTGTACGAACCATAGTTAAATTTTTGCCTTTTCTTTTTTTTTTTCTGTTAACTGGCTGAAAATGTGATTTGTGCTTTTATTGATCAAGTAACAACTGTTAGAGGCACACATGATCTTTTGGTTTCTGACATAACTAAGCCTTGCTTTCTTTTTCATTTTAGAATATATCCCTTCTTCCAAGAAGTCAAAACCATTAGAAGATCTCTTTGGTGACACCTTCTGGACTGTAGACCCTAGCCAGACTGTCAAGAGCCCTAATGAGCTGGCCCATGCTGAAGTTGTTAAGTACAGAGACACTGCATCTTTGAACTTGGGGGGTAAGGTATTGGAGTGGTGGAAAAGTCATCAAACTGAGTTTCCCCTCCTGGCAAACCTTTCCTGGTACCAGTGTACCGTCCGAGCGTGTGTTTAGCACTGCAGGTGATATTGTTCACACAGAACGCAGTGTCCTCTCTCCTGAATATGTTGATCATTTGATTTTTTTTAAAGAAAAACCTCTCAAAAGAGACCACTGCAGCACTTGTTTGACTGTTGGATCTGAAGTTGTTAATTTGACAGATCAAATGTTAGATAAGTTTAACAGCTTTATGTTTGTATTTTTTATATTCATTTATTTTTTTATTTAATTTTTTTTTTTTTCTACAGCTAGAGTACCTCAGTGATTTGCACTATTGCACACTGTGGCATAAAAGACTGGAAGACTTTGACTGTTGCCATCAAAGAGAGTGTGCAATTTTCAGAGAGTTTAATTAAATGTTCATGTTATATATTTTGGTTGCATTTGTGAGTTATTAAAAATGTAACTGCTTCGATTCAAATATCAAAATATTGATAAATTAATCAAATCGAATCGTAATCATATCGCAGAAATTTTTGAGGTATCGGCAAATATCGTATCGCTGGCAGAGAAAATCGATATCATATCGTATCGTGATGAACTATCCGATTTACACCCCTATAAAATACCTAGATGCCTCATTGGCCGCTGGATCGTACGTCAACGTCGCCGCCATCTTGGTGCGGGCAACTTTTCCATCATTCTCATAAGTGGACTCGAGAAAATGCCTCTTTTTTATTGTCTATATCATTTTGTAATTGATATTACATACTATTTGATATTACATTCTAATGTATTATTATTATTATTATTATTATTATTATTATTATTATACAATTATCAATTATGAGCTATTATCAGTCTATTATTATGCTGTTATATTAGGGTACTACTCATTACACACTATTCATTTTATTGTTATTGTCTATTCTGCAAGTGATATTCCATATTCTACTTGTTATTATTCATCTATTATTATTATTGTTGTTGTATTTTACATACTATAATTACAGTATTATACATACATGCCATTCTATATCATACTATATGCTATACCCTATTATCAATCTATTATTATGCTATTATATTATTGTACTACTTATTACTTTTTTATTGAATGTTGTTCTTAATTATTCTTATATATTATACTACTGTACATATATTATTTACTATTACATCTTACTTTATACTACATTACAAATATATTTGCTGAACTGTTGTTGTACCAAATCATATATGTATTTTCAGAAAGAAGCCATCAGTTATCTTTGTTATTGTCTGTTTTGGAGTATGTACCTGTAAATAATTGCATCATTTTAGTGCTATAAAAATATAGAAAGGAGCCTGTGATTTTTATTTGTCAGTTTGTTCCATTTCTCAATTTTGGTAAATTATTACTTAAGATGGGCATTTGTTTTTCCCCAGTATTTCAAAGGGAACGAGGTATGTTCTGACCTGAAGCACAAGAAAAGCTAAAATGGTGAGATTAAACACAGACAAGACTTTTTGAGAAGATTTCATTTACACAAGTGTGAGCTTTTGCAATTCCTTATTAAATAAATGTAACTATCTTGTTTAACTATCGAGATTTTGAGTAACCGGAGATTTTTTGTACACCACGTAGATCATAAACCACTGATCTCAGTTGATAAAAACAAACGTTGTCATATTTTTATCCAGAAAAACTGCAGCTCTCCCTTTTCGTTGCATTTGTTTACAGGGAACTCTTGCCCGCACCAATATGGCGGACGAGTTGATGTATCGCAGCAACGGACCGAAGCGGCCAATGAGGCGTGGGATTCACTTTTTTCTAGGGGTTTTAGAACAGCGTAATCGAAACTGCGTCATCGGGCAGGCGTGGCCTATTTGGGAATCTGCATAGGTCACCGATCATGCGCCATTTACTTCAAATACCTCTTCTGATCACAGGGGTTTCATGTTAAATACCTTTATTATACACAGTAACTTCAGATACCTGTCCTGATCGCAGGGGTTTCATGTCAAATACCTTTTATATTATATACAGTAACTTCAGACACCTGTCCTGATCGCAGGGGTTTCATGTCAAATACCTATAATATTATATACAGTAACTTCAGACACCTGTCCTGATCGCAGGGGTTTCATGTCAGATTACATTCATACTGTTATAACTTCAGATACCTGTCCTGATTGCAGGGGTTTCATGTCAGATTACATTCATACTGTTATAACTTCAGATACCTGTCCTGATCACAGGGGTTTCTTGTCAAATACCCTTTACATACTGTTATTACTTCAGATACCTGTCCTGATCGCAGGGGTTTCATGTCAAATACCTTTTATATTATATACAGTAACTTCAGATACCTGTCCTGATCACAGGTGTTTCGTGTCAAATACCTTTTATATTATATACAGTAACTTCAGATACCTGTCCTGATCACAGGTGTTTCGTGTCAAATACCTTTTATATTATATACAGTAACTTCAGATACCTGTCCTGATTGCAGGGGTTTCATGTCAGATTACATTCATACTGTTATAACTTCAGATACCTGTCCTGATCGCAGGGGTTTCGTGTCAAATACCCTTTACATACTGTTATTACTTCAGATACCTGTCCTGATCGCAGGTGTTTCATGTCAGATTATATTCATACTGTTATAACTTCAGATACCTGTCCTGATCATTCCATGTTCACAATATACTATTCAGTTATGGAATACCTATTTCACTTTAATAAGCTTACTGACTTCACATCAATTCTATCATGTGTCCTATCACACAAGTCAAATCTGCAGTTAGACCAGTTTTTTTTATTAATCTCAGTATATTTTCCACAGCTCTTGCCTGCAAAAAAAAAAAAAAACCTTATAATTATCCATAATTCCATACTCAATTTAATTTACACAGAAAGAACATGACATGAAGATGTTTGAAGAACTGTTTGATTCAAGGCTTACAGGATCTTCTCATGTACTGTATAATCTCCCAAACCGTCACTTTCCTGAACAGTGGAATGTCACACTACAGAAACAGAGACGAATCAGAGATGAAGAGCATAATAAAATGCTTGAGAATTAATGGTGTTAACATAAATACTGTTGCTTGATCATGTACCTGTCTGAAAGTGAGTGGCTTTCCTTGAGAAAGGAAGTCTGCATATTTACAGGCAAAAACACCACAGTCATTGCCATTCACCTGTTTAGGAATTGCCTAGACACAATTTTAAGCAGAACAAGTAGCCTTAAAATGACACTTAATTCAGAGAAGATCCATATAAATCATTGTACGGTGTCATACGTTAGTTCTCATTCGGCCGACGGTCCACCTGGAAGCCTCCAAGACGCAGCCTTTCTTGACCCTGTACTCCTCTGTGAGGTACTTTCTGTTAAATAAAACAGATGCACATCCAGATATTCAAAGATGATGAACAAATCAAACCACAAAATACCTGCAAAAATAAGGAGACCCTCATGTGACAACAACGTGTGACAGATCTCATCATGTCTCTGACCTATTGAGTCATAGCACTGTATGGTCTGGGATTTTAAAATCAATGACCTGGTGGTAAGAAGCAATATAGGCAACAAGTTAAAGACAAACTGAAAAAAATCATAAATAGTGTTTTGCACTTTTCAAATATACATGTAAATATTAAAACTGAAAAATGTAAAAAGGCATCCTAACTCATAAACGACTTACAGCCAAAGCCCAGTGCATGCCTAGGTTCTTCACTGCGGCATGGCCTTCACCACTCTGAAGCTTTGGGTAGAGGAAAGTGCTGAAAGAGAAGACTAAGGCTTCCTACCTGATCACTGTTTCTCTTCATCAACAAGGACAAATAGAAGTTGACAATCTTGAAAAGAGAAGAGGAAAAAATACTCATTATTGGGAATGTCAGGTAGTGTAAAACTTTTTTTTTACTACTTTAGCATAACATAAACGAAACCAAGGGTGTCCAAACCTGCACCTGGAGGGTCACCTTACAGAAAAGTTTATTTACAGCCCTAAGCTATGATTGCTTATATCAGCTAATAAAGGTCTTCAAACTCACTAAAATCTGTGGCAAAGTGGCCCTCCACGAACAGAATTAGACACCTCCACACTCATCACCAGTGTGGTGAACAAAATGTGTATTGTTTTATTTAAATCTTTGTAGAAAGTTAATAAAACTTAAATGTTTTAAGTCAGAGGTTGTCGTTTTCACACAATACTTCTGTGTGTAGCTATCGTTGACTGGAAGTCTGTAAATCCCACAGTAAGAAGAGAGTACAGAGTGGAATTCAAGCTGAAATTGAATACTAGTTATGTATGTAACTGTGGTTCTATGAACATCACATAATCACCAGCTTTCCCTATCATTTGGAAGCCAGTGCTGACTGAGCAGGAACTTGGCAAGAACGTGGTTCCAGGGAATGATTGCATGTGACAACAGTGTTTTTATCAAATACTATGTCATATGGTCACACTGTGCAGAAAGGGTTGTCACCATATTTTTAATGAGCTGTGTTGTAATTACAGCTGGACTAACTTCAGCTGTCCCCCACTCCCATATTTCACTGATAAGCAGTACCTTTGTCCATTAGCTGTCTTGATAAAAAAAATGACCCTTGTGGTATTTTTATTGTTTTGGGGGACAGAAATTGATACTTAAACTACCATTCTAGCTAACACTGCATATTTCACACAAATATATAAAGTACATGTACACAGAAGTGACTGTGTACTTAGTTTAGCTGCAACAATAAGGTGGATTCAGGCATGTTGATACAGTCTTAAAAAACAAGTGGAGAGTGTAAAAGTTAAGGGATATAATGGATGTATGAAACACCACTATGGTTAAATGTATCACTGATGGATTTTATGTGCATTAAATTATGTTTTTTATGAAACAACTGGGTAGACTGGGAAATACAGAATGTTACTTAGGCTTACTATTTAATACGCAGTATTAAGTTTTACTTAGTGTACTATATTAATATATTTTAGAGATTGACGTCAATGTTTATTTTTTCAAAAGTTGTGTCATGCTTCTACTGTAAGACAAAGATTATAAAATGTTACTATAATTTTTATGTTTTCTGTTCATTCTGAATTAGAAAAGATTATTCACTGGTTATGAATTTGGAAAATTTGGAAGATTTTCTAAACCTTGTTATTGTTAATATTGCTGTAAGAATTAATTAGAGAATGCCAACCTTAATATGTAGTCAATTTTACTTTATCTACTGTGCTCATGAAATATTAGAATATATGGTGATGATGAAAAGATTTTTTCAAATTCTGTTATTAAAATTGGATAAGTATGGTATAAATAACATTTTAAAACTGTCACTGAGGATGAAAATACAGACAATAAAAAAAGGAAAATATTGCCACAGCATCTCAGTGGGGTTGAGGTCTGGACTTTGACTTCTTTAGCCATTCAGATGTTGATTTGCTGGTGTGCTTGGGATCACTGTCCTATTGCATGGCCCAATTTCAGCCCAGCTTAAGCTGCTGAACAGATGGCCTCACATTTATCTCAAGAATATTCTGGTATAAAGTGGAGTTCATCGTTGTCCCAATGACTGCACAACAAGCCCAAATCATTACCCCTGCACCACCATGCTTGACATGCTTGGTTCAGCAAACCTAAGTCATGCTGCCATATTCTTTTTTGGAGAGAAGAGGCTTTTTCTTAGCCACTCTTCTATGAAAGCCATACTTGTTCAGTCTTTTTTTTTTTTTTTTGATTGTGCTGTCATTAACAAACATTTAATGTGCTTACAGAGGCCTGTAGGTCACATGATGTAGCTCTTGGGTTTTTCTTTATATCTCTGAGCATTAAATGGTCTGGCCTCGGACTGAATTTGCTGGAACGCCCACTTGAAGGCCCTCCATTTGTAAACAATCCTTTTCTTCTACTGTAGAACTGTGAATTTCTAATTCTTTGGAGATGGCCTTATAACCCTTCCCAGATTGATAAGCAGCAACAGTTGCTTCTCTGAGGTCATGGCTGATGTCCTTTCTTTTTGGCATCTTATAGACAAACACCTGAGTGCCCCCAGAACACCAAACTGCCAAAAGTTCTGCTTTTCTAGAGGAAGTCACACTTCTTGATGATTAACTAATCTTGTGCATTTCATTAGTAACACCTGGCTGCTAATTACTCTCTTAATAATTGTGGAAGTAGGAAGGGTGTACATATTTTTTCCCACTTGGTTTCTGAATGTTGGTTTACTTTTTGGGGACAAATGACTACATATTGAAATCTGTTTTGTTGTTGTTGTTGTTGTTGTCACCTGAAGTTATATGTTTGTTTATAGAAGTTGGTGAGGACCACACAATGGTTATTTAGGCCCTGATATATAAAAACATAGAATTGAAGGAGGGTGTACTTTCTTTTTCCTCTGACTGGATGTAAGAACACTTGTAAAGCTCCTTTCAGTAAGCCGCAGAAAGGCTTCAGCCTGTGTGCTTCATCATACACGGTAAGAAAATGCCTATTAATAGAAACGAACAAGCCTCGTTAGCCCACACAGCTCGCTGCGAAGAAGCGTGTGCTGTCTCTCTGTACTGCTGAATGTAAACAATGCTACCGGAGATGCGAGAACCGCACTATTTCAAAACGGAAATACGTCATAGCCCTGCGTGCAAGTAGGCCACTTGATCAAAAGCAACTTTAATGAATGAACATGAGCGTTTGTGTTGAAGCGAGTGTTCACCACAAGGTGGCAGCAGTGAGGCAACACGCCAGCGCTCCATTACAGCAGGCGGCGGTGTGTAGCATTATAGCCCAGTCTGCATTTCTTTAATGCAAGAGAAGAATACTCGCTTCACATGGCAGGTCTCGGGTCGGAAAACGTTGTTGTTGTTTTTTTGAAGTATAAACTAATACTTTTTTAGATAAGCGAGACAAACCGTGTGGGTTTAATGTGTTGTTGTGTTGAACTTTTGCACCTGTGACGCTGTGCTAAGTCACATAGCAAGCTAATGCACTCATTGCTAACAGCTTTCTAAACGAAATGAAAGCGGGATGCAGTCAGGAGTTAGCTTAATGTAAAGAAAAAAATAAAAAAGATGAAGAACAGAAGTAGTGGCTACATAGACCAGCGACTCAGACAGAGAGTTGAACAGGTGAGTTGGTAAATGTTCATATTTATTTCCCCAAGTCAGAGTTTTAGAAGCTTCATACAGTATGAAATTATATAGTGCCATATTCTATACTATATAATGTGTGTGGTGGCCTGGGAAAACCCTTCAGCTGGTCACATGTTAACACACACACACACACACACACACACACACACACACACACACACACACACATACATACATCTATGTATATATAGTACACACACATATATATATATATATATATATATATATATATATATATATATATATAT
>CM040481.1:8632034-8668344 GCA_022758105.1 Pangasianodon gigas
TATGCAGTATTTACACAGTCTGTTACTGTTTCCTGATTTCTGTTAAATAAAATGTTATGCTGCAGTATGTTGGTGAAAGTGAGCGGGCAGTACGCCAGGTGTTCCAGAGAGGACGAAACTCAGCACCGTGTGTGATCTTTTTCGATGAGATTGATGCCCTTTGCCCCCGACGTTCTGGCCATGAGGTAATATCTATTGAACAGCACAAAGATGTATTCTCACTATTTAGTATACTTGTTATTTTATGTGTGAGAAAGGTGCTATACAAATAAGTTAATAAGTAGTATTATTAGTCTCTGAAGATTTAAGTATGTTTCTGCATTTTTTGCATTTTTTGTTTGAACCCACCCTTTTTCAAGTGGCCAAAAATATTGGAACATGTGACTGACATGTGGTTCCTATTGCCCATGTGTGCCCTATTAGATTGAGTGTTTAAACAATTAATAGCTATGAATGTCTACTCTTGGTTTGAGCCCTGGATTTCACCTGAGAAGACCAGAAATCGAACAGGTCGGCCAAGGAAAACAACAGCAGTTGATGACAGAAACATTGTGAGAACTGTGATGAAGAACCCAAAAACAACAGTCAGTGACATCACCAACAACCTCCACAGGGCAGAGGTGAAGGTGTCACAATCCACCATTCGAAGAAGAGCAGAAATATAGAGGCCAAACCACTCATCAGCAGTAAGAATCAGAAGGCCAGTTTGGGTTTTGCAAAGAAATACAGAGATGAGCCACAATAGTTCTGGAACTAAGATTCATCTCTACCAAAGTGATGGAAAGGCCAAAGTGTGGAGAAAGAAAGGATCTGCTCATGATCCAAAACATACGACCTCATTGGTCAAGCATGGTGGAGGTAGTGTCATGGCTTGAGCTTGCATGGCTGCTTCTGGAACAGGCTCACTAATCTTTATTGATGATGTAACTCACGTTGGTAGCAGCAGAATGAATTCAGAAGTCTACAGAAACACTCTGTCTGCTAATTTACCAAGAAATGCATCCAGTCTAAGTGGGAGAAACTTCATCATGCAGCAAGACAGTGACCCCAAACACACTGCCAACATAACAAAGGACTTCATCAGGGGAAAAAGGTGAAAGGTGTTAGACTGGCCAGGACAATCACCAGGCCTTAACCCAGGTGAGCAGAGGAGACTGATGGGTGAAACCCCCCAAAACTAACAACAACTGAAAGAAGTCCATGCAGTACAAGCATGGAAAAGCATCACAAAAGAAGAATGCAACAGTTAGGTGAAGTCAGTGGGTCTCCTGCTTGATGCAGTTATTGCAAGCAAGCGATATGCAGCCAAATATTAAGTGTTATTTACTTTAAGACTATCTGTTCCTATACTTTTGTTCACCTAAAAATTGGGTGGTCTGCCACCAAAGGTGCCATGTTCTAAGTTGTTTAACAATCTAGATGTAAATATCAGGAAATGAAAGCTGAAATTATGATCTATCGTCTCAGTCATCTTTTGATCTCAAACCTTCAGTCTTCAGTGTATAGCAAAAACAAAAGAATTGGTCTTGCTGTTCCAATACTTTCGGAGGGGACTGTATGTGCTAATGTCTCAGCCATTCATGGCAGGGAGCCAAGGGACCAAAACTGGCTGTGCTCTCTGGGTGGGAGGGATGGCATACACTCTTTTTTTCAATCACAGCAACACTAGCCAATAGTGGGCATCTGTGAGCTCATGCATGTGGAAGAGGGCAGATAATTCTTTCCTCTGAGTGTGTTACACTGCCCTGTGATGCAGCATGAGCAGCATCGATGCGGTTGGCTGGCTTCATGTGTCTCAGAGGAAGTATTCACTCATCTCAGTTGGTAGCTGTCGTGTGATAGGGGAGAGCTGGCAGGTGGGTGGGGGTTCGCAGGTGACCCGATTGAGGAGGAAACGGGAGGGGAAAGTGGCAATGTGTAAGTATCAGCAGCAGGCATGTTGCATGTAACAAAAGGTTCCTACATCTGCATTCAGCCACGTGCAAATTTCCAAATATTCACGTCATCCCACAGTATTTGCCTGAGCTGACCCAGCAATGTCCTTGCTCAAATAACTACACTCAGCTATCAAACATTGCATCAGTAAAGGTTTATTTCCCCTCATATGCTAGTCAAATAAATCAGAAGGTAATAAAAACAGTAGGAACTGTGTAAGTCAGAGAAGTGGCTTAGACCTCACCCTGATCAGTCAGGCACTGTGCCAAAAAAAAAAAAAAAGTGCCAGGTATGCACAAAACAAGCAGCAAGCCCTTGAGGGGGTAAAAAAAAAAAAAAAGATTTATCACACAGAGTTGATGAGTAGCTGGTTAAACACATTACTTGTGTCTTCCTTACTAATAAGGTCATTCTATTTTTAGAAACGATTTGTTCTTATAGAAGGATTTTCTAAACTTTTCTAAATAACACAACTGCATGGCTATCGTTTACAGTGGATTCTTCATTTCTGAAATCATCATCACACAGTCTAGCAATGTGGCTGTTGACTGAATACAGCTTCAGTTGATTGAGAATGCCACAGCTGATGTGAACAGCAGGATGTGATTGTGTGTTTTTTGTGTGTGTTCAGTCTGGAGCCAGTGTGCGCGTGGTGAACCAGTTGCTGACTGAGATGGACGGGTTGGAGACACGCCGCCAGGTTTTCATCATGGCTGCCACCAACCGGCCAGGTAAAACGAGCCAGCAAACCATTTCACACACGTTTTTTTCTCCTTTCCAACATTGCCTGATAACTTTGTTTGTTCTGGGTCAGATATCATTGATCCAGCAGTGCTTCGACCAGGCCGTTTGGACAAAACATTGTACGTGGGTTTGCCTCCGCCAGAAGACAGACATGCCATATTGCTCACTATTACTAAGGTGAATTTATTTGTTTAACGTAACTGCTGCAATAATCCGCTTGTACAGACCAGTACATGAACTGCATTTCAAGTAAGTGGAAAATAATCCATGGAATTGCCACAGGGAGGAACTAAGCCTCGTCTAGACTTGGATGTGAACTTGGAGGAAATTGCCCATGACGAACGGTGTGACTGTTTCACGTGAGTATTACAAAACATGAAAGAATAAGGCTAAATCTGTGATTGAATGGATGAGGCAGTTTATTATATACTTTTCTTTTTTCTTTTTTTTTTCACTTAAAATACAATTGTTATATTTACTGAATGTAAAATGTTTCATGGTTCTGTATATACAGGGACTTTATCTGCATGTCAGATGTTTTTATTGCAGCTATTCAGTTTCATTGCTAAAGATTATGATTGTAATTGTTTTATTGAGGTTGACTGACACTTGGTGATGTAATACATTAGTTTCAGTGGTGTCATTATGTTTGCATTATACGGTCTCTGTGTGTCTCTCTCTTTCTGTGTGTGTGTGTGTGTGTAGTGGGGCAGACTTGTCTGCGCTAGTTAGAGAGGCTTCTGTTAATGCTTTAAGAGCCCACCTCTACTCTCAAACAGCTCTTGCACACACAGGTAAACACACCAGCATGCCACACACTTACAGTTGCCACCTCCTCTGAGTAAAAATAAGGGACAACCCCCACAACTAGAAATTTTTTAAAAAGGTCGTTGCATTTCAGACATTTTCTTGCTTGTATGGATTTACAATTGTACTATTTCAACAACATACAGTCCCCTCCGAAAGTATTGGAACGGCAAGGCCAATTCTTTAGTTTTTGCTATACACGGAGGACATTTGGGTTTGAGTGAGACGATAGATCAGAATTTCAGCTTTCATTTCCTGACATTTACATCTAGAGGTGTTACACAATTTAGAACATGGCACCTTTGGTGGCAGACCACCCAATTTTTAGGTGAGCAAAAGTATTGGAATGGATAGTCTTAAAGTAAATAACACTTATTTGGTGGCATATTGCTTGCTTGCAACAACTGCATCAAGCCAGTGACTTCACCAAAGTGCCAGGCTTCCAGGCTTGTACCACAGCTGGTAGAGGTTAATCTTGGTTCCAGAACGTTTGTGGCTCATCTCTACGTTTACGGCATTTGGTATATGCCCTTATCCCGAGCAACGTTTATCACATTTTTGAGCAGTTGAAGGTTAAGGGCTTTGCTTAAAGGAAGCGTGGCAGCGTGATTTGAACTCATGACCTTCCGATTAATAGGCCAACTGAGCTACCACTGCCCTCGTATCGGTGTATTTCTTTGCGAATTCCAATCTGGCCTTCTGAGTCTTACTGCTGATGAGTGGTTTGGATCTTGTGGTATGGCATCTATATTTCTGCTCTCAAAGTCTTCTTCAAACAGTGGATTGTGATTCCTTCACCTCTGCCCTGTGAAGGTTGTTGGTGATGTCACTGACTGTTGTTTTTGGGTTTTTCTTCACAACTCTCACAATGTTTCTGTCATAATCTGCTGTTGTTTTCCTTGCCCAACCTGTTCGATGTCTGGTTGTTAGTACACCAGTGCTTTCTTTCTTTTTCAGGACATTCCAAATTGTTGTATTGGCTATGCCCAGTGCTTGTGCAATGACTCTGACTGATTTCCACTCAGGCTTTCTTGAGTGATTTTCCCATGGCTTTCTTTTCTCCCATAGACAGCTCTCTGGTCTTCATGTTGGTTTATCCTTTTTAACAATAAATGCAGTCTTCTCAGGCAAAACCCAGGGCTCAAACCAAGAGTAGACAGAGCTATTAATTGTGTAAACAATCAATACAGGGCATACATGGGCAACAAGAAACACCTGTCAGTCACATGTTCCAATATTTCTGATAGCTTGAAAAATGGATGGGTTCAGTCGAAGGGTGCTATGTTCTAAGTTGTTTAACACATCTAGATGTAGATATCAGGAAATGAAAGCTAAAAATTCTGATCTATCGTCTCATATTCATCTTCTGATCTCAAGTCCAAATGTCTTCAGTGTATAACCAAAAAAAAAAATTGGACTTGCTGTTTTGAAGGGGACTGTATATAATAAGAGAAATAATGATAATTGACATTGTATGGTTTATCGAGTAGAAAAGGGATCGTTGTTTAAAAAAGTTTTATATGTATATTTATGAATTATAATATATATGATAGACTGATTATGGTTATTTATGTAGATTTTTTTAATTGTAAATTGACATTTATAGAATGTAAATGATCATATTTATGAATTTTAAATTAGATATAATAAAATAATTAAATGAAGATAAATATAATAAACCTTCTGTACACAATCTCAGAGATTGGATGGAATCTTATGAGCATGATTAGGCTAATTTGCACTGAACTGATTAGGCGTAGTTATTTACACAATATTATTTTTGTGTTAACTAGCTTTTGTGTTTTCAGGTTTCGTGTTAACTAGCTTGATATTCCCACTGTTACTACTTATCCTAAGAGCCTAATTATTTTATGGCTAATTTTTTTTCTATCAGTTAATGATATTCAGATAAATACTTATCATTCAGATATCTAAAAAAAAAACAGTATGTGGTATGATTTGATTCACTATTATGTTATTCACCACACCACAATCAGGGCTTAGTGTATGTGTGAAACGGTGTGTAAGAGAATACAGGATAAATCTCAGCATTATATTTTTCAATATGAAGCGATCCTGTATTATCAGGGATGCGGGGGGAAACCCTACACACACCACAACCTGTCAGTGTATAAAATGATATTACTTACAGTAATGTTGAGCTTCACAGTATTATTTGTCAGTAACATTAGCAATTTGGCAGCAAAATCCAGACTTTTCAAACATTAATTAGAAAGTACCAATTCAGACCCTCTTTGCAGTTCGAATTGGCCATGCATTTGCCATACTGAAAAAACAAAGGTATGGCAGTAAATCCAACGCTGAGAGTGATGGATTGTGGTCATTTCCTGCATCGTTTATCTGGATTGTATCTGGATCAATCTTGAATTAGCATTTAAATTTGTAGTCACGTGTTTCTCCGCTTCCAGCTGTAACATACGTAATATGCAAACCAGCTCATAACACTCGGCAGCCGGCTTCCTGTCTTCAGTTGACCTATGCAAAAGATGGTTACTACATCAGAGCAAAGGTTTTGCATGATGTTTCCTTAAACAAAGAAGAAGAATGAATTCCCTTGAAGTGTAAGAAATGCACCAACTTTGGCAGTCAGTCTTTAGAAGACAGCTGTTTACTGTTGACAGCTAAAAACAGTGACAATAGTATTTTTATTTTCTCTTGAGACGTTTAACCGCTGATAGGACGTAGTAGCAGGAGAGTTACTGTATATGACGGCTTTGTGCTGCACTTTATTTTGCTCCGTTTTGCCAGTATTTCCACAAACATGATGAGTGTTTCTGATTCGGAAAAGGTCATCTGTGCCTGTTAAATAATCCTAATGAAAAACGTACTTCCATTAACCAGATCAGCGTTCCGGCTGATGTTTGTAGTGCAGCAGGGGGCGGGATTTGGAAGCATGCAATATAGGTAAGGCGTAATAATAGGTGATGGTGTAATAATAATATATTCAGGTGCTGTGGCAGGATCTTAAGAAAGCTGTGCATAAATAAATGCCCTCAAACATCAATGAACTGAAGCAATGTTGTAAAGAAAAGTGGGTCAGAATTTCTCCAGAATGATGCGAGAGACTAATAAACTTCTACAGAAAACGTTTACTTCAAGTTATTGTAGCTAAAGATGGTTCTACATGTTACTGAATTATAAAGTCTACTTATTTTTCACCTGGATTCTGAATGCTGGTTTACTTTTTAGGAAAAATGACTGTTATGAAATCTTTTGTGGTTTTTTTTTTTTTTTTTTTGGGTCACCTGAGGTTATTTGTTTATCAAAGTTGGTAAGGACCCCACAATTGTTATTTAGGCCCTGGTGTGTTTGTGTGTGTATATATTTATATAGAAACACACACATACACACACTGTATAATTTAAACTGTCATTGAACAGTTTTTTTTTTTTTTTTTTAAATAAATGCAACAGGTCTGTATTGTATTGTGTATCATAAATGCCTTTGAGATTTGTGATATAGTTATTTTTGTCATGTTGCCCATCCCTAATAGTTAAAGCATGGAGGCGTGTCAAACCACGTTACACACCAAATGAAAACTATTGTTTTGTGAAAAGCGACAGGAATTAGGGTTTGTATTTTCTTTTTCTGATTCTTGAACCTGTTTGTCTGCTGGGCAACTACGAATATAAAATTACTAGCCCGGACACAAAATCCACCTGTCGTGGGAGCCAGTGCTACTGATTTGTCCACGCCTGCATTATATACAGTTACAAATAAAGATAGTGCTATTAAAAGTATTAAAATGAACAACTCTGGTTTTCCATTTTACATTTGGCAGTCATTTGTTGTGCACAGAAATGCCAAGAATTAATCTGAATTCACAAGTGGTTGACACTCGCATGTGAAAGGCATCAGGATTGTCATGTGGCAGCATAGTTTGGTCCTCAGGTGCATGTGGTTCACTTTTTGGGAATGTTTCTTTGACACAGGGCACACATTCTCCTCCAGCTCTGTTAAAGACATACGGGTCAGCAGGCAGAATTTTGAAGATGCTTTCAAGAAGGTGCGGCCATCTGTGTCCAAAAAGGTGAGTGCATTTAACGCAATACAAGAGCGTTAGAGCCGGTAATACTGATATCTAGCTATTGAAAACTATACTGCTTTCGTGACAGCTTTTGAGAATGAATTTAGTCGTCTCCCTTTCTACTTTTCACCTAGAGAGGAGGAGGAGACAGTGCATGCATGAGTACAATCCTTACCTAGAGCAGCTTGTATGCTTTGTCTGCATTTTAGTCTGCTAGGCATGTTTATCCACCATTAGATGCATTTCTGTAACCCAGCATCAGGTCAGAAGAGCTAATTATCCCCCTAGGAGTCGTATTAGCTTCAGAAGTCATGGCCTTGTGGGATGTAACCAGGTGCATGTGAAGTGCATTCCCGGAGCTATTTTCAAACAAGATGCTTGTCAAGTGCTCAGTGAACCAGTTTGTCCAGTTCCCAGGAGCGTAGTTTGCTAAGACTTTCTCTCTTATTGCCAGATTTCCCACAATGCCCTTGTCAGATGACTGTTGTATATTGAGGTTTTTTTTTTACAGTATAATGTAGCTGCTATTTACATACTGTTTGCTTTGGTGGAGCAAAGTCAGCTCTGCTCATTTGTGGTTGCAGAAAAAAACAGGTTTGTGCTACGTGGAATTTGCATAGCAATGAAGATGATGATGTTTGCAAGCATTGTATCATTTCTCCTTCCTCTGTTAGAAAAGCAAATAACAATTAATCTCACCCTGTGGCCATTTAGTGCCACTGAAGCACCAGCTATTATGTTCCATTTAATACGTGACTTTCAAACACAGTAGAAGCCGGAAGTTGAAGTGTTATGTTTCCATTTTGCTTTATTCCATACAGGACCAGCTGATGTACGAGAAACTGCGAGAATCTCTCACCAGATAGGCCACGTTACTGCGGTGTGGCAGTCAAGCTGATGGACACTTGTGCTTTTTGTGGACACCATCTTTTCTCAACATTTTGTTTTGATTGATATATAACTTAGAAATATTATTCCATTGACCTCAATTCCATGAGAACCATGTTGAAATAAAAAATGAGGCAAAGTGCCACAATAACACTTTTGGAGTTCTTGAGCTTGGAATAACAACTGTGTCTGTGAATACACAAGTATATTCTACACCGAGAAACATCAGTAATCATTTACCTCCTAAATTATTTAATGGCATGAAGGACAACATAAATTTTTTTTAACTGGTTTAATAAATTCACACAAATGCAGCAAAGCATAAAGACAGAACAGGAATGGAATTAAACATGGCTATAATGTTATCAGCCCTCACAGAGATTTAAATGACTGAAAGTCTTTTCCAGCATGGACTCTGTCCCTTGCTAGTTCTAATACTGATATTTCTCCAGCAAAAATCTTCCCTGCAGTCAAAGAGACCTTTGAGACACACCTTTACAGACGTTTTACTTGATCTTAATCTATTTGACTGAAAAAGCACCTTTGAAATGTAGTCCTGGTTACTTCAGGGACCCATAGAGAATTAAGGTCTCAGTTTCTTAAACTGAAGAAAAGAAGCATGAAGAACTTTCAAGATGTTATCTATAGTTAGTTATACAACAGTTTGTTCCGGTCCACTAATTTGATTGGTCGAGCAGCATTCCAAGAGTGCCCATATTTCCTATAACTGAGCTGGGATGTTTCACTGTGTTTCACTGTGTGTATCAATCTGCTCGTCTGTGCTTGCCATGTAAAACTCCACTTCTTAGTTCGAAACGGTTACTACAGCAGTGCTACCAACATCATCAGTGGACATGGCAAATGATTTTCAGGAATATTACTTTCGACTTAAAATTTTAAAGCTCGTCAGATGAAGAAGAAGAAGGGATGCCAATTTTAGCAGAACCACCTTTAATGGAAATGTGAAATCAATGTGAGCTAGCTAGCGAGCTAGCCCATGTTCTATAACGTGAGTGTGGCTTCTTCGGGATCTAGTTCCGCTAGTGGAGCAAAAATGAACAGAACATTCGGCCATATTGTGTCCAAAATGTCACTCTATTATTAGTTTCTTGTTTATAGAACTGTTGTATAAAAGCAATATCGCACTCGCAATTGTGCGGTTATACTGAATATTGGCACGATTGTGATCATGCGATATTGCTTAAGTATAATTAGGAGGCATTGTGAGAAGGAGTCAAGTAAAGGAACCAATCAACTGCATTAGCATGCAAATGAGAGATGCGTTGCTCTGTGGGAAATTAATGACAGCACATTTTTCAGCATGAGTGCACATGTATTTAACCTGTGAGACACGTTTGCACCTTTTCCTCATTCCAGCCATCATCTTTTAGAAGGAAAACTACTGCCATTTGGTGTAGTCACACCTAGCACAATAAGAGGAATGAAGTTATGAATTTCTTTGCTAGAATAACAGCATGTGCTTGAGCTACTGCTGTTGTTCTGAAACAATAAGCATGCCACTCCTTTGTGGTGCCTTAAACTGAACCCAGTCTGAAAACTAAGTAAGGAATAAAACATGACGGCCGTACTGCTCTACGAAAATAATCAATGATGAGGTGGTGGGATTTTTCAATAACAATATTTCACAGAGCACAAAGTGTTTTATTCCTTTTATACCACATTTGCCTGTAATTTTTGTAAGGAATAAAACCCTCCAGTCTGTGCTGTTATAGGAAAATAACACACACCAGGGGGAATGATGCTGAGTGTGTCAGAGTACTACTACCCTAAGTGCTTTATTTTTCATACAACAGCACGGTCTGGAGTGTGTTATTCCGCTTATACCACAGCAGCTTGCCGACGATTACAATGCTTAATTTATTAATGAACGACACGTCACACCTTTTCTCACTTATGTTATAGCTGCAATGAACAGTCACTCCCTCGCCAGCATCTCTCTCTCACTCTCACACACACACACACAAACTCACTATGCAGCCTGTGTCATTTTACCTAGAAACTGGAAAGTGTAAATTTCTCTACCCTTTGCTGGGAACTTTTACTGTTACAAAGCACCTACAACCGAGACTCCTTCCATAAAAGTGAAATAAATATCTCCTAACAAAAACGTCACCACATCAGTGATTATACGGTTTAATGCGACGCACAAGAACACGTTGTTTAAATCCCTTTGTAATTAGTCTTAGCTTATGTAGATTATCCACCTTACAAGTCCTGTATTAGAATGAGAGCATTAATATTAACCTAACGTGCATGTTACAGCAGGAACTACTTTGCGAGCCGTACTGTTAGATGAAAATAATATACATCTTCTGTCCAATCAGATTCGAGTATTGAGCCGTGCTGTGGTATATTAACGTTTACAATTACATTTAAATGTTATGTAACTTAACAGAAACTGCCTTGTCTCGCATAAACACTTACATTACAGAAGCTACATACAGATGCTTTCTCACCAGCCTCTTTCTCTCTAAGTTAATAAGGCAAAAAAAAGTCAAAGATTATTGTATTTCTTTGTTAAATAATAGGCTAGAGCATCCGCCATACAAGTCCTTGTGAAGGAGCTGTTACTACAAAAACAATTATGTATTAGAACAAACACATTAATATAAACTAGTGATTTAAATTACAGCCAGAACTACCATCAGAGCTGCTGTTATATAAAATTAAACACCCTCTGATCAATCAGATTTGAGAGTTCAACAGCGATGTGGTATAAATTGGATTAATTCTTTAATATGCACATGTAATATATCAGTGACTTTACAGTGACCAAAGGCACAATCCTAAATCTAGAAGCCATTTTGTTTCTTAATGTATTGACGCTCCCACTGCTACTTAAGACACTATGTATTTAAAAAAAAAAAAAAAAAAAAAAAAAGTTTTATCCTATTAAGTAGCAGAACATTTTACTGGTAAACAGTTCTGTTTGATTGAAGCTGGAGCTGACTAATACAAAACTTTAAAGTGCGGGACGGCTACCGGGTCACTGAGAAGTAACATTTCTCCAACCCATTAAATGTCTTTAAGCCCAACATTACAAATCATTTACACATCACCACACAAGCTTCATTTAAAATGTGTTACAGCAACACGCTATTCTGCAAGCAAGGTCACCAGCTCTCCAAATGCTCTGGCTACGTCTAAGAATAAATATGCACGATAAGTTATCGGTCAGAGAGAACTTACAAAAGGTCCACACCTTGAGTTCACACTCATGTTAGTCATACAGACAGAAAAATGTCCCATTAAAATCCACAGACAGTGATAAGCACTGATGGCAGGACACTGTCACTTGCTGGTAGAAACCAAACAGTTGTGTCAAGGTGAGTCAGGTTGCAGAAAATGTATCCAAACTACATTTAGGAGCTGTTTCTGGTCATATTTCTTTTGGACTAGGCGTTTAGACTTTAGAAGTACACTAGCCATATTAAGGTTTTAATTTTAAGAAATCTTTAAAAAATTGTTTAAGTGAAGAAAAGAAGATCACACAAAAATTAAAATGTGCAGTGACATATCTTTGAAAATTCCTAAACGAACAGGAATTATGTACTCAACAAAGCTGCAGTGTGTGAAAACCCAAGGAACGAGGAATGATTCCATTTTCACCAACAGGCTTTGAAGACATTGAAATGATTCAAATAAAATTACCACTCTCTCAATTGCAAGCACACAAACACACACACTCACAGGCATACACACACAAAATAAAGCCTGTCTTTGTTCACTCACACACAACTTAGTCCCTAAGTGTGTTACTGAAGGGGTTAGTAGGTGGGGGAGTGTGTGTGCACGTCTGAGGCTCGGCAATCATTTTTGGTCAACGAAAATCCATTCACTCCAACTTTAGGTCTCCCTTCAGCTTTCTCTTCACACGCGAGTATGGACTCAGCTCGTCATCCATGATGAAATCATAGAGGACTTTCAACCACGATGTGTAACACGGCAGATCATCGTAATACTCTGCTGCTATTTTCTTCACCTGTTTGGGACAAAAATGAATTTTTCAGAAATTATGTACACGAATCATACTCAAAACCATCACAAGATTGTATCTTGCTTTTAGAACAATCTTATTTATGAGGTAATGGTTATACAGTGGTGTGTCACCGGCATGACAGTTTTCCACCTACCTAATCCACAACATCCGTTAATATAGCAAGGGTCACATATTTCTTTGTGCCCATTTTCTAGTATCTAAAGTATGAGTTGTCATTTTTCAAATCAAGAATGCTTAGACAATGCAATGCCTTTCACCTTCTAAATATTCAAGGTTAAATGTAAACTTAATTCAGGACATAATGTTAAGCACTGATGCTTGAGTTAAAGCTTCAGGAAGGTCGATAAATACCCCTAAAATACACTCGCCTCAAGGTTTATTAGCTATAATGGAATGGAAAGCGTTCAGGACTGATTATCTTACCAGAGGAAGCCTTCGTCCTGGGATGCTGGGGAAATCATGGTGCTCATTGTGGTAGCCTACGTTGAAAGTGAGCAGATTCAGCGATCCATAGTAAGAATAGGTCTCATGGCCCTTGAGGAACATGTAATGCTCAGCAATGAAGTGTCCAGAGATGGGATGAAGGCCCATTCCCAGCATTGAGCCAGCCAGCATGTAAAACAAAGGCTTGGCACCCAACAGCCAATAGAGAAGAATGTTGAATGTAAACTGGATAGCCGCATTAGCTAGCTCCAACTGACTGATGGGTTTTGGATTGATGCACAGAGGCCGAATTGCATAGAACAGCGGCTGAAGAATAATCCAAACAAACTTGCGAAAGCGAGTGCAGAAGAACCAGCCCTCAAAGTTGGTCGGGATGTCCACGTCCACGCCATCCCCACCCAAATAGCGGTGGTGGTCGAGGTGGTAGCGCTTGAAGGAGGCCGAGTATGGCAGACCAATGGGCAGGTTGGCAAAGATGGCGAACCAGCGATTCCATTTTGCACGATTGTTGCCAAATGCTGTGTTGTGGGAAATTTCGTGGATGGCTAAAGTCATGGAGTGGTTGATGCAACTGCCAAATGCGTAAGTCCAAAACAGGACCCACTTCCATTCCAAATCCTTGACGAGGTAAAAGGCCAGGAACTGGACGACTACCATCATGCAGACGATCCATTTTAGCCTCGGGTCAGGTCCCATTAGAGATTTTATCTCTGGATATTTGGCTACCGAAAGAAACAAAGACATCATCAGAGATTTGACTTTAGACTGGTATATACACTAGAGAACAAATTAAATTTCCATTCCTACATGTACTGAGACATGTTTTCCTTATCTCTGGCTTCTCAGGGACAATAGGAAATAAGCTGATAGAGAACAGCTCCTAAGAATAGACTAATTGATCTGCCTTTGAAAAGTTAAGGTTGTCGGGGCAAGTCTTTTAGCGGTGATCTAATCAGATCCTTTGCACACTGTGAAGGCATAAGGGTTTTAATGGCAGTTTTTAGTAGTAATGATCTGCACAGAGCTGGCACTTTAATTAACATGTAATGTACCTATAATTTGTTTATAGGTTTAATCATTTTCATCACACAGCACAAGTTCTCAACAATGCATTAAAAAGGAAAATAAAATAAAAAAATTACAGCTTATTGTCTTAGATTTTACCTTAATTTTAATTACCCAACATACTCAAGGATGTCCAACGGTTGCTTGTGGAAACTTACATTATATGATTCCATTTCCTACTCTCAAAAAATTTAGCAATTATAAATGAATGAGACAAAACTACACGACTAAGTTCTTGGCTTTGTTATAAAGCAGGTCTAGGCCTAGAAAAAGCCCACACTGCATTATCTGTGGTAGAGATGACGTAACTTCCTGAGCAAGAGCTCACTTATATGGGGCAAGTCCTGACTGAAAACTTGGGTCGAAGCCTCCACATGCCTGCGAACAGCACGCAGTTCTTGAAGTTCCTTTTGCATTTTTTCTCTGAACCCTTTCTCTCTCATTTTATTGTAAAATTTACACCCAGCAAAAAGATGTGGAATATCATGAGCATGCATTGCCATATATGGGAAAATACTGAACTGAATTTTTGAAGCAGTTAAAGTTTATCTGTTCATCTGTCCACTTAGTTCTTGTTTTCTCCTCTGTCACTCCATTTCTCACAGCTGTAACAGGTGGACTGTGGACAACTTCCATTTCATTTGGCAGCGTGTTTACTTAAACTGACTTATAAGTGAGGCACAGTACAAACCAAGACATATACAGAAGCTGAGCAGTTGATGGCCCAATGGGTCGAAGACAGCCTCAGGGTTGGAACTCAAAACCACTCATTAGTAAAGAACCTTAACCAAGGCACTGCCCCTTTCACTTAAAACAAGTCATTGTTTCTGCTTGACTCCAACTGCACAAAGCCCTGATGACATGAAAAGCATGAAATATTCAGGCAGTACAAGCATTTATACACAGCAGCCACTGCAGTACAAAACAGCTCATCACTGCACAATGAGTGCACATTATGTCAACATGAAATTAAATAGCCCAGGGGATAAATGCTCCTACTTTATATCAGGACAAAAGGGCCCGACACTGGATATTGAATAGGTCTCAATAACACTACGCCTTCATGTCACCTGGCTGGCTGCAGGGTCAAAATGCCTATCTACTTTAACGTCTGTCCTTAACCTCACATGGTGGACTTCAGATGTGTGAACTTGATTCTAACACCTTTATGTAAAACTTCTGTCAATTTAGTGGTCATTTTAAAGAAATAAAAATGTGTTTAAAAATGTGTGACACTGCCTACAGCCTACGCTTCAGCCAAAACGTTAAGTAAATACAAATAAAAGGTCATAAAACGGATAACTGTCACTGTGACATGCCTTTAAAGTAAAGTATTTCAGTGGGTCGACCCGAGCAGTCGAAAAATAGTGCAGAAGAACCTAGAAATGTATTTTTAATCTTTTTTTTTTTTTTTTTTTAAATGCCATAGTTCAGCCTATAGTGGCTAGTCTCTAGCTTTTTTTTTTTTCTTCTTTCAAACATGAACCATTACAGCTTCTGTAGCAGATGCTCTGTTGTGACTTGTTGTGTCCAGTCACATGCATTTACATAAATTAGACTCTAAAGGCAGCTCTTTAGAGCATTTATCCTCTGGTCTGATCAGTGAAGTGAAGTGAAGATAGGACTTGTTTAAAACATTGATGATGAAAACAATGTTTAAAGATGACTATAAAGAGACATCTCATCTGTTCAGAGTCCATGGCTCTAGTCAAAAGTGGTAACAGGAAGCGCCAGTGTGAAACAAAACAACCACTAATTTTAATGCAATTCAATGTTAATTGTATAGCGCTTTTAACAACGGACATTGTCACAAAGCAGCATTACAGAAATATATAAATTCAGGATATAAATTTTAAATGTATGAATTTATCCCTAATGAGCAAGCCAGAGGCGACGGAGGCAAGGAAAAACTCCCTGAGAAGACACGAGGAAGAAACCTTGAGAAGAACCAGAAAGGGTGGGTGATAACGGATCCTTTATAGCCAATTCATCATTACTGGTGAAGCATTTAAAAGTAACTGGGGTCAACATTCATTCAGTCATATTAGTTGATTACATGAACTTTAGAAAGGAAAGAATTTCATGTAGCTGGATCTTTACCAATTTTAGTTGAATCCCCCTTCTGTAAATATGTATATAAGAGTTTTACATGTAAGCCAGTGAAGTCACTGGCTACTAAAAGTAACCTTTATTTGGGGAAAAGAAAAATAAAATCTATCAAACACTGAAAATCATTTCTCCTACCACAAGGAACAGATAAAGGTTAGTAACCAGTCAGAAACTTTCAGGTCGTTACCACAGCTTCTGTAGCAGACAGCATTATCATCCAATTACCAGAAAAAAACTACACTTCCTTCTTAAACAAAGCTACAAAGGTAAACTTAGGGTTTGACAACAGTTTAGGTTTAAAGAAAAAAAAAAAAAAAAAAAAAAAAAAAAAAAAAAAAAAAAAAAAAAAAAAAAAAAAAAAAAAAAAAAAAAAAAAAAAAAAAAAAAAAAAAAAAAAAAAAAAAAAAAAAAAAAAAAAAAAAACCACCCAGTGCGACCCACGACCTATTTTTTGCGAACATTAGATAACATTTTCTAGGCCTACAAAATGCCAGTCTTGCTAGCTATATGCTAGCCGAGCTGTTCGTACGCCAACTCGCACGTCTTCTTGCTAAGCTAACTAGTATATCACATTACTTGCTAAGCTAACTAGTGTATCATATGTGCACTATGTTGTAGGTTATATTAATGCTCACTAGGCCAATGTGCCAATGTGGCAGTGTGGTGAGCAAATGTACAGGGAGTGGCGCTTCCTTTTCAGGCGTTAGCTTTACTTTAGCCATCTTAGCTCTGGTGTTGACATAACGGTATGTCTTGTGACCAGTGGGCTTCAGCTCTAAAGCCTCAGGTGTCAGATACTAACACTGAACAAACTGACAAAGTGGCTACGACACACACAGTATGCACAGGAAAGTCTAAAAGCCGAAGTTTAGTTGAAGTTTAATTAGCGGGCTAATACTTCAAATATGTTACACAGGAATTTGTTTTGCAAGACATTTAAAATCAGCCGCTCCAACAACTGCATCCGCAGTGATAATACATATTTCCCAGACTGCTAGATCCCAAGCTACTGTAGCGTGAAGCTCCAGTTTAATCTGGTGAGAAAGCTCGACAAATCCAGACAGATCAATGAAATGAAGTGATGTGCTCACCGAGAATCTCTTTCCTCCGGTCGGCATGTGGCTGGTCGGTATAAACCCATTCAAAATCCTCACGCGCCACCCGGTTCCCCATATTACACCGCCTGCTTTAATTACAGCGCTATTCACGAGCTTTACGTGACTTTTCCTGACGATTAGATGTCCCTCTGTAGGCGTTTCCGAAGTTTTCAGTTCATGGAGCTAGTCACGTTCTCCCTCCTTCCTCACTGAGAACAGTTATAACTTGTGTCCTGGCTGAAATGGCCGAGTCGAGCTGCGTCCTGTGGGCGGTTCTGCTTTTAGGGCGGTACCTGTCTGTAGCGTTTTACACCAGCCAATCAACATCCAGTGTTTATTTTACAACATATTGCAGCGTCCAATCACAATCATGCAGGAGGGTTTTTGTACCGGCGTGATCTTAAAGCCATCCTTCATATATACACTCACTGTCCACTTTAATAGGAACACCTGGACACCTGCTCATTTATGCAGTTATTTAATCAGCCAATCATGTGGCATGCACAATGCAAAAAAATAAATAAATAAAAAAAATCATGCATGTACCAGTTAAGAGCTTCAGTTAATGCTCACATCAAATATGAGAATGGGGAGAATGTGTGATCTCTGTGACTTTAACCATGGCATGGCAGTTGGTGCCAGATGGGCTAGTTTAAGTATTCCAGAAACTGCTGATCTCTTGGGATTTTCACACACAACAGTGTCTAGAGTTTAAAAAACAAAAAACACTGCGTGACCGACAGTTCTGTGTGTGGAAACACCATGTTGATAAGAGAGGTCAGAGGAAAATGGCCAGATTGGTTCGAGCTGTCAGAAAGGATATAGCGACTCACATAATCACTCTTTTCAACCGTGGTGAGCAGAAAAGCATCTGAGCACGCACAAAACATCGAACCTCTGTTTGGAAATCATGCTTAAGGGTAAAGCTCTACATCACTAGGCTAATGGATAAAGGTGAAGCTATAACAGAAGAGATAAAAGAAGCTGCTTTTCGTAGCTTCTTTCGTCGTCTCTTCTCCTGTTCATTTAAGTTTCGTTAGCAGAACACACGATCGAAATGTTTGAAACAGCCCATACAGGTACATGAGATAGGATTCATGGGACATTTCTGCCTGAAAACTAATGCAGAGGAAGATTGAAGTGATAAATGTTTGCAACACCCTTCCTTCAGTGAAAATCATGTATAAAATCCAATCACAAGTGGTCACTGGAGATGCATTCAAAATGTCAGCTATGCTATGCATTTCAGCTGTCCACATGTGATCGGATCACTTGAGACAGACATTAATACCAGGTGTGAACATTGCCTGAGTGCCATCACCAGAGGTAAAAGTTAATTGTGGCATTTAAACACGAGCATCATCGTCATCTCTTCACTCGGCTGATCACTGGTTGCTCTAACATTCATTCAGCCTATCCTAGAAACACTGGGATTTACCCTGGATGGGACACCAGTCTATCGCAGAACATCATGCACACACTCATTCACACCTGGGGCAATTTAAGAGTAGCTAATCCGCCTGCCGGGATGGTTTTTTGGACGGTCTGAGGAAACTCAAATGAGCACAAGGAGAGCATGCAAAACTCCACACAGACAGTAACCTGAGCTCAGGATCCACCCAGGAACCCAGGAGCTGTGAGGCAGCAACTCTACCCGCTGTGCCACTGTGCCACTCTGTGTTAACATCAGTCAGGAAATAATCACTGACTAATTCAGTGAGTCCTGTTGGCTATTTTTTTTGTTATTAATGTCTTTTTATTAAGTCCTTTAAACATATTAAAACATTGTCTGCCGCCATCTGTGCAGTGTGTAAGCACAGTTCTCTGTTTTGATGATGATGTGATCACACAGGTACAGCGCAGACATTCGGACAGTATCTGAGTACAAACCGAGCTGATTAGGGTTATGTACATTTCACTGTGGCATGTAGCTATCCAAAAATTAAACAAATTGTGACATTCGCCATGGAAGAAAAACACACTTTTCTAGCAAAACTTTAGACATCTTTAAGCAGACTGACTGTTTTTACCCATGTTTGTTAAACTGGCTCTTTAAAAGCTTTGTTAAAAGTTTGGTAATACAGGGCAAACAAGGACACTGTTTCAGATTTATCTATTGGATCACATGCAGTGCACAAACAGTGCTAGGCTAAAGACTGTCATTAACTGTGGCATTAACTGTCACAGACTTTTTCCAACCTCAACATCACATCTTAATCAAATATCAATACTACAATGGAGAAATATTGTCAAATACACTGCCTGGCCAAAAAAAAGGTCGCTGTTTGGGTTTAAATAAGCAAATACTTAAGAGCCTATGATTGGATCATTACTGCAGATGTTACTGAAGGGGAAAATTATTGGCCTGCATCAAGCAAAGAAAACATCTAAGGAGATTGGTGAAATCACTGGAACTGGGTTATGAAATGTCCAGTGCATTATTAAAGCCTGGAAGGATAGTGGTGAACCGTCAACTTTACAGCAGAAATGTAGTCTGAAAAAAATCTTGAATGATCGTGATCGGAGATCTTTAAAACGCTTGGTGATGTCGCATCATAAAAAAATCGACAGGAGAACTCACGGCTATGTTTAACAGTGAAAGTAAGAGCATTTCCACACACAATGTGATGAGAACTTACAGGATTGGGACTAAACAGCTGTGTGGCCACAAGAAAGCCATTTGTTAGTGAGGCTAATCGGAAAAAATGACTTCAATTTGCTCTGGAGCATAAAGACTGGACTGTGGAGCAATGGAAAAAGGTCATGTGGTCTGATAAAATCAGATTTACCGTATTCCAAAGCAATGGGCGTGTCAGGGTAAGAAGGGAAATGCATGAAGTGATTCACCCGTCATGCATAGTGCCTACTGTACAAACCTCTGGAGGCAGTGTTATGATCTGGGGTTGCATCAACTGGTCAGGTCTAGGCTCAGCCTCATTGTGTTGCAATAAAATGAAGTCAGCTGAGCACCTGAATGTACTGAATGACCAGGTTATCCCGTCAATGGACTTTTTCTTCCCTGACGGCACAGGCATATTCCAGGATGAAAATGCTAAGATTCATCAGGCTTAACTTGTGAAAGAGTCGTTCAGGGAGCATGAGGAATCATTTTCACACATGAATTGGCCACCACTAAGAGTCCTGACCTTAACCCCATTGAAAGTCTTTGGGATGTGCTGGAGAAGACTTTACGGAGTGGTTAGACTCTCCTGTCCTCAATACAAGATCTCAGCCAAAAATTAATGCAACTCTGGATAGAAATAAATGTTGTGAAGTTGCATAAGGTTGTTGAAACAATGCCAGGATGAATGCATGCTGTAATCAAAGCTAAATGCAGTGCAACAAAATATTAGATTGTGCGACTTTTTTTTTTGGCCAGGCAGTGTATATAAATGAATATTCCACAAACCCAGTGAAGGAGACTGACTGTTATGTAAATAAATGCGTTATCATTATGACTGTCGTAATGCTCCTTGTGGTTGCATATTTTCTTGTGTTTTCTGTCTTTTTTCACAACAGTCCATGGAGCATCATCACTGGATGAACAAGGCACTGTGCCTATAAATGTCAAGAGGAAAGCACTAGAGATGTAGAGGACTCTTCCTCCCATTCCCACACCACCTGACCTGACCAGAAAAACAGACTCTCTTTACCTTGGTTAACAAAATCCTGTTGTGTTGTGCATTCATGGTAAATCATGTGGAATCTGTAGGGGATGAGTGCAATTTTGATTACTCTTTTCTTCTGTTTTGAGTAATCTTCACTGATTAGACAGCAACAACATCAGATCAGTGGATTCTGATGACAGTGTTGCAGAGATACAAGTTGCAGTTCCACTGCCAGCCCCTAACCTTTTGGGTCTCAAGGCTTTGTCGATATCAGACCCCAACAAAGTTACCACTTTGTCCCATAAAATTTGTTGATCAAAAAAAGGTTGGCCCTTACAGTAAAGGGGTTCTATTCAACATGATAAGATAAGATAAGATGTACCTTTATTGATCTCCTGTAGGTGAAATTCAGTTGACACAGCAGCACAAGTAGGAGAAGTAACATCAAAAAAAGAAAAGAATTGCCATAAATACCTATACAATAGAAATAAAAGAAACAATAGAAATAATATACAAGGGGTCCTATTCAGCCTACTTCTCTGAATTGGTGGTTTTCATCCAATTCTAGAATGAAGAGGGTTGAACCCATTCATAAATATCCTCCCTTTTTGTATGCCTTTTGTAAGGGAGTCAGATGTAGAATAAACCTGAACCCACAGGATTGGTTCACGTCGATGAATCTCCACAACACTTATTTTCATGTCCCCATTGCCCCAGAACACATATGCATTTTAAGGTTTGCTTTCCAAAACAAGGCATTCCAATTCAAAGCCCTACCTTTCTGCCTCTCCCTAAAGCCACAGTTGTATTTGAGAGGATTCAACAAGTCTGGTCTTCCTTAATGATCAGTGGCAACAGGATACTGTGTGCACCCACCAAAAAGCAGTCCATTGAGGACACATCCAGTGTCCTTGCACCTCATATGGTGCTTAGTCTCATGGTGAACTGAACTCAGAAAAGAGCTTCCTACCACCAAAACACATAAGACAGTTAATGAACATGAGGTGTGAGTTACTGAGAATGCTTGCCATCCCATCATGCTAGTGTTTAGAAGATATCTGTTGAGGCATCTGTTGAGGATGTCAGGATTGATGATGGTAAGTGCAGCAGAGAGAAATATGTTTATGTCATTTACATTTACATTTATGACATTTGGCAGACGCCATTATCCAGAGCGACTTACAAAATTGTTTTGAACTCTCTATCAAAAAAACACATCTTCATACTGGTTTGCTAGGGCAGGGACTAAGAGTACCATCAGTCTAAAAACCCTGTTGGGGAGGTTAGTACAGTATGAAAAACACACAACACAAGACAATAATAACCACTACTAGTAGTGTGGATGACCCCTCCCACCCCTCTCATGGACTCTTCACCCTCCTGCCATTTGGCAGAAGGTCCCAGAGCATCTGCGCCACCACCACCAGACTCCACAACATTTTCTTCCCTTAGGCAGTCAGATTACTCAGCACCCTGGTGCCGCCCAACGCTTTCCTGAACTATTAAACACCTAACAGAGTATGACTCAATATCACTGCACACCTGCACTTTACAAAGCTGCATCAGACACTGTTTATTTATGATACTCTTTTTGCTGCCAATGGTGCTGCTACACTACACAATAGTTTACAGTCCATTGTTGCAACAGCTTTCCCATACAACACTGTTCTGTTGTACTTGTGTATCTATTGTCCTGTGTGTTCCTTGTTCTGTGTATTTATTGTCCTGCACTCATCTCACATGGTTGTGTATTTGCACTCTATGTAGTCTTGTGCACTTTACTACTGTATTGTTATGTGTTGCACCATGGTCCTGGAGAAATGACATTTCGTTCCAATGTATACAAGCTATACAGAGGAAAGACAATAAAACCCCACTTGAATTTTTTTAATCACAAAGTGCTAATTTAAGTACTTGGTGAAGAGGTAGGTCTTTAGTTGTCATTTGACAGTCAGGGAAGTTCATTTCCACCACCTAGATTGGAAATGATTGGATAGAGAAGAACCTTGTTGCATGTCTTCCTTGTACCTGAGAGATGGGTGGTTAGAGTATTGGAGGGAGCGTGGTGCAGAGTGCAGTGTGATAAGTAAGATAGGTGGGCGCTGGTCTGTATTTGGCTTTGTAGGCATGCATCAGTGTTTTAAATCTGATGCAAGCAGCTACAGGAAACCAGTGGAGGGAGCATAGCAATAGGGTAGTGTGGGAGGTTGAAAACAAGTCATGCAGCTGCAATCTGGACTAGTTGCAGAGGTTGGATGGCATGGAGAGGCAGACCTGCCAGGAGCATGCTGCAATAGTCCAGTCTTAAAATTACAAGGGACAGAACAAGCACCTGAATGGCCTATTCAGTGGATAGAAATGGCCAGATCCTACTAATGTTTTAAAGGAGAAACCGGCTTGCACAAGTCAGTTTAGCGATGTGAGGCAAGAAGGACAGTTGGTTGTCCAAAGTTACCCCAAGGTTGTGCGAAATTTGAGAGCTGTCCAGGAAAATCACAAGATCTTGACATGGGGATGCATCACAAAAGATGTACAGCAGCTCAGTTTTGCTGGGATTAAGCTTCAGCTGATGAGCTGCCATCCACGATGAGATATCAGCCAGACATCCTGAAATCTGTGTAGAAGCATGAGTGTCTGTGGGAGGAAAGAAGAGAATAAGTTAAGTGTCATCAACATAGCAGTGGTATGAAAAACTCATGTGAGGATATGACCTCACCACAAGAATGGGTATAGAGGGGACCACAGGAGAGAACCTAGCACTGAGCCCTGTGGGACACCAGTGTCTGAGCCCTGTGGGACTGAGCACTGAGCACTGAGCCTGTAGCACTGAGCCCTGTGGGACACCGGAGTCTGCATGGAGAAGATGTGGATCCCCTCATTGTCACCTGTTATGACTGCCCCTCCAGGTAGAAAGCCAACCATTACCATGCTGTGTCACAAATTCCAAGACTCATGTGGATGGACAAGTCTTGTGGATGACTGTATCACAGGCTGCTGAAAGGTCACTTCGCTGAATTTGGCTGATCTAGTGACATGAAGCTTGTCAGTGACAGCCACTAGGGCAGTTTCTGTTCAGTCATCAGTTGGACCCACTGCATTTCCCTGCTAGATAGTGGCAAGTCCCTATCTACACTTAAGGTGTATTTGGCAGCCATCGCAGCATCACATCATCGTGGATGCCATCTCTCTCAGTCTTACTAACTGCATTTCTGCAAGTTGTGAGGCGCCTCCATTTGCCAGGAATCCCTAGGAACCTCATGTGGGATCTCCAACTCCCCAGAATGCTAAACTGTATGGGTATCACTTACTTTTTGCTAGCAATCACTTTGGCAAAGAAAGTTGGGGAATTGCCTGTTCTAGAAACAACATGCATTGGTGGCCAGATGACTCTGGGGTGACCTTGGGATTGTATCCACAATTACTGCCCAAGGTTATATTACTCAACTTTGTGAGTCAGTTGATTGGCGTTGCTTTTAGATGAACCTACAGAGCTTTCCTTGCTGTGCCTGATATGTATAATTTAGACAGGATGGCAGCCATCTGATCCTCAGATCTACTGTTCATTTGCCAGAGTAAAAATAGGGGGCCCCCTTGTCTAAGCAAAGGCTGGCCTACTGGGTGGTGATCATCATCACTATGGCCTATAAATGGACAGAATGCCCTGCCTCTGCTGTGACATGCCACTCTATAGTTGTTCGGAGTGTATCCTCCTCATGGGTATTACTTAGAGGCATGTTGCTCTAGGAGCTAGGAATAGATATAAGTGAATTGAGAAATGCTATTTATTAACTATTATGTCCCAGGAAGCCCTCATGCCTGTGTTATCTTCTGGCTCTCCGTTTTATTTATGCCGTCATAGCTAGTCTTGCCGGAGTCCCTGCTTCCTCTTAAACCACTACAGGGAAAGAGCATACTTAGTAATCTGTGTGATCCTGACTGTATCTGCCCTCCAGACCACTCTGATCCATTCTGAGGCTCTACTTCTGTTTGGAGCCTCCTTTACCTGAGAATCACTCACTGCTAAGGATGGCCCCACATGGATAGCCTGAAGATTACCATGAGATTGCTGTGGATGGTACCACAAGGATACACTAAAGGATACACTAACTGGATGGTCTCACTTGGCTAGCCTAAGGATTGCACTTTCTGAAAATTGCTCAAGTCTCATTCATTATCCATTGGATAACTTCACTTGGATAGTATAGATTTAAAGTTAAAAACACTAATGAAACAAAAAAAAAATACTCTGATGCTCATACTGAAGATCCTTTCACACACTTAGCATAGCTTGACTTTATAGCTTACAGTTGTGGATGAGTAACATCTATTCAGTGTCACCCACAAGAGGATGGGTTCCGTTTTGAGTCTGGTTCCTCTCAAGGTTGCTTCCTCATTTCGTCTCAGGGAGTTTTTCCTGCCATTGTCACCTCTAGCTTGCTTATTGGGGATAATACTAAATCTATATCTAGATTTCTGCAAAGCTGCTTTGTGACGATGTCCATTGTTAAAAGTGCTATATAAACAAAATTGAATTGAATTGAATGAAATGTTTACTGAATTATGACATTAGTTTATTGGAACAATTTAGATCAGATGTAACCAGGAAAAGACAAATTTTTTATCACTCTGATTAGGCACTTGAAGCACACCACATATTTATGGTTTACAGTTAATACTAGCACTGTGTATGGATCTTGTTATCTCTAGGCTTAATGTGTTTACCCTCCAAGTATGTTTTCCTTTAAAGAACTATCCAATTAGGATCCAAAGATTTAGGTTTCCTTATTTAATTGCTATTCTGTATCATTTTGTCTGTGGCCATAGTAGTGATTAAACTGCAATGAAACTTGTAATAAAACATCAGCTGTTCAAAAACCTTGAACCTTAGATAAGCTGGCAGTGTTTCTAAATTTGTTTCTATGAACCCTGGTTAAACTCCAGGGTTCCTTGTCATTCGGAAGTGGCTTTGCGAGAAGGTTTCCAGGAAAGCTCACTGCATGATGGTGGTATTTATTGCAAACGCATGCATCATGTGTCACTATGCAACTTTTTTTGGCAGGTCTCCACGTGTGTACATGTGCACAAAGAAGTATCTAGGTGTTTCACACCACTCTTAGTGGCAATCTTCACGGCAGATAGTGACATGCTTTCATGAGGTAAAAGTCCCTTGAGGGGGAGTAGTGAGTAGAGATAAAAATGGATCAAATTACTTTTAAAATTTACATGGATGATATATTGTTTTCATACAAAGATTGTTATTTATGTAATCGGTTTGAGATGGGAATATCCTACATAAAGGATATTGTATAATGAAGGGTGTGAATTATATGTAGTTTGAAACAATATTTGGAACAATATTGTGCATTTACCCACTTCTTACCATCTCTCAGTTTAACTACAGAATAGTCAAAGACCAACATGAAGCGCCTATCATAAAATCATAGTACCATTATGTGTATGGTGCCCTGCAATGGACTAACGTGTGATTCAAGATATATTCCCACCTTGTACCAAGTGTTCTGAGGATCCACTGCAATCCACTTGACCAGGATAAACGGTCATTGAATGAGATGACTGAATGAATGTTGATTTTGTGACAAAGGCTTCTATTCTTGTATTAAGCGACAACATGCCCATGTTTTAGCAGAGTGAAATCTGATGCCTTGGGTGCACATGTACAAAGGTTGGATTCGGATAAAGCCTTTTGTTCACTTTGCTAACCAGCAAAAAAGGCTTGCAGACGTAAAAGAAGCTCAATTTTCTACAGCAAGTTTGAAAAAAGTATTTCTTTGTGGTAACACCCAAGACATTTCCTACGCTGCAGATTCCATACAACCCTTTACCATTATATTATTTAAAAAGTAGTAGAAAGCTCTTGGGTACCAGCTAGTATCAGGCTAAGTCACCTACAGTTGCCTAGTATTTCTGTGAGTTTTAACATCATTTAACATTACTTACGCTCACAACCCATAATCATTAACATCACATCAACAGCACAGCTTTAGAGTACATTGTAACACTGAGCAGACTTTTCAATCAAATGCACATTTTTGCAGACAAAATATGTGAACATATAGCCCAATCAGTTAAAAATGAGTCTATTTCCTCTGAGCTATGTATATCGATCATATTGGCTTGTATCAAGGTATCAGCAAGTTAAATTTAACATTTATTTGAATCCTACTTCAAATTTAATGTAAGATCTAATTGCAGTGACTATATGCCACATTGTAAATAAAAAGACATTATAATAATTCACTTATGAGAAAAACTATGTGAAGAGAAAAAAATCTATGTGCATTTCACAACTAGAACAAACTGTAACCAACTACCCTGTATAAGTCACACCGCTTACTTGGTATAATGTACAGTGAGTTTTTAAAAGTGTATAACCAGTGTCAATATTTGCTTTTCTCCATCCATATTTGAATAAATTTACATTTATGACGCGTGTATGTCTATGCCAGCTCAGCAGCAGGTAGCTAATGCGTTTGAGTTTAGGACCCTGTGTGAGTGACCCTGCTGTTATCCTGTGTATTTGTGCCATTGTTAAATGTTTTAAAAAGAGATTCAATAATGTTAGGGGAATAAAAGAAAGAAACTACAACAGATTAAGAATGTTAGTAGCCTAAAACCTAGGACCTTGTAAATTCAAGTGTAAGACTATTTAATACTTAATGTCATTGGTGTGTCAATGTAATTTCAGATATTTAAGATTTTAAGGGCATTAAATTGCAGTGCTTTTCTGAGCAAGCTCTGCTTCTAAAGTCAGCAGTGATATTGACTCTATCCCACCAGGCCTCGTCAAACACCTTTCACCTAAGCTAATAATACAGGGTGTCCCAAAAGTCTCTATACACAGGGGACTATGTTTGCCAGCACCATGTCGGTTGTCCCTTCGTCAGAGGATGTTCGTGGACGTCCACTTCTCGGTTGGTCCGTGACACTTCCAGTCGTTTTGAATTTGTTAATAAGTTTGGCAACAGTGTCGCATGTGATGTGCTTGCCATGTTTCCTGTTAAAGTCCATCACAACCTTAGAATATAAAGAAATTAATTGCATTGTTTAATTAACCTCTTTCCACAAGGAACACAGCTAATAATCAATTCTCAACATATGACTGAATAAAAACTCATTACTCACACACCAAATGGCTCTGCCTTAATGTGATTTAATATGATTCATTTGTACATTTTGTAACAGTAATATGTGCAACAAATCTTTTTTTTTCCTCTGCCACAAACAGGCAATGTACAAGATTAATTTCCCCTTATTACATACATAAAATAATCCAGTCTTCTCTCTGAAGTACATGTTTACAGTACAGGCTTTTTTTTTTCTAAAATGAGACAGTCTTGCATTAAGCCACAAGTTATAAAGTATTTCAGTGTGCCCTGCTTATAATATTAAAACATACATGCGATTCTAAAGCAAGGTTTCAGAAAGTAGAGGTTGCTGCATATATGACATCTGGGTTTAGGATTAGTTGGATCCAATCCCCCCCTCCACAGTTCAACATCAGGCCACAGCTACATGAATAGTGGGGATTAACCTTAGCCAAACTGCTTGCAAAATGGTGATATGGTTCAGGAATAACGAGGAATAAGCTAGTTAGGTTTTAAGACAACCATGTCTGGAACCCGAATGGTCCGTAGAAATATAGAAGTTTCCCAAATGAAAAGTGTTGTTAAACCAAATAATGCTAATGCGACTAACAAGGAGCACTTTTTAATGTTAGCATAATGTCAAGGTAACAAGCTAGGCTGTCTTTTATTCACTAATAGCCATCATCATTATTTGACTGAAGTGACTGTAAAAACGGTTGCAGTGTTTTTCTACTCTGAGGTTTCTTTCACTTCCAACCTTTTATGACAGGTAGAAGCAAATAACGTACAAGCTTTTAACAAGTTGTGCTAAGTTCCTAGAAATGCACCCTGCTGTTTCCACTGTGTGAAACTGTTTATGCGGTAAGGGCAAAGTTCAGTCATACTTCAGTGAACGTAATGAAGAAATATCAAGGTTGCAATGATATTTACATTACAGACTTACTACGGTTAACACTGTGTCTCAGTGACTGAGAAGTGATGAGCTGTTGATGAGGGTGATGACTAAATAACTTTACAGTTACGCTTTGAAGAATCAAGTTGTAAACATGATAAAAAAAAAACCTTACTGTTCCAGGGAAGTGAGTCACCTTCAGTCTGCTAAGGAAAAGCGGTGCATTTCTATCTGTCAGGGAATGTGGGCTGATTGTTTTGCAGCACTGCAACAAATTCCTTCAGGGCTTTATCATCACATGACCAGGACTAAATCTTCTTCTAAATGTCATCAGTTAGTATAAATGCAAGACTCACACTTTTGCTTGCCTTAAGATCTCCTCTACTTCATGAGGACTAGCCAAATAGGCAACATGGCAAATGAAAGCTAACGTTATCAAATAATACACCGTACTAGCCGACAACATTGGTTTTCATTTTGTTGCTATCCAGTGTAGCACTGTTTGGCTGAACTTTTCCTTAAACACTTTGTGACAGACTGAAACGGCATGTAAGCAAAGTGAAAGCCACAAGATGATTGGGGAATGGACTAACAAAAAATGTAGCAAGACAGGAGTGGCAGATGTGTACTTTTCAAAAATAATTCAAACATTAATAACTCGTGACAAGGCTTCTGACACGTCTTATTGCACTGACAGCTCTATTTAGTAAGCAACTGTACAACCACAAAAATAATGGTAGCTACAACATGGCATTGCAACATAGTCAAAGGTGTCTTTTGCATTAGCCAGGTATCATTTAAGATGTGTTTCAAATTCTCCTTAACTCTGAATTCTGGATATTTATCACTTACATGAAATATTCAAACACATGCTTTATGTAATTTAGACTTTATACGGCCTTCCTTGGGGCAACAGATTAAATATTAATGTTGCAGCCAGTGTATGTGTTACATATGTGCTCTTTTTCACCTCTTTCTGAAAGTTCAGTTATTCAGCAAGGGAAGTAAAGAACATGCTCTTGTACTTGACTCAGCTTAATTACAGCTTATCTTTCCTCCGTTCACCATGAATTTCAGGATCAACGCCATACAACGACAGCAGACACAGAAGGCAAGCGTCACCTAAAGCCATTACACCAAGAGCCTTTAGGCATATTAGTGTATGATACAAAGGGACACAATAGCATTTGCTTAAAACACGTAAAAATGAAAGCAGATATCCATCACGCTCTGTCCATGTTTCGCGCCAAATGTGGGCGGGTGCAAAGAAAACAAGAAACGACCCTCCAAAAACAAAAAAGGAGCAACCCATAAAAACTAAAAGACATCCCTCTACTTCTTGCTCCGCAGGCGCTTGGAGTGACGTGGTAGGTCTGAATTCTTGCGGCGCCGTTTGAGAGGGATGCCACCTTCCTCCACTATGCTCTCTGCTGTCGTGCCCAGGCTGACTGAAGAAGTGGATGCTACAGCTACAGCACCAGCAGATGAGGAAGCTGAGGAGGAAGAGGAGGTAGTGGGCATGGCCCGGGTTGCACTGGCACCCACAGCACTCTCCATGAGTTCGCGCAGCTTGTGCTCGAGCTCAGCAAGGCGCGCATTCTGCTCGCCGATCACCTGCGTCTGTTCCAGCAGCTTCTGCTCCTGGTCTTGCAGCTGCTTCTGCTGCTCGAGCTGCTTGACGCGAACCTCCTGCATCTCACGCCGCAGCGCCGTCATGGACGCACCGTTCACCTTCACCTGCTGTTGCACCTTGGTCATCTCTGAGCGGGATGGCGCATTTTTGGCCAGCAGCGTCATAGTGCTAAGAGAGCTAGACGGCCCAGCCACTGAGAAAATCAGGGTTCAAAAGTTAGAGGTTCAGAAATTTCATTTCATATTTAATACATTTTATTAACTTTATTTATAGAGGCAGTGCATTTTGCCAAGGTCAGCCATTGACCATATCCAAACATTAGCCATAGCTCCTCTGACGTCATGCTCAGGGCTGGAAGGACAGCATGTAGTCTTTTAGCAGATATGGCTATAAGTGGCCCAAAACCTCCATCTGCGTTTGACACATTCAAACACATCAAACACATTAAGAAATGGGCAAAACACACCGCACTCAGAAGAGAGTCACTGGACGTTTACATCCACAGTGTTGAATATAACATTGTCAGAGCCACTTGTTGGTGTTATATTTGTTATCCCTCATGAGCACAACATCCAAAAATGATCAAACTTATATTTTCTCACTGAAGAAGAAAATCAAAAGGCCAATACAAAACCAATTATAATCTTTTTAGTGCATCTGGTTTTATCTTTAACATTGCTGATCTTAACTTTAATCCAGTGACTGCATTCCTATGGTGTAGATTTGAGGTGTTGTTGCTGTGTTGTGTGTTTTTTGCCCATTTAATGTTTCGATAATTATGAGTGGAACACAACAGGTTTTGGGACAATTTTTATCTGTCGACTGCTCGTCACCCCCTGAGCGTGACATTCCCAAGCAATACGGCTGACTTGAATACGGCCTTGCTCAAAGGGCCAGCACAGGAAGGTCACTTTTATTAGAACATTAACCATTAAGATACCACTGGCTACCACTCTGAAAGCCCTCTCTGCAATCTTACAACGGCTGTAGTGCTATATTTCTGTCAGCTTCAACAAGAGTGTACGTCTCCTACCTGGAGCAGATCCTATAAGACGGCCAGACAGGTCAGCACCTGGGAGCTTCTTCTTAAGGATGGGGACGATCTTCTCGTCAAAGTACTCCATGGCCATAGATGAGATGTCCCGCAGCTCTTGAAGCACCTCATGAGCCCTCTGTGGTGCGCGAGTGGAGTTTACATAGCGCAGTACTCGGTAAATTTCATCTATCACCTGAGAAAAACAGAAAACAAGGGGTTAAATTGTTTTGGTGTCAGAGTTAATTACAGCCTTGTTTCTCAAAAGGGTTCATGTTTTTCTAATTTTATAACAGGAAATCACTACATAGTTGGAATCTAATTACAATTTTAATTTTAAAAAAAGGGTTTTACGTATTGGTTGAAAGTACAGAAATAATAAACAGCCAAAACATTGTAATACACCTTTAAATGTATGTATGTTACTTTTCTGTTTGTAAGAAACATTAAATATTCTAATTTTTTAGAACATTTTTTAAATTCTACTTTTGTGTAATATGAGAAACTGCCAAGTCCAGTTCCTTAAAAGGGATATCTTACTCTGCCAATAAAGCTAATTCTTAAATCTGCTCCTAATTAAAGATAATTTCTCATAACAATTTCGGGAAGTAATAGCAAATCTGCCGAAAACAATGCTCATTGTGTTTTTTTGAACAATAACTAGAAAACGATATTGTAATTTGTGTCTACATTATTCTTCGCTGGAACAGGTACACCTTCTGGTGGCCGAATATGTGTATAACAGTAGGAGGCTACAATAATGAAATCATTTCTACCAGGAGTCCCTGAGGGACAATAGAACAAACAGGGTTTGTGCTGAATATTGCTCATGAGGTACACATGATGCACATGCACACAGTATTTCTGATCAATAATAACATGAAGAACAGAGAACAGGAATCATGGAGGATTTACTACACAACCAGCCATAGGCAGGGCAAGCCTTTTCAGTTATTTCTGAATAGTTACATAGCAAAATAAAATCTAGATATACTCTCACCATCCACTTTATTAGGAACACGTAATGCAGTTATCCCATCAGCCAATCATGTGGCAGCAGCGCAGTTCATAAAATCATGCAGATGCAGGTCAAGAGCTACAGTTAATGTTCACAGAGTGTTCATCAGAATGGGGGAAAATAAATGTGATCTCAGTGACTAAGACCGCGGCATGGTTGCTGGTGCCAGACAGGCTGGACTGAGTATTTCAGAAATTGCTGATCATCTGGAATTTTCTGAACATTAACTGATTGATGAATGATTTTATTCACTGCGTGCTGCCACATGAATAGCTGATTGGATAAGTGCATGAATGAGCAGTGTGTTCAGACCCGGGTAGCCTAGCAACTTGATGCTAATTGATTATAATCTGATTTAAGAATCGATCCAGACATTTATTCAGGAATCAGACTGACATTAGCTAAAATTCTACCCATGTATTATTACGGATTAGCACTAAAACACAGAGAGCGCTATTTGGCCAAACTAACACTTTAAAATGGTGTAATTCTAGAAGATCATTATGGCTTGTTGTCCTGTCCGTGGCTAAATGATCCTAAGCTGCATCAATGACTGGACATATACAGATATCTCATAGAAGCTCTGAGTGTTTACATTAGAGATAAACTAAAAGCCTGTGAGTGTCTTGATGCTTATAACCTATTTGTTATTTGTGGGCATGTTCAAGACATAATGATTTACGATGAAAACATCGAGGATGCAATCACAGTGAAAGCCAAAGTGCTGCCCAACCAGATGTCCACCAACCCATTTAGCTAGCTAAACATATCCACTATAGGCAACTCCTCAGTAAGAACGGGACCAAACTATCTAGCATTAGCTAGCTAGTTTCTTGATGTAGATTTTAGGCGAGCTACACAGGTCTGTTAAAGCTATATATATTAGATATGGTAACTAACTAGCAAGCTAAGCTTGTCAAATAGCTTATTTAGCAAGCCAACTTCATTGATATTACAGTTATCTAGCTGAGATGAAATGGGCTCTGCAAAGACAAAGCTCATCAGATCAATTATCCCTCCTATAACTGCCTGTAACCCAAACTATCATGTGTTGTGTTGGAAAGATGTCTGATTCATTAGTATGTGGTAAATACAAATGTGCTTATGAATACTTTTCCAATTCTGACACCCAACAGCACAACGCAACATTTTGGGAAACAAATTCTGGCTTAATCTTGAAAATCACTATAGATAAATGACTCCCGGCTTTGTTTTTGTAACCAGGAGGTGCGGCTGACATCAGAGTGACATGTATCACTCAGGGTTGGGTGTCGTATATATGTTTAGTTTTCCTTGTCAAAATGACAAGGTGCCCTAAACGTACCAATGCACGTTAAAACTACAGCACGTTTGCGTCACAAACGATGGCTTTGCAACCCAACAGGTCTGTGCACAATGACTTTAACAAGGCTTTTCAACTTTAAATTAATATCACAAACTAAATAAGAGCAGGCACCTTGCCAGGTATGAAGCAGCAGAGATTGGAGTCCACATATTTCATGAAGGTCATATTGAGCAGGGATAGGCGTGTTTCCACTGCAGCTAAGATGTCTGCATGGCGAGCCAGAGAGTGGTTCCTCCTCTCAGATTCCCGCCTAAGAGGCACGACAGAGCAAATCATTAATGTCACACCACTTATCTTTTTTCTTTTTTTTTTTTTTTAAACAGTGCTTTTAAAAGTGTACTACTCACTGCGATGTACTACATCCCTTCACTAATTCAAAAAAAAGATGTCTGAACACACAAGGCTGCACTTCTGCTGGGGTCAGACAATCTTGATTACTTGCTAGAATGATTACTGAGACCTTTCTGACTGTGCTCAACAGGAAGCTGCTTTCCCCCCCAAAAATGTAAGAAAGCCATTAATTTAGGCAATTAATTCATTTTTCTGCATCTGTTGTCTGCCTGACGAGAATGTGCATAAAACAGCTCTGTTATTTTCGGGTTTAATCTCACCTTGGCAGCTGGGCTTTGACTTGTTTTTGGCAGAGGCTGTGATAACGCTCCACTTTGAGGAATCCTTGGTTAAGCATACGTTGACAAATCATGTCCATGCGCTTACATACCTAAAAAGACAACAGCTATTCAGCCACAATATTTTGTCCTTGTACATAGAAAGATGATAATGTACTTTTTTTTTTTTTTTTTTTTACTGAGTGACTCTAGACCAGTGGTTCTCAAAGCAGGGTAATGTAATTTAAAAAGGGGTGGAAATCAAACTTGATAGGTCACTTGAATTCGATGAATTTAATCCACATCTCAAGAAGTCAAAAACAAGTCGGATGATGAATAACGCAAACTTGAAACTAATGTGTTCTGCTGGTGGAAAGTTCAGCAATAAAAAGCTCAATGGCTCCAACAGATAGCCAGATAATTACTGAACACATAAGAATAATCAGCGTTATATTTAAATAGTTGGACTTTTTTTCATAAAAATTTACAGCTACAACTGTACAGTTAAAAGGGTCCCTGGATGCAAAAACTTTGAGAACCGCTGCTATAGGCTATATCTCAGAGGCTTTCATGCAACATTCATAACCAATAACAATACTATTAAATCTTAAATCTGTGGAATCTATAATAATCTAAAACCTAATAATGAAACCCATGTCTTCACAAGCTTCTCTCCAAGCCCATCTGACAATCCAGTACACAACACACAAGGTCCGTGTCTGCCAGAGGTTTGAGCTTTTTAAGGAGATTAAAAACAGCACACAATATGTTTATGATTTGCACATTAAAACTGAAAACATGGAACCTGTAAAATATCGGGGCTTTAAGACCATTTATGTCCTATGTTCATAGGCAAGGTCTGTGTCATAGTGTCATCAGATGTTTACAGCATAAAATAAGTGTAAGCTGATCAGATTCAGCATTTCACCTGGCATTCCTAGTCATCCCTAAACGTGATATTCAAGAGGCATGAAACAAGTGTAAACAGTCTCGTTCATTCATCTTCAGTAACCGCGTTATCCTGTGCAGGGTCACAGTGGATCCGGAGACTGTGCAGGGAATACTGGCCGTGAGGTGGGATGCCAGTCGATCACAGGACACCAAGCACACACACACACACACACACACACCCCTAAGAGCATTTTAAAACTCACCAGTTCATCTACTGGCATGTTTTCAGGAGGTGGGAGAAAACCGGTAAACCCGGAGGAAATCCACACAGACACGGGGAGTAAAACAGACTCAAAGTGTAAATACCTTGTGATCTTAGGTTGCTGTTATGAACTACATGTTTTTTTTTACATGTTATCTAATTTGAAGAATCAATCCCATAAAACCAAATATAGAAAATAACTACAATAACTCTCATCTTGAGACATTTAACAAAGCCTGCACAGAGGTCATATGATAGTGATTGTTGAAACTGCAGTCTTTCCTCTGTATTTCATAACTCATAAGTCATTCATAACAGCCATCTGATGTGTAATAAAGACAGCAGTTGTCTAGCATTTACATTTTTTCCCACTTATATTAATTATCACTGTTAACACTTGACTCCCTGACAATCTAATAGCTTAGCTATCAAGCTAAAGTCTCTGACTTGCAATACAGATCGTACATCAGTGCAAATACTGAGAGAAATTGAGATGTTTACAGGGTATATTTCTAGCTAGCTTCATAGCTAGAACGAGGAACAACTGCTGTATAAAGAACACGTAGCATTAGCTAGCTAACTCCTATACTAACTTAATTCCTCATGTCCTCTAAGGAAATAAAATGTGACGGCGGATTAAAAGTGGGTTTTACTCGGTTAACCGTATGAATAAACTCAAAAGCCAGTCATTCAGACTTAAACACTTAATTTTTGGTTAATATACACGCTTGCTAAGTTGCTTAGGCAGCCAGCATT
>CM040481.1:8672589-8754815 GCA_022758105.1 Pangasianodon gigas
ATATACATACTATCAGGATTACAATTTTTTCAAAACCAAAAAATTAATCTTTTGACATAATATAGACAGCTGCTTGATTACAGTTCTGGTTCTTGAGCAACCTCCTGGCGCATGCGCAAATAACATCTGTCGCTAATCATGCTCTACAGGCACGCTGAAACAGCTGTATATCACGATGATGAAATTATTTTGTCTATAAAGGGGAAAATGGAAACAATAACATCACAGTACAGTATAAACTTTGTACAGTGTAAACAAGCTTCCAGCTGTGAAGATGCTGTCTTTATGGAAAGACTCGACATCTAATTTAAAGAAGAATTTAAGCACGGAAATCATGTTAGCTAGGTTAGCTTAAATGATTTAGTATTAGTTAGTGCTTTGAAATTCCCTGGTTTGCATGATCACAGTTGTGGGTAAGGTTGCCAGCTGTGCTGAACGATCACCCCACTCCATCCATTCCTGGTACACAGGATGCTATAGTCAAAGCCAGTAAGGGGAACTCCTGCCAACCCTCCAAGGTCCATCAGTGAAATGAAGAACAACTGATCAACATGTATTTTGAAAAGGCCGAATGTACATGTAGATGGTATAGAATTTTTTTTAATGTTGTGTGTGATAGTAATGACATTTTTCCTTGTACTTGTTAACTTTAGTTAATGAAATTTGAATATATAAGAATGAAATACAAAGAATGTACAAAGAACTGGATTTTTTTGCTGAATCAAACTTTTATACAAATAATGTGTTTACTAAGAACATACTGTATAACAAATCTTCTAAGATCATGTTGCAAAATTATGAAAATTAATAATATTTTCAGTCTTCAAATTTTGGATTGGTCACTGCCTTTGCAGATATGTGCTCCACTGTCACTTCTCATTTCCATCATAACTTCAGCTGAAACTCTAAAGTTGTTCTCTGAAATGCTTTTGTGATGTTGCTGATGTTGTTCATATTGCATTTTTGCTTCTTAGTATTTAAAGAGGCATAAATTACATGCAGAGACGTATGTGTTTATTTGTTTAGTCTTTTTTCAGAGCATCGGCTTGGCCACACAATGGAGATTGAGAGAACGGAGAGTGCAGGAGAGCAGGGAGAGGCTATTGCAAAGCTTCAGCGTGAAGTTCGAATGCTGAAGGTAAGATTTATTGCAGAACAGCATCGCCTGGAAAAGGAGAGAAAAGCACATGAGAAGTGCCAAACGGAGTGGAATTCATGGAAGGAGACACTGTTGAGAACCTGGACAAGCCTAAACCAGGAAAACAAGAAAATACAGGAAGAACTGAAGGAGGCAACAATGAAGCTCACTGAAGAGAAAGCAAAGAGGGTACAAGAGAGAGAACTTGCAATGAAACAAATCAGTGACCTTGTAAAGTTAAACCAACAGCTAAGAGAGGAGCTGGCAATGAGGGAGGTGGGGGAGCTGAAGGAAACACAAAAATGCAGAAGTCCAAAAGAAAACTCAACAAGGAAAGCATAGTTGAAAATACTGAGAAAGAAAGGTAAGATAGCTTAGGCCCAGGAGCCTCTGAGGAGGACATGAGTGTGGAGAATAGAGACGAGAGGGCACTGGAAAAGGCCGTGTGGGATGTCTTTTGTTCAGAGATTCAAATAAAATACTTCTCCATACAATCTCAACATGTCTGCGTTTATTATCTGCTCACGTCTCACACGTGGCTATCCTCTTAACGTCTGATTCTCAATTTCTTGCATAGCATCTATAACATATCTCCTAACACAGTGCCATCTACTGGTTTCTTCATGAATAACAGGTATATTCAATGGATATCATCATATCCCCTTTTTCTTTAAACATAAATAAGTAAACTTAGCATTATTTGTAATACATAATAACTTGCATTCTGCATAAGATTTTAACTCAACATGATTATATTTACACTTTCTTATAGTGTTAATACAAATTTTCTTACAATCTATCAGGTCTTTTGATGTGTCTTGTAGATCTTCTGAGTACTAATGGGTGACTGTCTGATGTTTGTGTATCTGTATGTGACTCAGTGTTGCAGTCATTTGTTGTGGATCACGTACAGGGTGTCCCAAAAGTCTCCATACGTAGGGGACTATGTTTGCCAGCACCATGTCGGTTGAGCCTTCATCAGTGGATGTTCGTGGACGTCCACTTCTTGGTTTGTCTGCAACACTTCTAGTCTTTTTGAATTTGTTAATAAGTGTGGCAACAGTGTTGCGTGTGATGTGCTTGCCATGTTTCCTGTTAAAGTCCATCGCAACCTTGCAACGGCTCCCTGATCCAGCCATGAGAATGATTACAATACGTTTTATTTTGTCAAAGGCATTCTTCAAGGCCATCTGAAAAAAAAAAAAATATATATATATATATATATATATATATATATATATATATATATATATATATATATATATATATAATAACTAAGATTGAAAAATTTCAGAAGGCATTTAGCTACAAAGTGTTAATTTCCCCTATGTATGGAGGCTTTTGGGACACCCTATATTTGAATCAACATTGCTTTGATTCAGTTCTTTTACTTCTTTTTCAGTCTTCAGTAGATCACGTCGATTTCACCTGAAGATCTGTCCATCCTCTGTTTTCACAGCATATGATCTTGGAGCTACTTCCTGCATAACTGTGGCTTTCTTGCTCCAGTCTTCATGACTTTTAATTCTGACAATATCGTCCTTTACCGATGGTTGGAAACACGTTGCCATTCTATCATAATAGAGCTTTTGTTTTTCTTTCAGTTGCTTGAGTGCTGTCTTACCTTCACATTTCCTTTTTGTTTTTGAGCAAGGCAGTGTAGTGTGAAGTTTCCGATTCATCAGCATTCCCGCTGGGAACATACCACACTCTAGACGAGAGGTTCTGTAATGAAGCAAAGCTAGATAGGGATCAGACTTGCTGTCAGCAGCCTCTTTCAGAAGTTTCTTGGGAAATGCACTCCTTTCTCAGCTTTGCCATTGGATTGAGCAAGTGACATGCTTGAAGTCATATTGCTCTGAAAACTCTTGCCACACTTTCCCGCTAAAGCATGGGCCATTGTCACTGATAACAATCTGTGGTATGAGGTGTGTTGCAAAAATTAAATTTGCATGCATTAATATGCAGTTTGTAAGCATTCTCAAGAGTAAGGCCATTTCAGGGTAATTTGAAGAACAGTCAGTCATCACTAAATAGTTACTGCTTTTCAGATGGAAAAGATCCATTCCTACCTTCTCCCAGGGTGTTCTTGGTAAGTCTGGTATTATCATCCTTGGTCTGCTTATTTCTGAATTTTTGATATGTATCACACTGTCTCACCAGATTTTCAATGTCTTTATTGATTCCAGGTCAAAAGACTATGTCTCTCACTCTCTTGCACTTTTCTATACCTAGATGATTTTCTTTGTTGGATCAGAGAATTGCAGTACAGGTGCAGAGGTCAACGCTATTTTCAGCTGTTGCCATTCACTTTTGTGTTTGTCTGTCCACACAAAGTCTGTTGTTTTATGTAGGAGTTCTCTTGGTACGACATTTTGCAAAAAAGATTCGGAATGAACTTCCTTCTATAGATGACCATACCCATCACACTTTGTACTCCTTTTCTATCTGTGGGACTTTTCATTTCTAGTATTACATTGATCTTGTCAGTGTCTGGCTGTATTCCTTGATTTGACAGTTTATCCCCAAGGAACAAAGGTTCTTGTACACCAAACTGGCATTCGTTTCTGTTCAGTTTCAATCCATTCTCTCTGATTCTCTCTAGTACCTTGGTTAGTCTACAGTTGTGTTCCTGTAGTGAGGATCCCCATATGATGATCAGTATAAGATGGTCATCAGTATAAGCTCTGACTCCTTCAAACCCTTCAATTATATTCTCCATCTCCCTGTGGAAAATTTCTGATGCAGAGACAATTCCAAATGGTAGTCTGAGGAAAAAATATCTACCAAATGTGAGTTGAAGGTACAGTACTTTGTGCTGTCTTCGTCCAACCGTATTTGCCAAAATCCTTGTGAAGCATCAAACCTTGTGAAATACATGGCACCTGACATTTCATTCATTCTTTCTTCATGTTTTGGTATTTGATAATGCTAACGCTTTATGTTGTCATTCCGATCCTTTGGATCCATACACACTCTTATGTCTCCGTTCTTTTTCTTTACACACACCATTGAGTTCACCCAGTCAGCTGGTTCTTCTATTCTTTTGATAACTCCTAATGTGGGCATCCTGTCTAATTCTTCTTTAGACGATCTTTGAGCAGTGCTGGAACTCTGCATGCTGCATGTACTACAGGCTGTGCATTTTCTTTCAGCTGAATCTTGTATACAAACGGTAAGACACCAAAGCCTTTAATGAAACAAATCAGTGACCTTGTAAAGTTAAACCAACAGCAAAGAGAGGAGCTGGCAATGAGGGAGGTGAAGCAGCTGAAGAAAACACAAAAGTGCAGAAGTCCAAAAGAAGGAAAGCATAATTGAAAATACTGAGAAAGAATGGTAAGATAGCTGAGGACCAGGAGCCTCTGATCTCTGAGGAGGACATGAGTGTGGAGAATTCAGAGATGAGAGGGCACTGGAAAAGGCTGTGGGGGATGATCAAAAGGAAAGAGTGAAGCACCAAATGTGTTCCTCTGTAGGCCTTTGGAATGTGTGAGGGGGTGCCAAATATGACATATGCAAAATAAAATTTAAAAACAAAGTTGTTGTTCTTGAGTACCTTTGGACAATATGCACAGTTAATGTCTCTTCTGAAAGGTATCAATTTGTCAAAATTTAACTGAAGTATTACAGCAGCAGAGTAAAAGAAGACCGCTCCTGGCCCTGATGGAATATTGCCCTGTATTTTGATGGTGATCAAAATACAGTGCCTGAAAACGTTAGTCATGTGCAGCACACTCTCGAACAGTTTCAGTTCGCCTTAACAACTTTGGGATGAACACAGCAACCATGGTCAACTTTTACTTGTGCAAAATAGTGTCCCAACTGGGTTCATCCCAGTGTGGTTTGGCAATCTAAGTCTATGAGAACTATCAATAGTTCAGGCTGGTGGTGGTGGTGTAATGGTATGAGAAATGTTTTATTGGCACACACTTAATACCAGTCAAGTATCTTTTGAATGCTACAGCCTATCTGAGTTTTTTTACTGACCACATGCTTTGCTTTATGGCCCAAAATTTACCCATTTTATAATGGCTACTTACATGTTGTTGTCTTGTATGTTGTCTCTGAAAATTTTCCGGCTTTAATGTGATACAGCAAAATGAAAAATAAATAGAAATGTTTTAGGAAAAAAGAACTAATAAGGTAAGAATTTATCAACATAGTAAATCTTAATTTGGAAATTTTATTCTACTTTTCTTTGCAAACATTCTCCAGATCTATCAAATTGTGAGGAGACTTCCTTTACACAGCCCTCATCAAGTCATTCCACAGGTTTTCGATAGGATTTAGAGCTGGGCTCTGACTGGGCCATACCAAAATATCTTCTTCTTCTGAAGCCATTCCTTTGTTAACTTGTGCTTTGGATTTGTGCTTTGGGTCATTATCATGCTGGAAAGTGAAAATTTTCTTCATCTTCCGCTGTCTAACAGAGGCCTGCTGGTTTTTTGCCAAAATAAATTGGTATTTGGAGCTCACAGCATGATGCTGCCACCACTATGTTTCACCGTGGGTATGGTGTTCTTTCGGTGATATGGTGTCTTGTTTTTATGCCACATATGTCTTTTAGAATTATGCTCAAAAACTGTTACCTTGGTCTCATCAGACCATAACACATTTTGCCACCTGGTTTGGAGTGATTTAGTTGAGCTTGGATGTTTTTTTTCATGAGAAAGGGCTTCCGTCTTGCCACCCAACCTAATAGCCCAGACATGTAAAGAATATGAGAGATTGTTGTCACATGCAGCGTGTGAGCAGTACTTGCCAGATATTCCTGCATCTCCTTTAATGTTGCAGTAGGTCTCTTGGTAGCCTCTCTGATAAATAAATAAATAAAATAAATCCTACAGAAACAGCTGATCTTTATTTGGGGTTAATCAGAATCACTTCATTGATAACAGGTGTATGATCATTACCTTTGAACACAAGTTTGAATGTGATTGGTTAATTGTGAGCACAGTCACAAGCTCCATTATAAATGGGTGTGCACACTTATGCAACCAGGTTTTTCTTTTTTTATCCTTTTTCCCTAGAATGTTTCTATTTGTTTTTCACTTGAATTTTGGTGGTTGCTATGTCACATTAAAGGCAGGAAAATATCTGACATGATTTATCTTGTTTTTTAAAATTTTTTTATTTTTTTAAATTATTTTTTAAAACATCACAAAAACCTGCAATTTTAACAGGGATGTGAAAACTTTTTATAACCAGTATACTTCGATGGCCTCTCCAGTCACCAGATCTATGATAGTAAGGTGTCAGAACACACAGTGCATTGCAGCTTGCTGTGTATGTCGCTGCGTAGCTGCAGACCGGTCAGAGTGCCCATGCTGACCCCTGTCCACCACCGAATCAGTACTAGACAGCATCAGTACTGGACCATAGAGCAATGGAAGAAGGTGGCCTGTTCTGATGAATCACATTTTCCTTTACATCATGTCGATGGCCGAGTGTGTGTGTGTCGCTTACCTTTGGAAGAGATGGCACCTGGATGCACTATGGGAAGAAGGCAAGCTGGTGGAGACAGTGTGATGCTCTGGGCAATGTTCTGCTGGGAAACCTTGGGTCCGGCATTCATGTGGATGTGTTGACACGTACCACCTACCTAAACAGACCAAGTACACCCCTTCATGGCAACGGTATTCCCTAATGGCAATGGTCTCTTTCAGCATGATAATGCACCCTGCTACACTGCAAAAATTGTTCAGGAACGGTTTGAGGAACATAAACAGTTCAAGGTGTTGATTGGCCTCCAAATTCCCCAGATCTCAATCTGATTGAGCATCTGTGGGATGTGCTGAACAAACAAGTCTCTTCCATGGAGGCCCCACCTCACAGCTTACAGGACTTAAAGGATCTGCTGATGTCTTGGTGCCAGATACCACAGCACACCTTCAGAGGTTTTGTGGGGTCCATGCCTCAACAGGTCAGAGCTGTTTTGGCGGCACAAGGGGGACCTACACAATATTACACAGGTGGTTTTAATGTTATGGCTGATTGGTGTATGTACAACAATTATGTAATGCAATCATCTAAACACAGACCAGAATCACAAAGGAATGTTTTCAACACCTTGTGGAATGTGTGCTATGAAGAATTGAGGCTGTTCTGAGAGCAAAGGGGGGTCCTTACCCATTACTAGTAAGTAGCTGGTAAGTGTATATCATAATTCATAATTTTTCCAGTCCTTGTATATTTTAACCGTTTGTTCCTTGCATTAAATTGAAACTTACAAAAACAGAAAAATTACTCATTTTTGAAACATGATTTTGGCCTGAATTGCCATCTAATCATTATTAAGAATAAATTAACCATTCGGGTTCCTTATTGGTTTGGATGAATGGGTGGAGCTAAAATGCTGATTGCGTCTCATTGGTCAACCTGCATGAGCTCATTTTTCTGCAACCCTACCAGTCAAAATACAGTCCCCTCCGAAAGTATTGGAACGGAAAAGCCAGTTCTTTTTTTTTTCTTTTTCTTTTTTTTTGCTATACACTGAAGACATTTGGGTTTGAGATCAAAAGATGAATATGAGATAATAGATCAGAATTTCAGCTTTAATTTCCTGATATTTACATCTAGATGTGTTAAACAACTTAGAACATAGCACCTTTTGTTTGAACCCACACATTTGTTCAAGTGATCAAAAATATTGGAACATGTGACTGACAGGTGTTTCTTGTTGCCCAGGTGTACCCTGTTAGATTGACTGTTTAAACAATTAATAGCTCTAAATCTACTCTTGGTTTGAGCCCTGGGTTTCATGTGTGAAGACTGCATTTGTTGTTAAAAAGGATAAACCAACATGAAGACCAGAGAGCTGTCTATGGGAGAAAAGAAAGCCATTTTGAAGCTGAGAAAAGAGTGAAAATCGATCAGGGCCATTGCACAAGCAGTGGGCATAGCAAATACAACAATTTGGAATGTCCTCAGAAGGAAAGAAACCACTGGTATACCAACAACCAGACATCGAACAAGTCGGCCAAGGAAAACAACAGCAGTTTATGACAGAAACATTGTGAGAGCTGTGAAGAAATACCCTAAAACAACAATCATCACCAACATCCTCCACAGGGCAGGGGTTAAGGAATCACAATCAACTGTATGAAGAAGACTTTAAGAGCATTAATATAGAGGCCATAACACAAGATGCAAACCACTCATCAGCAGTAAGAATCAGAAGGTCTGATATAAATTCACACAGAAATACAGAGATGAGCCACAAAGGTTCTGGAACCAAGATTAACCTCTAGCAAAGTGATGGAAAGGCCAAAGTGTGGAGAAAGAAAAGATCTACTCATGATCCAAAACATACAAGCTCATCAGTCAAGCACGGTAGAGGTAGTGTCATGGCTTCCATGGCTTCTTCTGGAAGAATCAGGTGCACTGATCTTTACTGATGATGTAACTCATGATGGTAGCAGCAGTATTAACTCAGAAGTCTACAGAAACATTCTGTCTGCCAATTTACAGAGAAATGCATCCAGTCTAAGTGGGAGGAACTTCATCATGAAGCAAGACACACTGCCAATACAACAAAGGACTTCATCAGGGAAGAAAGTGGAAGGTATTAGACTGGCCAGGTCAATCACCAAACCTAAGCCCAGTTGAGCATGCATTTCAACTCCTGAAGAGGAGACTGAAGGGAGAACAAACAACTAAGCTGTGTTACAAGCCTGGAAAACCATCACAAAAGAAGAATGTAACAGTTTGGTGATGTAACAGTCAGTAGGTTGGCGGCTTGATGCAGTTATTGCAAGCAAGGGATCTGCAACCAAATATTAAGTGTTATTTACTTTAAGACTATCTGTTCCTATAATTTTGCTCACCTAAAAATTGGGTGGTCTGGCACAAAAGGTGCCATGTTCTAAGTTGTTTAACAATCTAGATGTAAATATCAGGAAATGAAAGCTGAAATGAAAGCTGAAATTCTGATCTCATATTCTCATATTCTGATCTCAAACACAAATGTCTTCAGTGTATAGCCCAAAAAAAAAGCCTTGCCGTTCCAATACTTTTGGAGGGGACTGTAAGAGTCTAACACTGTTAAACTTCCAGGGCTGCTAAAGCTTTTTTATGGAAGTGACAGAAAATGTAATTCATAATAAAAGATTTGTGCTGTGATTTATGATTTGTGTACCCACTGACTGTTACATCACCAAACTGTTACATTCTTCTTTTGTGATGGTTTTCCAGGCTTGTACCACAGCTTAGTTGTTGTTTGTTTTGGGGGGGCTTCTTGTGAAGGCTAATTATCTATAGGTTAACAAAAAGACGGTGTGGGTGGTGTGGGTGGGGTGAGGAAATGAGGTGGTAACTGCTAATGTTACACAACAAAACCATATTGTCTAAGCTTTCTTGCCATTCATAAAAGAAAATACCCAAGACATGATACATTTCTGAAATCTGCAAGCTGCTGATCTACATGTTAAGGAAATTTTTTTTTCATATTCTAAAGAAACATGGCCTACCATTTTATGAAGACTGACTGAAAACCATTTTTATTAGCATTTGGTAATTTGGGAAGCATATTTTCATTCATTTAGGCTTTTAAATAAAGTATTTAGATGTCCTCAGGGTTATTCGAAAATAAAAATGTAAAAAACTGCTTAACTGATAAGTATTCACTCCCTCAGTGTGAATTGTCCTTTTGAAGCAATTATAGATTTGAGTTGTCTCAGATGTGTCTCTATGAGCTTTGCACATTTTGATTTTGGCATTTTCTTCCATTCCTCAATGCAAATTTTCTCCAACTTTGAAAAATTAGATGGAAAATGTTGGTGAACAGCAATTTTCAGGTCATGCCACAAATTTTCAATTGGAAATCTGTGGACAGTTAAGTCCGGGCTTTGACTCGGCCAGTCCAAAAACACAAAACTTTCAAGCCATTCCTTTGTAGTTTTTACCCTGTGCTTTGGCTCATTGTTCTGTTGGAGCATATAGTTTCACCCTAAAGGCAGATATCTGGCTGACTGGAACAGGGTGTCCTCAACAATTTGGTTATACAGTATCTGGCTCCATCCATGTTGCCTGTGATGGGAACAAGCTTTTCAGTTCTTCCTGCTGAAAAGCAACTGCATGATGCTACCACCACCATGCTTCATCACAGGAATTATGTTACCTGGCTGTTGGGCTGTATTTGGTCTGCACCAAACATTATCCTTTGCTTTTAGACCAAATGGCTTTTGGCAACTTTACTCTCATCAGACCACACAATCTGTCTCCAAAAGCTCTCAGATCTTAAAACATGGCCTTTCCCAATTCACCATTCTCCACTTACTGTATTTTAAGTCTGTCACCTGTAACCTGAACCATGTTTGGTAATTTAGGACATCATGTTAAATGATAAACATGATTTGAACTAATATTAAGCTTATTTTCTTACAGTAATACATGTATGTATATCTCCATCATAAATATGTAGAATAAATTATTCATGACAATTTTATAACTTTTTGAAACAAAAAATAGCCAAAGGATATGTCATTTTTCCCCCTTCTGCCAAGATTTTGGGGTCAGATTCCTGTTTGATACTGATTACACCCCCTTATATAATGTCACATGAATTAAGTCATGTTATTTCTCTCAGGCACTTCCTACTGCAAAGCCTCAGTTACATAAGTTTTGACTTTTTTTGACTTTTCACAGGCCAGAAAACAAATGCGGTTAAGTTTAAATCTCCCAATATACAGGAATTCACGCTATATCAGGAAGGTTTTCCTCCAACCCAAAAGATTTACACTCACATTACACTTACACTAACAGCAGTAATAACAAAATTAGTAAAAGTGCTGTTAATATGAATTCACATTTGAACTCAATGTAACTGGTTAAGAAAAAAAAAAAACACTCAAATACATTCTACGGTACACACTGACTAATGTGTCTGACATTTTAAAGTAAAATTTTAAAGTTCAAAATATTAATGTGTTGTCATCAAAATGAGTTTTGTTCATTTGTTTTTTCACACTAGAAGGAGTCTCTAGATGCAAATCATGCTACAGCATGCTAGCTTAGCTTGAAGACTCATTTGTCTTTGACTGCCATCTAGTGGACAAATTATGTAACAACTTGATAAAACTTCATAATTTACTCTTGATGAATATATGAGTAAATGAATAATATAATTTTGAAAGACTCAAATTGAAAAAGTCAGAGGAAAAAAGTAAAAAAAAAAAGTCAAAAAGAAAAAAATTTCTAAAGGCCTATTTGGGTGAAACGTACATGCACTTGACAAGTTCAGATTATCCATTTCACTGAATACACATTCATCATTTTGGGGGATTTTCTCCAAACATAGAGCATAAAAACTAGCCATATTGACCAACCTGTAAGCGGCACAGTAACTCAACTGTCTGGCATTGCACTGCTTATCTAATTAAACATGACAATTTGGTTAAAAAAAAAAAAAGACAAATATTATGACTTTTGCTATTATTTTTTAAAACCGTGTTACAGAAATAAATTACTAGTGTATTGGACAGATTTTCCAATTTAATTTATTTATATACATTAATTAATTTATAGATTATTATTCATTTATAATAATCAATACATAATATCCTGCTTATATTTAGCTACGTAGCAGTTACTTTTTGTTAACCTATAGATAATTATCCTTCACAAGACCACACATCTTAAATCACAACACAAAAAAATGTATTATTAATTTAACTTTCTGTCAGGGTTGTAGTGTAAGTTTCAGTGTAATGCAAGCTTTTCCCCACACAGGTACAGCTCTCTCATGCTGGTGTCCTGTGTGGTGTTGTGAAATGCACTTTAGCTGAAGGAGCATATTTACTCTACTCTACTGTAGCATTTTCATCTTTCATCTACTCTAAACTAGGGCTGCACAATATATCGAAATTATCGAAATATCGCAAATGTAAATATCGTTAAATAAATGTATAGGGCTTGTATTAACTGAATGATTTTAATACTTCAATAAGTTACAAAAAGTCAGTTTTAGGGCGATGCAGTTAGCAGAGAATGCTTACTTTTCCTCAAAAGAACCTGAAACATGTATGCTGATTAAGTCAGTTTCAGTTTTTAAATATATAAATATAATTAAAATTGATTTTACACACTTATAGCATTATCGCACCGCATATCGCGTTTTTCTTCGATATTATGCAGAACTACTCTAAACTCTGAGAGCTTTTGACAGTAAAAGTGTTTTTGTTGTTGTTTTGCGCTTGTGTTATTACACGCCTGGGCCGCTAGGGGGCGGAGTGCTGGAGCGCTTTCCCGGGTGAAAGCCTCTAGTGGCCACAGGCTGCGTTGCAGGTGGCTGTTGTGTTGTCGTGCAGGGGAAGGGGAAGTGCAGGCTACTTACTGCTACATCTCAAGTGAGAATGTAAACATCGGAGCATAGTGTGACTGAAATGACTGACCACTTCAAATATGCGCTGGCTTTTGGACAATAAGGTAATGGTGTTTGTTTCTGCATGACCGTCGCTAAGCTCGGGTCCGGTGCAGGCTGAGCCGCGAGGTGGGCGTTAACGCGCTGCTGTAGCGCGGCTCTGTAACGCACACGGCCTTGTTTAGCTGCAGCCATTAGCACGTTAGCAGCGGAGTTTACAGGTTAATGTTTGTAGCAGACAGCTGGCAGCAGCAGCAGCAGCAGTAGTGCTTTTCCCCACGTCTCAGACGAATGAAGTCGCTGAACCGTAAAGTGAGTTTGTTAGGTGTCTGCGTGCTGTTGGCGCGTGACCCGGTAAAAGCAGCTCTAATGAACGGCGGCTGTGAGAAACGCGAATTGTTATGAACATACACTGCTTAGCTGATTAGCTTAGCCGCAAACACGGCCTGTGTGGTGGTTTGAAGCAAACTTGCTACTGAGCATGTGACTTGCTAGTGCGTTTTATAGGTGGTTAACTTTCAGTAAACACATCGGACATTCTAGACACTAGTGGTGTATTTACCTAAAAACCTGTCAGCTTTGCAGGCTGTAGTCGGAGTTTGCTTGCTAGCTCTCTAACACTCGGCTAGTCAGGCCTACTATAGCGTGCTAGTTCGGATTTAAGTTTTTTTCCTACCTGCATTCTGACTAGTCCAAATTCCTATCCTAGGATTGGCTGATGATATCCCGTCTCTTGGATTATGATTGGCTGGTGTTTCGTCCTCATACAGTCCAGTTTGCGGCTTGTTTACGGTCATGAACTTCTAGCCAATCCTAGCGCAGGAGGCGGGACTTGCCGGAATAACGGTGGACATATGTAATGCTTATAAATACATTAGTTTGTTGTAGCTTTTCTATTTCCTGTGACTTTAAAAAGTCTTCTTTACTTATTTTTATGATTTCTCTTAGATTTATGGCGGCAGGTCACACTTTACAGGAGGCCAGAGGAAAGCAAGCTAGATAGCGTTACTGTAAACAGCCTGCATTCAGGCTGATCAATGAGCAGCAGCAGTGTCAGGTGACTCTTTATTAACTACACAGTGTCACTGATATGTTTTCAGAACAAAACTCTGGCACTGCTCCATCATTTTAAAACATTTATTTAAGAATGATCATTATCCATCCATTTATCTTCAGTAAAGACTTTATCCTGCTCAGATTCATGGTGAAACTGGAGCCTATCTGCAAACACTTCTGTGATGGATAGATCCGAGGCGTCCCATCCAGAGTGTATCCACAGCAAAAAGTATATAAAGTATATAATAATCCAGCTATGAAAGTATATAATAATCCAGCTATGAGCCTGGTGCTCTGTTAAGTAGTATTTGGTGGAGATATAACCTGTTAATGACATGGATGTGGCCCATTTTTCACCTACATGCATAATTACGTATGTACGTTATGCTTATAGTAGTGGAATAAAGTCACCAGAAAAGACACATTGTTAGTCATTGTGTTACAGTTAATTGACCACAACCTAAAATAAGTGATTGTTGCAAGGCAGCTACATCCCAGAGATGACTTGGCCATTACTGTGTTGAACAAATCAGCAGCCCAGGACAGGCATATTTTGTGTCCAGGCTGTATGTTATTACATTACATTAGCCGCCACTTTTTAGTCCAGTGAAACAGGTTTCCTGTTCATCCAAAACATGGCCCTGGCCATCATACCGGAGCTTCCACATGCTTGGTGGGCTAACTAATGAATTTCTCATTTGTCCACCCCTGCATTATCTGGCACGGTTGTGATTAATTTACATTAATTTAATAAAATGTATTTTCCTTCTATGTTCTTCCTTATCTTCTTCTAGAGCAGTCTTAACAGTGGAAGCATTCATGGATGTAGTTGGCACATTTAACCATTTGATTCCCAGTGATCAGTTGGAAGACTCCCTGCTCCTTGGCCAGAACCTGGAATGTGAAGCAAGTGATGAGTTTGCATCGAGCCACAGCCTGCCAGGAGATTCGCTCAAGAACATGCTCAGTGACAAGGATCCTATGTTTGGATCTGCCAGTGCACAGTTTCATCTCTTGGAAAATGATGATGCTAACTTTCAGCTCTCCAGCTCATTAGGTGCAAAAACATACTTTACTAATAAACATTAACATCTAAAAACTAGCAGGGTCTAAGAACATGTAAAGGTTTTAAATTGTTTTTTGATTTTTCTTATTGTTTTAGACAATGACATGAATGCTTCAGGCTTCAGCCAGACTTGTGCTGATGGGGACGAGACTCCGGCCAAGTTTCCCCGAGGCAGGAGGAAAGGTGCCACTCAGCTACAGAGGAAGCAAACCGGTAATGAGAGAGAGCATTAGCAATCTAACAGTTTACGACCAAGATCTTAATATTACATTCTGCAAAACTTCTAGTACTAAAATTAAATGATTAAAGGTTTTATGGTTTGGAATTTTCATGTTACGATAACCTAGTCTAAAAATAGCATGGTTTGAAGATATTAATGAATCTTTGAAAAAAAAAACAAACAAACCCAAGCCCATTGGTGACAATTAAAGAAAAAATTTGTTATGAAACCTTGTGTATAGCTTATAACCAAAAAAAAAAACCCAGAAAGAAACAAAAAGATCAAATCCCCTCAATGTTCATCTTGCTTAGAATATTTTGAGAATGACTCAAAATAAAAGAAATAAAATAAAATCTGTTACATTGTCAGTATTTGTCACAGTGCTGCTTAGCCAAAAGGTGATAGCTGTTTCGTGCAGTGCCATGTTTTTCTGTATGTTTGTTAGGGTGTTGTATCATAGTTACAAACATGCTAGGAGCAGCAGCAGACATATCAATGTTACAGCCAAAGGGTTTTCAGTGCAGCCGCGTCCCTTTCGCATAGTAGTAGTAGTAGTAGTAGTGTTAGTATGATTTAGGTGGAGTCCAGAGAGTGGGTTGTGAGATCCGGCCTACATTTTTGAGGAGTCGCAGCTGGACATAAAAGGAACTTGACTGGGTAAAAAAAATGAACTGGTAAATGGAAATGCATTTTAATCTTGTATTTTGATAAAGTCAGCCATCATACACTGTAACTAACTGTGAAACTGTGACACAGTAACAGCTCTATAAACAATACATCACTTGTTTTGAAAGGATGCTTAAATCTATAATAACATATTTCTCAGTAATTAGCTGGTTTTCTGGCTGTGCTCAATGTGGGGAAAATTATAGGGTTTGTTTTTAAACTGTAATATGGTATAAACACATTTTTTTACAATAATATAATGGCTGGGTGTGAGTTTTATTATAGAGCCATTCATTCTTGATACATCAGGTGGATTATGATTGTCATAAAACAAAATTGACTGGTTCAGACTTACCATTAAAGTTTTTTTATGTCTATTTTTAAGCCTTTTCATCTAGAGGCCGAGGTAGAGGTGGACAGACAAGGCGCCCTGGTCCATTTAGAGGAGTTTCCACTGAAGCGCTTTGCCAAAAATCTGGCCGGATATCTGGTGTAAAGGATGACGAAGAACCAGGATCAAGTAGCATCTCAATAGAGGAGATGCGCATGGAGAAACGGGAAGACTTGCTGAGACGTCGGTTTAATGTCCATGAAGTTGACCCATCGATGAATCCTGTGGTCGTGTTGAGGCGTTTAACAGTGACGGTAGGGGGCTACAAAATTGAACTGTTGCCTGGACCTTCTCACACTTCTGGATCATTTAATACAGGCACTCTTCAGTCTCTGAGCTTCCAGGACGATTCCCTGACCACTGAAAGCAATGGGTTCGACCTGGGACAGGCCCAGGCTTTTGATGTGCATTCAGCCCCAGACGTTGTTAAAGAGCTTAATGTCACTGAGCGTGGAGCTAATGAAATGCCAGTGGATTTAGGGCCATATGTAAATCCGAATGAAGTGCAACACACCAACGGTGCGAAAGAAGTAACCACGGACACCAAAACGGTTGACCAAAACGATGCCGAAAAGCTGAGTGATGACAAATCAGAAAGAAAAAATGTCAAGACAGATAAAATTGCTGCTAAAAAGCTCATGAAACCCAAGCAGCCACTGGGTATAACCAAAAACAAACACCTTAGCAGAGCAGGCATCCTGCAGAAGGGATCGAAGCTTCACAAACCACAAGATAAAAAGATGCAAAAAGCTACAGCAGAAAATCAACAACACATCAAAGGCAAGCCAAATAGCATAGGCCTAAAACGGCCAGCTCTGTCTCTCAAACCCAAACAAGCCTTGAAACCACAAAAGGAGCAAGTCTGTGATCCGGTGAAACATAATGTCAGCCCCTCTGTTCCATGCTCTCCCACAATAAATAGGAAGGCGTCCTCCGATTCCAGTCCTGGTACTAAAGCAGTTGTGAATAAATCTCCTTCTTCGGTAAAGAAACCACAAAATCCATCACCAGCGGGGATCAAACAAAGTCAGTCAGTGAAGGATGGCCCAACAGAGGAAGAACAGGAGAAAACAAAAATCAAGAAACCAGAAAAGATCCTGCAGAGACAGAGAAGCAGAAGCAGCAGAAGCATTTCTATAGATGAACCTGAGCTATTCATCCCCGATAATGCTCCTGTTGTGAAGAAGGGGCCTGCAGAGGGGGAACCTACACCTGCTTCTGAAAATGAGACAGCGTGGGATTCAAGCAAACAATGTGGACTATGTAATAAACCACACAGCAATAGGTATGTTCCTTAACTTCCACAGAACAACCTGATACTTCAGGCTAGATGTTAGGTAAATATTAGGTTGTCATAAATTTTTGTATAACAAGCTCACTACATGAATCAGTATTACCTTCTCCAAGGGGGTCTTTATAAAAATGCTCCCACAATACTTAAGAATGAACTATGTATAGGGTACTCCACTGTTCCTGGGCCTAGCTGTACCCTAGCACTGTACGTTTTGGTGTTCTCCCTGCTCTAACACACCTGATCCAACCAGTCGGCTTATTACCAGGCCTGAGTAAATGTGGGTGTGTTAAAGCAGTCAAAACACTAAATGTGCCAGGGCTGCTCCAGGACATAAACCTTTAACATTACTGCCATAGATGCACACTAGATACACACTACTATATGATGTAAATTACTTCCCAGGACAGTGCTGTAAGTAACAGTAAGCGTATTTTCAGATTTATGGTAGGCTGTGGGCGCTGTGATGACTGGTTCCATGGCGACTGTGTTGGACTGGACCTGGCTAAAGTACAACAAATGGAAAAGGATGACCAGGAGTTTGTCTGTCTTAAATGCTGTGCCGATGAAGTTGGGAAAGGCAACACTGAGAATACAGACAACAATTCAGCACCAGATCAGAAACAGGGACCCGAAGCATCAGTCACAGCTGGTGGAATCCGGCCCTATAGGAAGGTAAGACTCCTGTTCCTGGATCAAACGCAATCGTGCTTATGGTTACTTCACTCAAATATTGTCTCTGTCTTTGACAGAAAATGACTAATGGCTGTTGTTTAGACTTACACTGCTATAGTATATGTTTTTACATTTATCTGTAAGCATGGGACAGCCAGTATGGTCCAGTTAGAATCTAGAAAATGTTCATGGGTATAATGTCTAACACCTGATTAACATCTGGGAGAGTTTATGTCCTATTCTAAAGACTTATCAGAAAAGTTCTGATGCCTCCGGCACTGCATGGTTTCTTGTTTGGGTGAGATAATACTTTAAATCATCAAGGGCCTAATAATAGTGTGTTGAGTGTCAGTGAAATAAATGACTATGCATAGAGCTGTTAGCACTGTTCAGTCAGTTGGCAGTTTTATGTAAAGCTAGAATGCCCAGGACATTTTTTTTGGTTAAAAATATAAAAAAGCATTTTTGAATCGGGGAGGAAAGTAAGCTACAACCTGATGTTCCTGAGCTGCCGAGAGCCACCCTGACACTCCTGTAAAATTAACTCTAAGTTAGAGCTGTCAGCTTTGAATTGAAATTTAGAACGCGCTCGTCCCATGCCGGGTGAGACAAGTCCTTCCTCATGGTGTCTGAAAGTAGTACAGCCAAAGACCCAGCCCCAAATTTTCAGTACAACTTAACAGAGATGCCTTCAATTGTGTTTAAGCCAGATATCTTGTAATACTCTGCTTCAGACACACAAGGAGCCCCACGGACAGCTTGTAAACTCACTCTGCAGAACTGAACGAGCAGTGTGCTGATGGATTATAACAGAGAGAAGCCATTCTCCTTCATCATGGTCCTGTGTTTTAGCTTGTGCTAAAACATTAGCAGTGAATTACTGATGCTTTGGAAATATTGTTGCTATGGTTTGCATCACTTACATTGTGTCTTCGCTTAGCCTACATGCCGTACATGCACACTGAATGTGAATTCCTCATGTGATATTTCGTACCTATTCATTTTCAGTGGGGAATCATGAAAAATATGCAAGGGATTGTGACGGCAAGTGGAAAGAACCTGATTTGCGGAGCCACCCTGATAAAAATAACACTATCAATAGGGCTTAAGTGATATTTCTGTAAAGTGTTTGGATCAATTTCTGCCATGAGCTATTACATAAAAGATTTTAAAGTGACTTTCAAAAAGTGGTTGGGACAAAACTGGGCATATCATGATGTCCCCAATCTAAGTTGCACTGGTTTTGCCCTCACTTGACATGTATGTTAGTCTCATACTTTCCTTGAAAGGGTTTGTTAATTTCTGTATATTTCCAGGTTTATTTTATAAGCACAACCCCATAAGGGCATTAAGGGATTCCTTTGCTTCTGCTTATTTTCGTATCCATTTTTGTATTGACCACATTTCGATGCACTACACAGATCAATAACCATCTTTTGCACCAGAATTTGGCATTCTGCTTATTTGAGTGGGAGATCTGTATGTCTATATGGTGTGACAAACAGCAGGGTAACTGTTCTGTCACTTTAAACCAGGACTCAGCAGAAAGACGATCATCAGGGGATTCAGCAATGAAAACTGGTAAGCTTCTTATTTCCCTTGCATAAGGTGAAAAACATGCATGAATAAACATCTGAAGTTCATTAAATACTTGTTTGGTTTTCTCAGGGTCAACTGTGAAGCATGAGGTGAAGAAGGCTAAAATTTCTGTTCCAAGCTTAAAGAAGCCATCCACTGGACAAATCAGGAGGAGTGTCCGAGACTCACTAGAGGAGATTCTCCTGAAAAGGTATGGAATGTATTAACATACTAGCCTTTTATTGTCACTTTGTACTGGTATTTAGGCTAAAGGTTTGATCAGGACTTAGTGACAAGTATGGAAATTTGTGTCGGATGATATATTGAACAATGAAAATGTGGTAGTGTATTAAATCATTGCCGTGTGGCTTTACAATTTATTGTGACATGCTCTTATTTAATCAGCTATTAACATGATTAATTATTTTCATTAACCACTTGCTCAAAGGCTGAAGGAATCAGACTTGAAGATTTCAAAAGAGAAGCCAGCTGAACTGGCTAAAGGTACAGAAAAAGAGCTTTTTGCCCTCTTCCAAGGTGTCGACAGCAAGTACAAGAACAAATACCGAAGCTTGATGTTCAATCTCAGAGACACAAAGAATAATGTAAGAGCTTTTTTCCATCCTCATATTGGATCCTGTGTTGCAACAATAATAGATTTATAATTCTGTCCAACTGATTTCCAGGCTTGCGCAAACTCTTAAACATATATAAGTAATTTTGTGCCCAAAAGTTGACAGTAAGTAAACACAAATGCACAACCTCTTCCAGGTGTTATTCAAACGTGTTCTCAAAGGGGAGATTCCTCCTAGAGGTTTGGTTCGTATGAGTGCAGAAGAATTAGCCTCCAAGGAACTGGCTGCATGGCGACAACGGGAGAATCGACATGTAATTAACACATAAATATAGATACATATTTTGGACTAAAAATCTATCCAATATTTAAAAATTTGTAGTATACCTAAGCATTTTTGATATTAACTGTCCTTCACTGTCAATCCTTTTTGCAGACAATTGAAATGATTGAGAAAGAACAGCGGGAAGTGGAGAGGCGACCAGTCACCAAAATCACACACAAAGGGGAGATTGAAATTGAGAACCAAGAACCTGCAAAAGCCCCTGAGGCCTTGGTAAGACTGCATGAGCTTCTTCTGTAGTCAAGCCATATGTGGTCAATAGTCAAGCCATATGTCCAGGTTAGAGTAAGACGTGTCTCCCTTCTCCCTTCAGCCTGATGCTGCCCCTAAAGTTATTGAGGTTTCTGAGGAAAAAACTCCAGAATCAAAGGCAGAAAGCCCCAAGAAGGCTAAAGATACAACAAGCTTGCACAAGTCTCATCTTTTTGATCTTCACTGCAAGATCTGCACAGGTAGCATGTTTAAACCTTAAAAATCTTGGCTGTCATTGATTTTTTGAATTTAATTTCAATGCTTTTTTTCTTTCAAGGCCGAATGGCTCCACCAGTGGAGGAGGCAACCACTAAGCCTGTCAAAGTGGCCACAACTGTCATTAGAAGGCAGTCTACAGTTACAGAAGGAGAGGGCCATGAACCCACACCCACATCTCCACCTATTGCTCCATCGGCCCTGGTGGATGACTTGTCCCTGAGAGCGATGGAAGAAGGCCTTCTTAACTTCCCTGCTTATGAGTCAAGGTAAAAGTGATGAGTGCTCTAGAGAAACAGCTTCGGCTTGTGAATGTTCTGTATTTGAATCTTAATATTTAAGTCAGAGATCCTTGCAATGGACTATATTGCAATAGTAAGGGTGATGTTTAGAATGTAGCCTGACCAATTTGTGTCTTGTATGAACTCTTGAAATACAGACTACCAGAGACTACAGCTGCTGCTAGGTGCACTAACAGCTGGGTGTTTTACTTCACTGTAAATTTACTGAGGCTTACTGAGAATATCATTGATATACATTTTTTGTAACAAAAAATCACAGTGTATGAGTATACTAGTAGCATGTGTGTAAAACCATCATCAGCAGTCAGTAAGCAAACAATATTTGGTGTGTACATGCATATGGCCTTAAGTAGGTAATTGCCTGGTGCAGAACACTGAAGGTTTTATGTTATCATGACTTCCAGGAATTTTCATGATGTAATTAAGGCACTGTTTCCTTACAGGTTGGAAAGTGCTAGCAGTAAAGAAGATACAGTTGCATTCCTCGCTGGTTTAGAAACGTTATGGAACGGATATATAGACATGCCATCTGTAGCTCGGTACCTCACAAAAGCTTACCCAGTCTCTGGAATTTTGGACCACCTATCTGAGGTAAGTGTCATTCGAAACCAGTCATTTTGACATTTTAATTTAAGGCAAGCTTTAATTTCCCTCATGCTGATGTTGCAGGATCTGCCAGACACAATCCAGGTTGGTGGAAGGATCTCTCCCCAAACAGTCTGGGACTATGTGGAGAAAATCCGTGCCTCTGGTACAAAGGTGAGAATGAGTTGCTTGCTGTGCGTTCGCTAATATGAATATATGACTGCCACATCTTATGGTCTGCTGTGTTTCTGATCCTTCAGGAAATATGTGTAATTCGCTTCACTCCAGACACAGAGGAAGATGAGATCTCGTACACCTTGCTGTATGCCTATTTCAGTAGTCGCAGACGATACGGTGTTGTTGCCAACAACCGCAAACAAGTTAAAGACATGTATCTTATTCCTCTTGGCTCCAGTGAAAAAATCCCACATCAGATTGTTCCGTTTGATGGCCCAGGTGAGACTTGATTTACTTTGCACTGATGACTCTTAAACTCTCCTGACTACTGACTTATTTTTTCTTTCATAGCAAGTATTGAAGGTAGAGTCATCAGAAAAGCAATGATTTGGTACCTGTCAAAACCCAGGAGTGAACTCAGTTAATGCAGCATATCATTTAAAATTGTATTTCAAAATGCTTGGTACTTCTTTATATCCAAATAAAAGCTAATATTGACCTGTATCCACTCATACATGTCATTCTAAACTAAGTTTTTTTGTCTGATAATTTGTAACAGGGTTAGAGACTAACCGACCAAACCTTCTCTTGGGACTAATCATTCGCCAGAGGCCCAAAAGGGACTTTGGGGTCCTCCTACCAAGCGAGGCTAGTGAACCTCAAAATTTCTTGGTGGAGAACAAACCTCAGGTAGACCCTATCCAGAAAGCTGTGGTGGCCCGAGATGAGGAGAAGGACTTCATAAGCAGTCTTGGACGGATACAGAAAAAGGACAGTGCAAATCTTAGCAAATCTGCAGTGACTGAATCTCGGTTAGACATCGAAGATGAGGAAAATGTCTCGTTGCGTTTCCTCCCGGGCGTGCTAAAACAGCCCACGTCTGAGAAGGCTACACCAGCGATTGATGAAGAAAAGAACACAACTAGTGGTGCAGTAAGTCAGACATCTAGCTCTGATAGTGACACCTCAGGACATGTCACTCCTAAAACACCCACCACCCCCAGACTGGACCGTTTCATCATCAAAAAGAAAGATCCGAAATCTGTCGAGATGAAACAAGAGCCATCCAGCTCAAATGCAGAGATCACAAGTTCACAAGGAAAAGAAAAAGAAGGTGGACCACAGAGTGGAGTTGTATTATCTCTAAAGGATAAACCAGGAGATGTATCAACAGAAACGTTCCTCTCTAGCCTTTCCACAATTCAGCCTAGGACTGAACCTAACACCACTGAAACAAAAAGAGATACCATACCACCAAGCACACAGCCCAGTCAAGACATAAACCTGTCTCCTGTATCTGCTTCAGCTGCATCTACAGATAGCACTAATGATACCACTGAAGATGTTTCCAAGCACAAAACTGTGGAAATTCCAACTAAGACTTTAAAACTATCCACAGCTGGCATTTTGAAAAAGACTGATGTGTCAGAACCTGTTGATGCAAAGCAGAATAAAGACGTACCACAACCAAAAGTCACCCAGACTACACCTTCAGAAGAGTCATCAGTTACCCAGTCTGCACCTTCACAACCATCATCGACAACAGAGTCTGCACAGCCACCATCAGAGTTTAAAACTGTTGAAGATATCCAGACCATCACCACTATTTCTTTGTCTGGAAAAAATGATGGCCTCAAGCAGTCAAGACAACGTCTTCTAAGCCCCACTCCTTTTAATACTGCAAGTCATGGGCCTCCACCAGCTACTTTTCCTCCTTATCACACCGCACCAGTTGACCATGCTTACCACCCTGGACCAGTGCCCACCTACCCACCCCAATCTAACCCTGCACCATTTATACCCCTGCATCAGCAGGCCCCTCCACCGTTTAGCTACCCTCCACCTCCACCTCCTCCAATGATGTTCCCCCAGAATGATCCTCAAAATCAAATGCATGCCCCACCTTGGGCTCAGGCAGTGCCTCCTCCGGCTTGTTTTCCACAGGCTGTCCCAGACGCAGTGGCTGGGCCTCCACAGTCATATACAACCCCAAGATTCCCTGATTCCTCCATGCTTAACCTGCCACCCTTGAACAAGAGTGATCAGGGCTCTGAGCTGTGGGACAGAAAGTCCAGACCCTTGGCCGATCCCTTCAAAAAGGATGACCGAGACCACTATGGGAGGTACAGGCACAAGAGCCAACACTATGAGCGAGAGAGGCACAAGGCCAGGAGTCGGAGCCGAAGCCGAAGCAAGAGCAGGAGTCGCAGCAGGAGTCGAAGCCGGAGCAGGCACAGACACAAGAGCAAACACTCGCGAGAGGACAGGCACGGGGAGAGGAGGAAAGAGAGACATCACAGCAGTCACCACAGGGACAGGGACAGGGACAAACACAGACGGGACTCTGATCATGAAAAACACCGGAGAGACTCAAGAGATGGGCACTCATGATCTTCGTGCTCAACCTAGATACACCCATTCAACATCACTGACCAGACATGTTCTTTTTGTATTTTACTGCATAGTAAGAAGTTATTTATAACATTTAAAAGCAGCTTTTTATGAGTGTACTTTTACATTTTTAGTTGTTCTTGGTTTGGATTAAATTTCTTTGTTTTAAAGTTTAATTAACATCAGAACCAGAAATCTCAGTCAGAACCAGGTTTTCATATTATTAATTAAAAATTAATGCCAAGAAGAGAACGTTATTTCCTCTGCATTTTTACAATATCTTCAACAATTTTCTATTTGCATTGGATGACAATGTGTCTGTACATTTTGGCTTATCAAACAGTAGAGATAACATGCTCTCTGCACATTGTGTTTATGTACAGTTCAGAAATTCTTTTTATTGTTGATTATAAAAAAATAAAACAAACTTTATTAAAAACCCTGCTGAAGTATTAATGAGAATTTGCATTAATGCACAATTAACTGCAAATTTTTTTTATTTAATTTTTAAATATACACCAGTGAACACAAATTATGTTTATATTTGTCACAGGGTTAGCACCTTTATTCAGACTTGTCGTGTGTGTGTGTTTTACAAGGAATAATAACGAACAGTTTAGATTGTAGTAGTATGCTTTTGAGCAGGACAGTAAAACATTTGAGATTACGGTTTAAATTTGTAACACTGATCCAGTGAGATAAAGTACAGCCTATTTGTCATGTATCTTGCCTTTCATTGAGGTCTGTATATTTGACTGTTATAGTAGTTTTCTTATTGGCTTCTAACTTCCCAGTGGCCAAACTGTTACACTATTAAACATCATGTTTTTACCTTTCAAACCTCGGTTATTCAAACAGTATCCTTTTAACAAATAACCAGGCAGACTTTGTACCAGTTCCACAGCACTTCAGTGTTGTGGTCATGTGTATAGCTGTGACAGATTGGACTTAACTGAGGTGAAAAATCCCTAAGCAGGGATAACGCTTAAGGTGATATTCCCAGGACAGGGCTGAGCTAATTGTGGCTTGCTGTAGCAGATCTTGGCCAATGACACTGGTTGCAGGACAGCTACACTCCAGACACTCATCTTCATAAGAGACCCAGATATATGCCGGTCAAGAAAGCACATGTACAATCTGAGGGCAAAAGAGCAGGAGCTGAAAGCACCCTTTGGGTCCATCTGTGTAAAAGCCTGCCTTCACTGATGAACACTGCAGTTTCAAAAGATTGTCCTGACACTTGATTTACACTAAGTATATATTACATTAAGTAGTTATAGATGATGTTAATCCAATAAATTTTTTCTTGGTCATGTAACTAGAAACAGGAACAGAATTTAAGTTCTGTTTGGTTCTATTAAATAAAACACCACTGAGTGGTAGGTCATGGACAGAACAGGTTTTTATGTTGTTTCTGTACACAGTTAGAACAACTGGAATATGAAATAACTGGTCTATGAAGTACATACATATTTCAAAGTCTCTAACTTTACAAATGAAATACTTAAACTTTACGTTAAGTATGCACACCGCATCCGATACGCTCCCATGTTAATCAACGTGGATTTTCTTTGGCCCACAAGCATCATATCTGACCCACTCCTGGAGAATAAAGAGGCTAGACAGTGGATATGAGTTTCTTTCTTATTTGGAGTGTGTGGCCAGATCCATAATATGATAGTAAAGTAACTGAAAAACACAAGTACCATATGAACCCTTCTAACATGAACCAAATGAATGGGTTAAAGACAACCTTAAAAGCAATAAATTTTTAACAAACAAGCAAATAAACAATGTTTTAAGTAAAGCCTTATACTATACACTTGGTTGCTAGTTCATCCACCTTGTATCTACACATGTTGGTTCTTTTATCAGGTCTAACTACCCAAGATGTCACCCTGTCCATAATTAGAAAAGGATCACCACAGACCAGATATTATTTGGTTGATCATTCTCAGTACAGCAATGAGTCTGACATGATAGTGTATGATGCACTGGCATGAGTGTTGCTGAGGTGTTTTCAGCACTGTTTAATCGTACCACTTTTTTAAAGACTACTTTATTACATACACCTGCATTGCTGGCCACCTTGTAGGTGTACAGTTAGAGCAGTTAGGTCATTGCTGTTGGCTGGATACCTTTGGTTGGTGGCCTTTTTCTTAAACCAACCATGACACTGAGGTGTTTAAAAAAATCCAGCAACAGTGCTGTGTCTGATCCATTCCTATTCTACCAGTGTGACACACACTACCATGTCAGTGTCAGTACTGTGAATCGGCTACCACCCAAATAATATCTGGTCAAGGGTGGTATATGGTGTTCTCTTTCTAATGATGAACAGACTAAAGGGCGGAGGACACACTGTGCATAGCAACAGATGGGCTACAGTCAGTAACTGTATATCTACAAAATATACTTACATAGTACACTATATGGCTAAAAGTATGTGGAAACCTGACCATCACACTCATATGTGGGCCTTTCCAAAACTGTTGCCACAAAGTTGGAAGCACACAATTGTATAGGATGTCTTTGTATCCTGTAAGATTACAATTTCCCTTGACTGAAACTAAGAGGCCCAAACACGTTCCAGCATGACAATGACTCTGTGCACAATTCAAGGTCCATGATGACATGAGATGAGAACTCGAGTGGCCTACACAGAGCCCTGACCTCAAACCCACTGAACTCCCCAGGCCTCCTGGTCCAACATCAGTGCCTGACCTCACTAATGCTCTTGTGGCTGAATGGGCAAATCCCAACATAGCCATGTTCCAAAATCTAGTGCAAAGCCTTTGGAGAAGTATGGAGGTTATTATAACAGCAAAGTGGGACTAAATCTGTAAAGGGATGTTCAAAAAGCACATACGGGTGTGATGGTCAGGTCTCCACAAACTCCACAAGCTCTTCTAGATAAAATGGCCACTGAATGTATATTAATATTATTTTCTTAATATACAACACTATGTTTACTTATCCTGTCCTTGAAAAACATTGAAGCCCTCAGATGTTTCTAGAAGCTGCAGCATATTTGTGTCCTGATACAAAAGAACATCTCTGATGCTTCCTACAAACCCTGTTGTAAAGAGACCAGATGTAACCCACCCTACATCTCTGTTCAGTTCAAAGCCCCCGAAATAATAAACACCTCCATAATTAATGGAAACATAGTGCTCAAATGGGTCTATATCTTCAAAAATAACCTTCTTTTCATCAACATAAGCTTGGATGACAGTGTGATTAAGAGTAATAGATATGTATTTCCATTCATCACAGCACAGGGTTGTGTTTCGGGAAACAAGAGGAACCGCAATCTTCTCACCAAGGTTGACGGCTATTTTGAGATGACCGTCCTGAAGTCCTACAGCGAGATAATCATCATCTTCACTCTCTGCCTGGCCCATCCACAGAATCAGTCCATCTCCTGAGCTTGCTGAGAGATTAAATGATAATTGCGTGTGCATTAAATCTCTTGTGCTGTACTTCGGGTCTCTGTATTTTAAATATGAATTTCCAACAAAGTGAATGGTTCTCATCGACGCTCGCTGCTCACAGTATGTTCCGTGCCATCCGAGGCCACACATGCAGGAATATGTGGCTGATGTAATGTCTGGAATGCAGAGAGAACCATGTTGGCACAGAGCACCTACACAATAAATAGATTGATCACAGTACGCACCCGTCCATTCTGCAGGGCAAATGCAAATGAAAGAATCATGGCCATCTACTTGGCAGTAACCCCCGTTCCTACATACTTTGTACCCACACTGTGTCCCATCCCAATCCTTCACATTCACCCCTCGTAGAGCCCCTTTCTCTGTGAGCTCAAGCTCATGGCCATTAACAATGACCTCGCGGATGCTCCCGCTGAAGCCGATTGGCTCTTTCTCCACTGCATCTGGAGACACAGAATTCATGACAGACACACCGCCAATGAAAACTTCACTGGAGATATCCAGAGTAGTCATGCCCTTGGTGGTGTTACGAATGACACTGTGCTCATCCAGGACCAGATAGCCTTGGTTTCCCTCTCTCCCAGCTTTCACTGTATGCCATGTGCTACCTATCAGGTCCACTCTGTTTGGAGACTGTAGAACAATTGTTGTGTCACCAAGATTGTAGCGAAGCTGTACAAATCCTCCAGACAAAGACAAACTGATGAAGTCACCTTGAGAGAAGACAGAGATTATTCTATTAGTGTATATAGTCCTAGTCCAGTACCAAGACGTTTTTTTCTTTCAGTTATCAGAACCTAATAGCAAAGTTGCACAAATACTGCCAGACGTTGTGTCCAATACTATGTCCTACTGACTATATAGTTTACTTATTATCTAAGTCTGCCATTTTGTACCGGTGTCAGAAGACATATCCAGTGTACTGGAGAATATCCAGTGTACCATATATTTCAATCACACAATGTACCATAAACATGTGTGAGAGGGAGGTCTGTTGTAAAATATGTCACATACCATATCTCATAAGTAATATTCTAAAGCTCCAATTTTTGACACAATAGCTACATTCATAAAAACAAATACCATTTACATCTTAATATCAGAGGATACATAAAGTTAAATCAAAGAAAAGATTTCAGTTTTATCATAGTTTGAGCTCAGTTACATCTCAGTTTAATTCAAGTGTGGGGTCAGTATTATGTCAATGCTGACCTTGAGGTACAAGGTAGGAAAAACATGGACGCCTCCCTGTTCGTCTTTTGTTCGCAAGAAGCTAGCCAGCTGACTGTGACGGGTGATGTATATTTTCTTCCTCAACTGTATAGTCAATGTTATAGGTTTAAAAAGTGAATATGTCTGTATGTTGATTGGTCTAAAGCAAATACTTGCATAAACAGCATAACTCATTTGAAGATAAGAAATGCTACTTTGTTTACTGGTGATGCTGTGATCAGCCATGTTGATTTGACATCAGTTGCTGAATTCAGGGCTAGAGACCATCCTGAGAAGGAATTCCAAGTTAAGGGGGTGTTTTCTTTGGTTTTTCCTAGCTGGAGGAGATAAACCTGACCGCATACTGTCAACCAATCTGACATGCTAAATAACCGGCTTTGCATTGTCAACGATCAATCATACTAACTGATAATCAACTAGAAAGTGATCAAAACTAGTCTATTTTAGCGCATAGAAAACTAGTAAATTCACTAGTCACTGCTTTGGGGATGTTTAGGTCTAGTTAGGACTAGTCAGGACACTGGAAAAAAGTAAGACAGGCATGAGTAAAGTAAGCAGCTAAATGTACTTTGTTAATATGAAAATATTCCAGACTAGATGAAATGAAAATATGCACTGAAGCTGGAAATTAATTTGTGGGTTTTGCATGGCTGTTGATTGAAGTGCAATTTGACATGTTCATTGCTAAAAATCCTAAAAATAGTGATTTTTTAAAAAAAAATTACTGGTCAACTAGTAAAAATTAGTAGTTGATCAGACCCTAGCTTATTTTGGTTTCATTTGTCTATTTTCGTTTCAAATCCTCAATCAAGAACTGTTTTATCAATTAAAATCTAAAACAATTTTGTGGTTTCATTTTACAAGCCTGATAACATCTTTCTTCACTAATATAAATCTATTCTGGAAGGTTCCTTCTTTTAAACTGAATGAAAAACTTTGTGTACCCTACTATACATTTATGTATTTACTTGATTTCCATCTTCTGTGCCCTGCATGCATCACCTCCTAGGAATCCCTAGTTTAATTCCAGAAAGACACACTGTTTTATATTTTTAGCTGTACCCTGCTGAACAAAACTTTCAGCTAATTATTAAGCCTAATTATCATTGTAATTATCAAGTTTTTTTTTTTTAGCTGACAGAGTGTTAGATAATGGGGCTAAAAACTGATAATGTAGCTGTCTAGGACTGCAGCTGGAGAACTCTGATGTGGTTAATTATGTATTGTACATTATGTTACTTAGGAATAAACATAAACACATTATTAATTTGAAAAGACTCAAGCTGGAGAGAGTTTTTCATACCAGCTTGGGCACTCAGATACTGTGCTGTGTAGAACAGGATGCCCTCCAGTGAAATTGTCTTGAACTGCAGCTGAAGGTGTGTTCTGTGTCTCATGTGGATGAGGGGAAAAGCCATCCAAGAGGACCGGTTAGCATCAAAAAATGGGTCACTGATGGACAAAGCTTTAGAGAAGACAGGAATAATCAGACTTGTACAATATATGGGACATTTTGCTATTAATATTATGTTTAGTTAAAATGCTTACCATTCCATAAAACCAATATACAGTGTCCTCCGAAAGTATTGGAACGTCAAGGCCAATTCTTTTGTTTTTGCTATACACTGAAGACATTTGGGTTTGAGACCAAAAGATGAATACAAGACAATAGATCAGAATTGCAGATTTCATTTCCTGATATTTACATCTAGATGTGTTAAACAAGAATGTAGAACATGGCACCTTTTGCATTAAGCCACCCATTTTTCAAGTGATCAAAAATATTGGAATATGTGACTGACAGCTGTTTCTTGTTGCCCAGGTGTGTCCTGTTAGATTGATTGTTTAAACAATTAATAGCTCGGAATGTCTACTCTTGGTTTGAGCCCTGGGTTTTGCCTGTGAAGACTGCATTTGTTGTTAAAAAGGATAAAACAACATGAAGACCAGAGAGCTGTCTATAGGAGAAAAGCAAGCCATTTCGAAGCTGAGAAAAGAGGGAAAATCGATCGGAGCCACTGCACAAACATTGGGCATAGCCAATACAACAATGTGGAATGTCCTGAAAAAGAAAGAAACCAATGGCGTACTAATAACCAGACATCGAACAGGTCAGCCAAGGAAAACAACAGCAGTTGATGACAAACATTGTGAGTGCTGTGAAAAAACCCAAAAACAATAGTCAGTGATATCACCAACAACCTCCTCAAGGCACAGGTGAAGGTGACCCTAGTAACAATGGGGAGAGGAGACATACGACGAGCTGCCCCGCCTATGTCTCATCACCCGATGAGCCCAGGCCTACCGAGCAGGACCCTTCACCCCCACATCGGGCCAATAAGCCCTGGCTAGCTGGGTGTGCTCTCCATACTTTCTCCCCACTGCATGCTCCCACTCTCACCATAGAGGTAGATGGCACTCCTGTTCCAGCCCTCCTGGATTCCGGAAGCACAGTTACCCTCGCCGCCCAGCAATCCTGTCCCACGCTGCCAAGGCCTCTCTGTCTCCTGCATGCACGGAGATGTCAAGGAGGTCCCTGATTGCAGTTCTGCACCCTCGCCGAGTACGTCCAAAACATGCAGGAGAGGATCGACTGAGTGGCACCCACTGTCCAACAACACATGGAGGAAGCCCAGGTGGAACATCAGCAGATATACAACCAGCTGGCCCAGCCACCATCCTCCTGCTCCCGAGTGCCAACTGTAAGTTCCTGGCTCGCTGGCAAGGCCCATCCATGGTCCTCAAGTGGGTGGGCCCAGAGAATTACCACCTGCAACAGCCCGGTAAGCGTGCAGACACTTAAACATACCACATCAACCTGTTGAACAAGTGGATTGAGCCGGCCCCAGTGCTGTCCGCCTTTGCCAGTCTCTCCTCAGATCCCACAGAGTGTACATTGGGCCAGAAGGGAGAGGACCTCACCCCCTCACAGCTCCAAGAGTTAACAGAGCTAGTGGACCAGTTTGCTGACATCTTCTCCACTACACCAGGGACGATGCATCTGGTCCAGCACGAGATTAAAACCCCACCATTGGCTGATGGCCAATCCACGAAAATGCCACCTGGGGTTGACCAAGGCACAGTACCTGTGGTACCGCATCAGCCGAGGATTGCTGAAGCACCAGGAGAAGAAAATTGAGGCAGTAAAGGGGTACCTTCGCCCCACCACAAAGAAACAGGTACATGCCTTTTTGGGGTTGGTGGGTTACTATCGGAAGTTTGTCCCTAACTTCTCCTCTTTAGCCTCCCCCCTCTCAGATCTCACCAGGAAAGGCAAACCAGACCGGGTGCACTGGTATGACGACACAGAGCAGGTGTTCCAGGCCCTGAAGAAGGCACTCATCAGCTCCTGGGTGCTCAAGAACCCAGACTTCGACTAGCCATTCACCGTCCACACCCATAGACTGGGCTGGGCGCTGTGCTCTCGCAGACGTTCAATGGGGAGGAACACCTGGTGCTACATGTCAGCAAGAAGTTGATCCCCACTGAAAGAAAGTAAACCACCATTGAAAGAGAGGCCCTGGCCATAAAGTGGGCCATTGAGGAGCTTTGCTACTACTTGGCAGGCCGGTACTTAACTCTGGTCACAGACCATGCTCCCAGGACTTCTCTTTTCAGGTGCAACACCGAGTGGGGGTCCACAATGGCAATGCTGATGGCCTCTCCCGGTAATACAGTCTACGGGCGCACCCTCCATTGGCAGAAGGCTTGGAGCCGAGGGAACTGTGACAGCAGGCCTGCAGCCTCCAGATTGAAAACACTGCACACTCCTCGCCTGACTGTCACCCAGGTGCTGAATGGACAGTGCCACTTCAGCATCCCCATTGTTAGCGTGAGAACACATGGCTGCAAGGCGGGGCGGCATAACCACACACGGCTGGCCTCCAATAATTGCAGTGGCAGCTCCTCGATCTCTTGGAGAAACCCGGAGAGTATAAAAGGGCACAGCAGACATGGCAAGGTGAGCGAGTTTTGTTTACATGGCCATGCTGATCCCTTTCTCTCCCTCTTGCAGAGAGATAGACGACAGCAGAGAAGACCATGCTCCCTACTAGCAATGCACCTGAAGACTGCACCTCAACGGACAAAGGAACCCCCAGGGTCTTGCCTTGGCGCCGCTTACCCCTGCTCGCCGCACCCCAAGACAGGACGACTGCAATGCCTCACCTTTTCACCCTCCCCCTGCGCCACCTTCACTCCACCACAAGTTTAAATAAAAGAGCACTTTTTTCCACTACCCTTGCCTCCTGTATGTCTGTGTTCAGCCCGCCACAGCCTTGAGTTGCTACAGTATCACAATCCACCATTCAAAGAAGACTTCAAGAGCAGAAATATAGAGACCATACCACAAGATGCAAACCACTCATCAGCAGTAAGAATCGGAAGGCCAGATTGGAATTTGCAAGAAATACAGAGATGAGCCACAAAGGTTCTGGAACCAAGATTAACCTCTAGCAAAGTGATGGAAAGACCAAGGTGTGAAGAAAGAAAGGATGTACTCATGATCCAAAACATACAAGCTCATCGGTCATGTTCGGTGGAGGTACTGTCATGGATTGGGCTTGCATGGCTGCTTCTGGAACAGGCTCACTAATCTTTATTGATGATGTAAGTCATGATGGCGGCAGCAGAATTAATTCAGAAGTCTACAGAAACACTCTGTCTACCAATTTACAGAGAAATGCATCCAATCTAATTGGGAGGAAATTCATCATACAGCAAGACAATGACCCAAAACACACTGCCAACACAACAAAGGACTTCATCAGGGGAAAAAAGTGGAAGGTTTTAGACTGGCCAAGTCAATCACCAGACCTTAACCCAATTGAGCATGCATTTCACCTCCTGAAGAGGAGACTGAAGGGAGAAACGGTTACTACAAGCAAAGGATATGCAACCAAATATTAAGTGTTATTTAATTTAATTTACTTTTAGACTATCTTTTCCTATACTTCTGCTCACCTAAAATTGGGTGGTCTGCCACCAAAGGTGCCAAGTTGTTTAACACATCTAGATGTCAATATCAGGAAATGAAAGCTGAAATTCCAATCTATCATCTCATATGTCTTCAGGATATAGCAAAAACATAAGAATTGGCATTCCCATTCCAATACTTTCAGAAGGGACTGTATATGAATTATAATGATTTTTATCACAATATGTGAAATTAACTGGCTGGTCATCCCTAGATAGTAAAGTAAAAGTTTGCATTATTACTAGTTGTATGTAGCTGAAATTGTGTGTGCCTAAACAGATCTATGCATTCCAAAAATTTATTTTATTGTTCTCTTATTACTAATTTAATGTTTTACGCTTGTTATATTTTACTACTTGACTGATCACAGTATATTAATTTAAAAAAAAAATCTCTTTCACATGGAGGCGCAGCAGGTAGTGCTGCTGCCTGACAGCATTAGGGTCCCCATTTCGATCCTAAACTCTGGCTTATTGTCTGTGTTGATTTTCACATGCACTCTCCATTCTCTCTGTGCAAGTTTTTTCTATTTTTTTTCAGTTTCCTGCCACCTCCTAAAACATGGTGATTGGTGGAATGGTTACACTAGATTGCCCGTAAGTGTGAATGAATGTGTGGATGCATCTCTGCATAGTGCTCTGTGATGGACTAGCACCTCCTCACACCCATTGTTCCTGGGATAGGCTCCGGATTTCACTGTGACAAATAAATGTTGAATGAATGAATGAATTTGTATTTCTGTCTCAGTAATCTTACAGGCTTTCTATTACCTTTGAACCTAAAAATGTCAAAGCACATCTTGACAAAGTAAAAAGGGATATTCTATTGAATACTTGTCAGAGAAATTACCTGCTTTGACATTTAGCATGTATTAATGCTTTTGCACAAGCCCAAGCTTTACAATTAAGTCTCATAATTGCTGTTCTCTGTAGTGATTGGGTGCAACAATAATTTCACAGTAATTAACCATTATAACAAAGATTCATTCCCCAATGTACTTCAGCAGCTAACCTTCCTGGCAGAACTCGCCGCCGGTGCCCAGGGGACACTGACAGCTGTAGCCTTCAGGAAGCGGAACACATGTAGAACCACGGGCACATGAAGGAGGCGGGACATGTTCCAAATCACAGAAGGACACCCTCTCAGAGCAGAGAGCACCTTTCCATCCAGATCTGCACTGGCAGCTGAAGTGTCAGGAGAATAAATTAAAAAAGGGTTTGAAATGCAAAGTAAGCAAAGACAAAGATTTCAAATTTTCAACTTATTTAATAGTAACATAATGTGTTTAAAAAAACCCAAATGTAGAGCCAACAGAATCAGACATGCTCTCAATCAAAAAAATAATCTGGAGAAATACTGTACTGTGCAAAATACTGTACTGTGCAATTGTGTAGAGGTGAAATGAACAATCTAATGTAATCTAATGTAATCTAATCTAATCAATAAATGTAGTCAATATTGATGCAGCCATCAACTCTTTTATGTTTTTATAAGGAAATCAGTTGCTAGGTTATTTTTAACATCTTGGAGAAACTGCCAGGTTGTTAAATTTTTTTTAATTATTATTATTATTTTTTTTTTTTACAGTCTTTGGCTGCTTCTTCTCCCAGACAGCCTCAATTATGTTGAGATCAGGGCCCTGCGGAGGCCATGCCATCTGTTGCAGAACTACTTGTTCTTTAGAATAGCTGGAAAATGAATCTTTGGAAATCTTTTCTACTGACACATATAACATAAAGTGTATATTAAAAAGATGTAGTGTGGCTAAGACTTTTGCACAGTACCCAACATTCAGTCCATTTTGTCCTGAATAATGGCAAATCACTAACATAAGAGCCAAATGCAAAGCCATTTGATTTGCATTTTGGTGGAAGTGAAGTCTTACTACACAGAAGATCCAGAGTCGATACAGATGCCACCGTTGTGACAAGAAAGCAGACTACATGGAGAGACCCCACACTGACCCACACTGCGGGCAGATATAGGCTGAGTTTCCGGCCTGTCCAGTGTGTGGAACTTCCCATCACGTCTGGTCCGGAATTGCACATTAAAAATGCAACCTTTCCATACAAAACACATTATGCATTACTATATTTTATTTTTCTATCTTTACACATGTATGGAAAAAAGAGGACAAGATACATTTCTATTAAATATATTCATGTAATTTTTTTCACCCAGTGAAACAAACCTAAAGTTTTACACACTATACTTATTCAATTGTCACCAGCTATGCCTACCCCAGTTAAAGGCAACTACTTAAGAAAAAAACTGACATGAACTTGTGAAATGAATGTGTGATTCATATATGTGAGTCATTCATATGTGAGTCATTTCTATCTTGTAGATTAACAGATCATAATTGCTCCATTTAATGCAGGCTTTAATTGTTCTTAAAATGTGCACATTGGCCTACAGTTACCTAAATGAAACCCAGCCTGAGAACATACTGTGATCATTAAAGTAGCGATTTGAAGATTCAGCAAATTCAGCATTCTGGGTCACCAGCTGTTGAACACCACAAATCTAGCTGATCAGCTATTATTCACAGTGCACCTTATGTTGAGTTAAGCTCTAATGCTGGCATACAGAGACTCTCCCCTACTGAGAGATATTACAGAACCCAAACTACCTTCAATAAGGAACAAAATAGCATTTATGTTAAGTGTAGGTCTGTGAATGTGCCTCATTTTAGGACACAAAAAGCAAAATTTGTGCAAGAATGTACTGTGGCCTTCCACATGCTCAAGTCTCTCATCTTCATACTTATACAGAGCAGAAGAGCAGAACCAAGTATTATTTGTCATCACTGTCAAAACTAATTAGAGTTAAAAATCCAAGCTATTTGCTTGTTTGTTTGTTGTGAAGTATGTGCACATAACAGCTATCATGGTTGATGAGGAAAAAAAAATAAAAATGGCAGTATTCAAACTTGTACTATGTAGGTGCTTAACATGATATCTAGAGTGGCCTGTTCAGTTTATTGAAATTCCGTGTGAAAATTCTATTTCACCCCTAACCACCAGGGGCAATATGAAACACCTCAATGCCACCTTGTTCATGTGGACACACATACTGAGATCTTCCAACAAGGTCACACTGTGACCTTGTAGTTGAGATAAATACTGCTATCATCAGTTTTACCTTGTTAGCATCACTGCTTTGTATTTAGCTCACTTGCTATTTTTGTATGGAGACTTTTATGGAAGAATGTTTTTCTTCATTCAGTGTGCTCTCCAGTAAAATGTGCCCGAGGTTTAAAGGATAAGCTGACCAAGTATTCATCAAGTGTAGTTCATAATTTTATCCATATAAAATTTGATCCTTGAGATGTCTCCGATTAAGATGGTGTCTCCTCCGATCTTTCTGAGGACTTTGTAGGGGTGACATGATTAATTTGTGTCATATACTGTGTATGTAATTGTTATGTAATTTTAATATTGGCCTCAAATGACATTCCATAGTTTTTCTGAATGTATTTACAATGACCAAGAATTTCAGGGTGACCTATAGTAGTTACAACAAACTGTCAGACAACAGTACTGGACTTAAAACTCAAGCTGATATCATGCAAAAAACAAAAACAAAAACAAAATCAACAGAAACTTGAGACATGCCTCGTTTTTTGGCAGCTCCATCCCGCATATGCAACTCGTACAAATGTTCAAAGGTTCACAAATATTTAACTATAACTCTATAAATAATGTGTAACTATAATATATATCTATATATCTATAGTGTCTTTGTGATTTACATATCTATGAGTGAATAAATGAACCCAAAATGCACACCAAATTCACTTTTCCCAAGGTTTATGTAAAATATAGTCTCTAAAATGTTGCTGTTGTGGAAGACATTAGGCATCCTTCTGATAGTTAAAATTATTGTGGTGGGAGCCAGCATCAACTCTTAGTCAGACATGTGCCTGTGAGCAGCACCTACAGTTAGAGACTGCTGAATTAATAATCCCTGTGCTTGAGAAATTCACAAAATGCTGCTTTCATTCATGAATATTCATTACCGTGAACTTGTGTCTCTGTAGCAAAACAGCAAATATTCGCACTTGACAAGAGGCAGATGGTTTGAAAGAGTGATTGTTTTTGTGTTGGCCAGGGAGGTTTGAGAGAGGACGAAGAGAGAACAAGACCTGTATGCACATAAACACTGTCCTCTACTGAAACATCCACTGCATCAGAGCATGCAGCAGTGAAAATCATTACAAATGAGCTTTTAGTACTTCATTTTATCAATCTATTAATAGATGTCTGTGCGTCAGACCTTAGTCTGGTAATTATATGTGCTGATTCCTTCCATGTAACAGACACACACACTTCACACACGATTCCCTGAAGATATTGATGGCACTTTATTAGTGTTGCATTGTGTTTGTTGACATTTCCTTGGGGACCGTAGCTCACTGATAACTGCCCATGGAGTACATTAGCTGCAAATTTACCTCTAGCTATCACAGTTAGAGACCGGTTAAGACAGAGGGACTTATATTACTGGATTGCCTGGAGAAGGCAGTTGACTTTTTGAGATTTGTTATCTGTAATGTGCCTGCATGCACAGGAAATATATTAAGCTGCCAAGTTAGCTAGCAGATCTAAATAGGTGACAAGCATTTTATTGAAATGCAGGCACCCGGTGAATCAAAGTCATTTTAATATGATGACTCACACTTTGCACTTTGCAGTGTTTCACACTAAATAATGAATGATTGCTATAAGGGAGACTGCTTCAGAAAAAACCCTTCAAAGACAGAGCTCTGTAACCATGCATTTATCATTTCTAAGCAACAAATCCAACCTAATCTTTTAAACCTAATTTTTTAGTCCTCATAAATGTGCCCACTGCTCACTTTATTAGGAACACCTGTATACTTGCTCATTCATGCAATTATCCGATCAGCCAATCAAGCGGCAGCAGCAAAATGCATAAAAGTATGAAGCTACAGTTCAAGAGCTTTAGTCCAGACCAGGTGACATTTTTTCCATTTTCAACTGCCCAGTTTCGCTGAGCCTGTGCCCACTGTAGCCTCAGACTCCTGTTCTTGGCAGGCGTGGAACTTGATAAAATCTTCTGCTGTTGTAGCCTATCTGCCTCAAGGTTTTATGTGTTGCATGTTCTGAGATGCTTTTCTGCACACCAGAGTGGTAAAGAGTGCTTATTTGAGTTACTATAGCCTTCTTTTCAGCTCAAACCAGTCTGGATAATTATCCTCTGACCCCTCTTATTAACAAGGCATTTCAGCCTGCGGAACTGACACTCCCTGGATGTTTTTTTCTGCACCATTCAGTGTAAACTCTAGAGACTGTTATTTGTGAAAATCCCAGGCAAAAATCCCAGCAGTTGCTGCAATAGTTAAACTAGCCCGTCTGGCACTAACAACCATCAAAGTCACTGAGATCATATTTTCCCCATTCTGATGTTTAATGTGAACATTACCTGAAGCACTTGACCTGTATCTGCATGATTTTATGCATTGAGCTGCTGCCACATGATTAGCTGAATGAATAATTTCATGGATGAGCAGGTATACAGATGTTCCTATTGAAGTGGCCAGTGAGTGTATGTTAATTTTACCTTTTAAGACCAACCAAAATATTCAGTCTGCTTTGCAGTCATAACCAATATATTAAAGTGTTTCTACTCATCAGCCCTCCTCTTAAAACCTTATTTCACTTCAATCCTCTTTTAAACCGTGGAAAAGAAGAGGTAAATCCCTTTGGGAATTTACATAGGGCTCTATTCCATTTGGTCAATTAAGGAGCCTAACTGGAATGCAAAACCGCTTGGTTGATATTCAGTAACAAAATTCCTATGCAGATTTTTGCAAATTGAATTCGCCCCCTGAGCTGCATGATGAAACTGAAATGAGGTTCATTACAAGCCTGTAACATTCAGTACTATAAAATGTCTTTAAGAGTTACTCTATGCTGTGCATACTCACATTCAATAAACAAAGAGATACTGGAACATCAATTAGTTTAATTAAAAAGAAGTTGTATAGCCAATTATCTTACCTTGAAAGCTGTTATTGAATCTGGCACCTAAAGGCAGCATCTCAGGCATCTGTTCACTGTAGCCACCCACGTAGAGCGGACTAAAGGTGGTCAAAGCTGCCAGATTACCGGGACTCGACCCCGTCTTGTTCCTTTGCCCATCAACCTGAGTACACACCGCTAAAAGGTTATCTGACACTGAAATGTATGTTTTACTGTCGGGTCAATAGCATTCTCTCAAACTGTTATGTTCAATACATAATGGATGTGCCATTGACCCAGGTCATTTCTTTGATTTAGTAGAATACAACTGTAGAATTCTGGCTAAAATACAAATGGTCTGCTACATATCACTAACACTAAAATTTGGGTTAAGATGAGTCATACATAATGTCTTCAAACATGTAAAATGTAATGCTTAGTCTAAATGAGCTTACCTAACATTTCAGATCCACTTACTAAGGGCACGTACAGGAATGAGAATATGTTTTACGTCAATTGTAATACCAGAGTTCCTGCCACTATAAAATAGATGGTGTATCACTAATTATGGGAAAATAAAATCACAAATATTTTGCACTTACTGGAGTCCATGGATAATATGGCTTGAAAAGGTTGCACTGTTTCAGTGCAACAATAAGTCACCACAATTCAATGTATTTTAGTGGAACAGTGATGTAGTGTTCATAGACATATACATTGCTTGTAACTGAGAAAATGTAAAAGCACCTTCATCCATCCATTCCTAAGATATCGTCCAAAGTGCACAGTGTGTATTTTGATCCTCTGGTTTAGGGGGTCACTAACGATGGTAGCCACCCCTGAACCAAGGTTGAACCTATGGATGATTCGTCTGTTTCTCACCCCCAAGGCAAAGAAGTCATCTCCAGTGATACCTTTTGGACAGATATAGAGTCACATCTTTAAGTTTTGTGCAGAACTCATGCAGCAAAAATGCCAATTTATCATGCCAATTATCAGATGAATGGCTGCTGTCTTATCTTCTCCCTCCCTCTCTCTCTCTCTCTCTCCTTTGTGATTTCTGTCCTCCACTGTACCATGCCATTCCCCTGACAATTGCTTCATTATTCATACAGCTGTCTTATTCTGCTTTTCCCCTGATGCATCACCCTAAACTATAATACCGAGAAAGCGGTGCCAAAGTACGGAAGATTCACGACCCCCTCGCATTCCTCTTCGCCTGTCTGCCATTTGATTAAATGGCCCGCCAGTGGTGACATGTCACTCAGCAGCCGGTGTGGCTGACCTCAGGAAAAATTGGGAACAGCGTGACACTTGCTTGAGGGGACCTACGTCATCTCTCCGAAACTGAACTGGTCTAATTAGAGAACAGGTGAGAAGAGTTTATATCAGTGTTACTCACTGAGTAGACTTGAATGGATCGTATTAGTTTTGAAGAAGAATGAATCTTAATCTAAAACTTGTTTGAAAAAAAGGAAAGAAATCTCCTCTAACGCCAGTATCTACACTTCAAAATGCATATGCAATTCCCACATGCATTACGTACATGACAGAAATAATTTCTAAACATGCGCAGATATTAATTTCCCATGTGTGTACTTGTATGTACTACAACCTCTCTCACCTTGTCCTTTCTGTCCAGAGAAGAGAATAAGGTTATTCTTCATGGCGGTGCTGTTATTGGAAAATGTCAGTTTCAGCCGGAACTCATAGAAGTAGCTCATGCTGGAAATAGGTGGGTACGCCATGTAGGACGCGTATCCAAACTCATCAAGACCACTAAATCTGGGTCGAGTAATTCTGATGGCTGTAGAGAGAGTAAAAACCAATGCAACCTTTATCAGTGATAAACTCTAGTTTGTTAGTAGTCAATCTAAAATCTATCTAGTTCTCTAGGATACTATCAAAGTCATGTAAATGACACTTGAATTAGAGCTTCACATAGTGCAGCCTCTAGAAGAGCCACCAGATGATGCTCTTGATCCACACACTGCATTTTTTTTAACCATACACTTGGGTTTTTATCCAACATCATGGAGGAATGGCTGTTAGTTAAAGATTGTTATGCTTTTCTCCTTCCATTTATGTTTTTCTCTTTTACAGTTGGCATGTGTTTGGTCACAAGCAGATGTTTCACAACCTTTTTATGAAAGGTGGAGAAACACGAATAAATGTAGTATAATCCGTCAAAAATTGCTCAAAAAAAGAATTGTCCATTTCATATCCCAAGTAAGCTGTCAAGTGATTTCTTCAGGTTTTGTGTCTTCAGGTTATCTGCATTTGCCTGCAATTTTCTCATCAGCGAGTGTTTTCTTTCCATCCCGTCCCCCTCCCCTAATGCCTTGCACGCATGAGACTCTGCCTAAACAATGACTGCATGCAGGCATTCTGTTTTCCTTTCTGAATTATTTATTCTTTTGGAAATTGCACAGATAGAAGCTCATTGCTTTATATTTGCACAGCATCTAATGATTGCCCAGGACACTATCAAGAGGAGGTGTGGATGAGGTGCTGCCTTTAAAAAAAAAACAAAAAAAAAAAAACTTGGTGTGTGTGCTGTGTGCTGCTCCCCCGCTGGCTCACACACATCTGCTCATTTGTGCTTTCTTCTGCTCAAACAAGTCCTTAATGAGCCCATGTGTTAAATGACTCCAGGTGAAACTCAAGTCCTGTGCCAGCTTCAAAATGGGCAAAAATGTGCTGAAGGACATTCGAGATTTGACATTCGCAAAGCCGAATAAGAAAAATGATTGATTAAAAAACACACTTCCCGTAAGAAGCTCACTAACCATCCACAAAACTACGGATCTACCGTATATATATATAAAAACGTGTCAAGAAAAATATCAAAACTGTCATGGTTTGGCAGAGTGGTCTCCCATTCAGAAACTAAAAGAAAGCTGGCCTTCACAGGGAAATCTCTCAAGAATTGAACAAGAACGGTGTCATAATTATGGTGTGATTTATAGCAAATTAAGCAGTTGGGAAAAGCTCTGGCTGGTTCATGCACCACAAGCAATTAGCATCAGTTCTTTTACATATCAAACTGATGGAGGAATCTCAGCACATATAGTAACAAGACTGTAGGACTGAGCAGTTGCTACAGAGGCAACCGGAGTTATATAAGATAGACACATTTCAGTTCATGCTTGTGCACGAATGAGTCACCCTGCACAGTATACAGTATTTCATGTGTTGAAGCAAAGGGATTTTGTGACTTTCAAACATTCACATTGAAACGATTTCTACCCAAACTAAACTCACTATGTTTTGGGAGAATAATGCTTTATCTCCTGTTCAGGGTTGCAGATAAAACCTGCAGTAGTATACAGTGGGGGAAAGAGTACAAAACACACTGACTTGAGTTAAATTAGTCATCAAAAAATGACCTGATGACTATTCTGTTCTTATGTTAACTAACCAAGTGAGCTACGCTGATGTGAACACTACCTCGATTATCAGTATATAAGGAAAGGTATAGTTAACTGGCTAAGTAACTTAGCCAAATGCTGTTGGGGTTAGCTTATGTTGTTTCATACATGTTTGTAGCAACATAGTTAGCTATCTAGCAAAGATGCATCTTACTCATTTTCCTGAGCATTACTTCTAAGCTGTAGAAGCACTTGACATCAACGTGACATCTTAAGTATAATACAGATATTTCATACTTTAAAACTTAAAAAAGATCTGTGAAATGCCGATATCTCTATGGGTTTTGGCTCACGTAATTTGCAAGTCATCATCACATGGTTTCTTTTGAAGCATTTAAAACTGAAGAGTGGGCTAGGGTTGGGCTAAATTGGGCTAGGGTTGCTCCTCTGTCTCCACTGTCTCTGACATTGCTGCTGCTGACTAAAGCACTAAGTGTAGCATTTCAGCAGACAACTACTTTAAGTTTGATTCAGTCTAGAATTGAATTTATTTCCATTTCCACATACTGTCTTTGAATTGGCACACATTCTTCCAGAGTTAAATGCATTTTATTGTTCTGTAACAGTTATCAGAAATAAATGTTATTTCAAAAATTCTTTTATTTCAAAAATTTTATTTCAAGAATTGTAACGAGAGGACATGTTTGTAGTTTGTTACTTTCTACCCCTTGTAGTGTATCTGGCCTGAACAGATTATTTTTTTTTGGACTGTCTCACATCACTAATTTAATGCAATATACAAAATAAGTAAAAGAGCCTTGGTTAGACTGCATACAGTTCATTTTTGCCTTAAGTAAGGGTTTTATCATGTATGCAAAAAAATGCACAGAAAAATAAACCCAATCCTGCAGCTCTACAGCAGCAGTGCATAAGATCACCCCACACTACACTGCCACAGGCACAGTTATGTTTCTCTTCATAAGGATGCTGGTAACAAGTGAAAGTGACTGGGCCGATGAGGAAGTAAGAACCTATTAAAATTCTGCTCATGCTCTGCGAGCGACACACCGCCAGTTTATTCCAGCTCCCTGCAAAAAAAAAAAAGGAAAAAAAAAAGGTGGTCTCTTTGCCAGTTCTACCACATTTGTCCTGCTTTCAGAAAGAATCCTTATAGGCTTATTTTTTTACATACCAGCAGAGTGTCTCTTCAGTGTGGGAAAATGTACCGCAGCCTACGCAGTGTTTAAACAAAACAGATGTGCATTTTCTTAGGACATCTTTCTCTACATGATTACCTCATGAGCCAAGCAGCATCATCAGCCATACTTAGCTCTCTTTTATTTAAAACACATCATTAAATCTTCTGAGATGTCTTTTTACATCTGAGAAATGCCTGACACCTTATCTATTAACATTTTGGATGGCAAAAAATAAGGCCATTATGTTTGTGATTGGGCTGCTTTTTTCAGATTGACCTAAGGACAACCTGGACAGATGTCGCATGATTGCAGATAGCTTCCAGCCAGCAAAGCTTTGGGCAAATGGAACTGCTTTTGGCACATGTTGTTGGATTAACTGACTTTTTAAAGTGAAAGGGAGATTTTCTGCTAGTGAGTCTCTGGGTTTTGGGATTTTGTTTAACCTACGAACATGACTTATCCTGGCTAGCAAGCTGTAGACTTTTAAACTGGGTGAACAAGAATATTAAAAGGTCATATGGACCGAGGCCATATGAGCCCAGAAGATATGCAATACAGGCAATAATGATAGCTGCAAAGATGACCTCTATAGCTAGCCATCATAATGTTAACACATAGTGCCCTCCCCTGCTGCTCTGTCTTAACATACTCTAGCCAACCATTTTTAGTGCAGCTCAATGAATGACTGCATTGTATTAATAATTTGCTTAAATAATCATAATGGAATCACAGAGACATATAATCAAATTCCAGATATAAACATGGAAATGGGTAGAATTTGGAGATTTGGGAGAGATCATTACAAAATTGTATATTATGTCATATTATATCTTGAGTGTTTTGTTCTTATAACACCCATATTCACATATTCACATTTGTTCTTTAAGCAAACTGAAATTCTGTCATGTATTTATTTATACTAGGGTCCAAACGATGTATTGATTCACATATAAAACTGGCTGGTATATATGTTCCACAGATGTATTGACATTATTGGTAATCATGGCAATAAAGTGCTGATATTTAAAATGCTCTTTAATCTATTTAAAATGCTCTTTAAATGTCCTATCAAAAAACATGATTTTATAACAGAGCATTGGTGAATTCTCAAATATAATTGGTTTACATATATGGATTAATTCTCTCTAACAGCATGGCTTTGACAGTAATTAAAATTATGGTTTATATTAATGCACTTTTTCTAATATGTTATTGTCTCTATAGTAACAGCTCACTCACAGGGGCTTGTATCACGGACTTCCCACATAATATATTAACAAACATTTAAAAATGTGCTGTTAAATTAAACAAAGAAAAATACCAACTTTATAATTTGGTGAATCTTTCTGTAATGAGGAATTTATTTAATATAACAGTAGGTTCTGCCATGGGGAAGTCTTCAGGACAAAAGATTTCCAGTTTCTTGGGAACATGACAAACTACATTTTTTTGTCTTATTAACTTCAGGAGATAAAAAAAAGTCTGGTGAGGTAGCAACTGTTTGCAACTGCTATAACGCTATAGGAACTAACTTGCTAACTAACGTCTTGCAAACGTTACATAACGTTAAATGGTTATGGTATGGTAATGGTAACTATAAATGGTTCAAAAAGCATGTTGTGACATTCATTAACCTAAAATTTTTTATATTTGGCAAATGGCTGTTGTATAAGAGGAATAAAACACTTTGAGACATGCTGTTATAGAAAAAAATAATCCTCTTTGGAGGCTGCATCACACCTTACTTAACCCAACACACACAAAAAGACTTTGTTAATTCCCAGAAAGTGAATTTTGTTTTGTATGTGAACACAGTTCATGAAAAAAGAGCAATTTTACTGTCTTTGACTCCTTGTCAAGGATGGAAGTGGCATTGAGAGAATTCAAACTTGTGATCTCTTAACAATAGAGCGAAGATAGTTATGCTACCAGACAACGGCCTATATACCTTTTCTTTGGCCAAGCTCACTCGCTTATCCCCAAAGTCTTTGTTACCTTAGCTTACTCAGTTAGCACTATGGTCTTATTTCGTACTGTAAAAATTGGCCAAGATAAAAGAGCAAGAAAGAGAGAGAGAGGGGAAAAGTGAAAATAGGAAAAAATAAAATGGAATCTAAAATAATGTAAAACAGATTTCACAGCACTTTATATCTGAAATTAATAACAGAACTGCATAATTGTCACCATTATCTTGCCTTTTAATTAAATTAAATTGCATAAAATATGGGTTTTTATTTTACTCAGCTGTTGGATTCATTTGTTACAGCAGCTGATTTTTGGCCAATTAAATAGCACTGGATAGCAGAAACACCAGACATATCTATTAAAATACCAAAAAGTATTAAAAGCAGGTATCTTAAACTTCTGGACTGTCTCAAGTTGCATCTCTGTAAACCAATAACAAGTAAGTGCAAAACAAAGGAAGCTTGAGGACCAATGAGAGCTATAGCAGCCTCTGCTACTGATCGATATAGACTTTGATGTTAACTGATGGTACCGGGCTTTAAATTGAAATGTCACCCACACTCCGTGTAACACAAGAAGATTACTGTGCTCCAGCTGGCATAGGCATTACGCTGTCTAATGGAGAGAGGTGTTTGGCATGGTGGCTAGGTGAGCTGTGCCAAAGCATCTCTTAAATCTTGCTACCCAATTAAGTTATAGCAAAATAAGAGCTTTTACATCTTGCAAGAGAGATCTAATAGATGGAGAGAGCCTGTACAATATTGTCCTATTAATGTGTATAGTATTATGTGCTCTGATGTCTACTCTCATTTTAGGAAGAATTCAGCCATTGTGAACTAGAAGTTTAAATATGGACATAGATGTAACCTCTACAGAAAATATTGCCAGATAAATGAAGAGATACATTTAAAAAAAATCTATCATAAGTTTACTAATGGTGAACAGAATCTGTATAATAGCAAATACATTTTGTAACTGCTAGCTTGATTGGTGAAAGAACAAAAAGGGAATTTTGAAAATATGAGGTAACTGTACAAGACACTCAGTGTAACTGATAATAGCAAATTTACACTGGCTGGTAACTGTGGGTAGATTTACAAGATGCAAATTCATATCGAAAAAGAATTTCTCATCTAGTCTGGTTTAATTTGCTCACTCCATTCTGATTTAAAAAAATGAAATATAATTGGAAGGGTGGCACAGTGGTGCAGCGGGTAGTGTTGTTTACAGAAACAATTTCCCCAGTTTGATCCTGAGCTTGGATTACTGTCTGTGTGGCATTTCTGTGCATGTTCTCCCCATGTCCTTACAGGGTTCATCCAGGTTCTCCATTTTCCTTCTACCTTCCAAAAACATGGCAGTAGGTAGACTGGTAGGTAGTGTGAGAATTTGTGCATATATAGTGCCCTGCGATGTTCTGGCTTCCCTCTCCAGGCCCATGCCCAGTGTTCCTGGGATGGACTCTGGATCCACCACAACTCTGACCAGGATAAAGCAGTTACTTAAAATGACTGAAATTTCACTGTGGTTTTGGACGGTTTTGGAAGATGGGGATGTCAGCAAGTGTAGTCCTAATTGTTACACATTTGTTTGCCTCAGATACACTTAAAATTTACTTTAAACAAGAAGGAAACTATTGAAGAAAAACTATTTTAGACATTTGACCTTGCTATGACCTTGACCTTGTTTGGATCAATTCCATCAGTTCATCTGCTGATTACAATGCTGGTAATAATTCCATATAACTCCTACAAATATTTAACCACTTGACATCGAGAACTGAGATATTGAGAATCTTGGATGGATGAATGCATGAATGAATGGACGCACGGCCCGATGGTAAAAATCTAATCTTGACTTCCTAAACATGAATGTGTATGTTTGGATCAATTCTAAAATCTAGCAAGTTCAAATGCTGGTTACAAAAATAATTCCATATAAATCCTACAAACATTCAACTACTCATTCTTGAGATATCAGGGTAATGAGAATGTTGGATGGACAACCCAAAAACATAATTCCTCTTGTGGCGAAGGCATAAAAACTGGGGTTAGCTTTAGATCCAAACACTACCACAGCAGATTCAGAACCTACCCTTGTCACATAGGAGGCCTTGCCTTCCATGTGGGCACAGACACACTGCCTCCAATGGGCTCTTGGGAACGCAGGTGGCACCGTGGGCACATGGGTTGCGTTCACAGGCACTGAACTGACACAGCCTGCCTGAGTAGAGCGGGGGACACACGCAGAACCAGGTCTCTGCATCACTGCACACACAGAGACCAAAAAAAGAAGGAAACGGAAAGAGATCATTAGGACCCAAACGAAATGTTCTCTTGCTGCATCATTAATTCAGCTCAGTGTGGCTTGTGTAGAAAATACAGAAAAGTAGGAGGGAGGGCAATAGATAGGAGGAGGACAGACAGAGAGAAAAAGCATGAAGAGGCAGGGAGAATACAAAACCACCACAATGTGCAACGTCATGGTTCTGCTTGGCAATCAATAGAAGAGACTGATGTGTACTTCGATAATCCCGTCAGCTCTCATTGAATTTGCTACCATACATCTGGCCAGAGATTTAGGCTGCTAGATTGATTGTGCAGTGTAAGACAAATTAAATAGAACAGATTTAAAATAACCAGCACAGCCCTAGAGAAGGAGGCTCATCTCAGATACAACACAAAATGTTGTATGGGTTTGATCCAGATCTCGTTCACTGTTACTGAGTGACTGGAAAACTAACAGTGGTCTGATTTCACTCCTAGGCTCAGTCTGGCTCTTTTAATATTCCTGTGCTTCATATCAGGGCAAGAAGTGGAAGATAGGCCAACAAGATAAGCAATATTCTGACTTGGAGTCCAAGATGCTGCTCCAAGATGATATCTGATACAGGAAGCATTTGAGGATTTTTAAATCTATAAATGAATAATGTGCTTTGAGCTGCACAGTACCAGGGTACATTTTACCACTCCAGAGCTGAATTCAAGAAATGAAATATTTATATTCTCTCACTGGTTTTCAAATCCAAAAAATCGAAGTGATTGCTTTAACATGAAGCAAAAAAAAAAAAAAAAGAGTAAGAATAAAAAAACATTAGAATGTCTGGGTTAGATGCTGTATTAATGGTGTGGATAACAAGCTGAATAATGAGGCACCTGCTCAACTGTAAAACCATTTAACCTCTCAACCTGGTCTGAAGTTGGTCCAGGAAAAGATTCAGCAAAACTGATTTGCATCTATGCATTCACACCAAATTACCATGGCGCATGAAAACATCATTCACACACACTGATTTACAGTGATCCTGTACCTCACGGCAGCCAAGGTAGTCGATAATTTTCCCTCACTGTCAGTAACCCATTGGGTGACCTGGTTCATGACAGTTTCTACACAGGAGCTCTTTAGGATATTCCCAGGGAAGGTCTGTGCACGGTTTGTCACTGCCGTGTGGAACAGCTGGGGGTAACGCCACAGCAGACTGTGAGATTAGTGCCCTGCATTATGGGCAACATGCAAACACATCTGTCACTCTGAGTGATTGCCCTACAGCACACTCCTAGCTCAAACTGATGCAGATAGAAGGGGAGAAAATCTCAGGTGTCTGCAGCTAAATGACCTACTGAACAAAGGCAAATGTTTTCATGGAAGATGAAGAGCGAAATAAAATATACTGGGTTTTTGGTACATTTGTTTACATTATTTGCATTGAATGATATATCAAAATCTGAAACTAATGGTTTTATTTAGGTAGAAAATAGCAGATTTAAGAATAGCTCAAGGGCCAGTATCGCTGCACACTGGGTATTCTTTGAATTTTGTAAATGAAAGTGTTCAATGTACTATGAAATCATGGTCTAATTATATGTTGGACTTGAGTAGAATACATGCCAGTCTGTATATTCCATATGTAAGACAGGCCATTTTGAATTTTTTGTGCTTGTGACATAATTACATATTAACGTATACATTTATATACACTATATGACCAAAAGTCTGTGGACACCTCACCATAACACTCATACGTGCTTTTTCGAACATCCCATGCCAGATTGAGTCCCCCTTCACTGTTATAATAATCTCCACTCTTCTAAGAAGGCTTTCCACTAGATTTCGGAACATAGCTGTGAGGATTCACCCTTTCAGCCACAAGAGTATTAGTAAAGTCAGGCACTGATGTTGGGCAAGGAGGCCTGGGATGCAGTCAGTGTTTCAGTTGATCCCAAAGGTGTTCACTGGGGATGAGGTCAGGGCTCTGTGCAAGCCACTGAAGTTCTTCCACTCTACCCTTGGCAAACCATATCTTTATGGACCTTGCTTTGTGCATAACTGTCATGCTAGAACATGTCTGGGCTTCTTACAGTCCCCTCCAGCAGGGCAATTCTTTTGTTTTTGCTACACACTGAAGACATTTGGGTTTGTTAAACAACTTAGAACATGGTACCTCTTGTTTGAACCGACCCATTTTTCAAGTGATCAAAAATATTGGAACATGTGACTGACAGCTGTTTCTTGATGCCCAGGTGTGCCGTGTTAGACTGATTGTTTAAACAATTAATAGCTCTGAATGTCTACTCTTGATTTGAGCCCTGGGTTTGGCCTATGAAGACTGCATTAGTTGTTAAAAAGGATAAAACAACATGAAGACCAGAGAGCTATCTATGGGAGAAAAGCAAGCCATTTTGAAGCTGAGAAAGAGGGAAAATCGATCAGAGCCATTGCACAGACATAGGGCATAGCCAATAAAACAATTTGGAATGTCCTGAAAAAGAAAGAAACCACTGGTATACTAATAACCAGACATGGAACAGGTCGGCCAAGGAAAACAACAGCAGTTGATGACAGAAACATTGTGAACTGTGAAAAAAATCCAAAACAACAGTCATTGACATTACCAACAACCTCTACAGGGCAGGGGTGAAGACATAACGATCCACTCTTCGAAGAAGACTTCGAGAGCTGAAATATAGAGGCCATACCACAAAATGCACTAAGAATTGGAAGGCCAGATTGGAATTTGCAAAGAAATACAGAGATGAGCCACAAATGTTCTGGAACCAAGATTAACCTCTACGAAAGTGACGTAAAGGCCAAAGTGTGGAGAAAGAAAGGATCTGCTCATAATACAAAAAATATGAGCCCAATGGTCAAGCGTGGTGGAGGTAGTGTCATGGCTTGGGCTTGCATGGCTGGTTCTGGGACAGGCTCACTAATCTTTATTGATGATGTAACTAATGATGGTAGCAGCAGAATTTACAGAGAAATACATCCATTTTATTCAGGAGGAACTGTATCACGCAGCAAGACTGGAAAAGCATCACAAAAGAAGACTGCAACCATTTGGTGATGTGAGTGGGTCACCGGCTTGAAGCAATTATTACAATCAAGGGATATGCAACTGAATATTAAGTGTTATGTACTTTAAGACTGTTTCTATACTTTTGCTCACCTAAAAATTGGATAGCCTGCTACCAAAGGTGTCAGGTTGTTTAACACATCTAGAGATGTAAATATCAGGAAATGAAAGCTGAAATTCTATTCTATCATCTCATATTCATCTTTTGATCTCAAACCCAAATGTCTTCAGTGTATAGCAAAAACAAAAGAATTGGTCTTGCTGTTCCAATACTTTCAGAGGGCACTGTAGTTCCAGTAAAGGGAAACTGCAATGCTATAGCATACAATGACATCGTATACAATTGTGTGCTTCCAACTTTGTGGCAGCAGCTTGGGGAAGGCCCACATATGGGTGTGATGGTCAGATGTCCACATACTTTTGGCTATATAGTGTATGACCACCTGTTCATCCTACAGTAGATACAGAATTTACATTTATACACCTACATTTCTCTCATTTGGCTGATGCTTTCTCCCAAAGTGACTTACAAATCAAACAGGATACAACTGTGAAGTTGAGGGTTAGGGATCTTGCTCAATGGCCCAGTAGTGGCAGCTTGATGGTGCGGGGATTTGAAATCATAACCTTCCGATCAGTAGCCAAGTAGCTTAATGCCTCAACCAGTGAGCTGCCATTTATAAGTAGTGCTGTAAGTGCAATCTGTAGCAGGGGTTGCAGAGCAGTTAATGTGGAAAGGAAAACAGCTAAATGTTATGCTGTGCCTGCCAGAGGAAAAGTAAATGTTTCTTTGCATAACCATGCAAAGAATCCAGACATTAGATACGTGTGGCTGAAGTTTGAGTACAACAGTTTGTTATACATTTCATACCAGACAATGCAATGAACCATGCTGTGCAGAATTAGCCAAAACATTTCTGCTGAAGGATCGGTGACCTACACAATATTAGGCAGGATTCAGTTCCGACTACAGGACCCTACATCAAGCTACCAGTGCATAATTTATCTGTTAATGACTATGATTATCAATACTGATTAGCAGACAACTTTTTCTTGTTATGGATGCACTGTTGCTAATGTATTCCACTTTGCTAATGTATTCCACAGTCATCACATCAATAATAGTACTATTTATATTTGCCTATTTTTCTTCTATTAAGCAGCTTTAAAACAAGAGATGGGTTGAACTTTTAATTTTTTTGCACTATTTTCACTGTTTTGGGGGTTTCACAGATCTTACAGTGGATGACTGTGTATCATTTAAGGATGTCCCTATTCACCTTTGGTCCATAGAAAAACGTTGCTAGTTCTATACCACGCTAACAGTATCTTGCTAGTGGCTACATAACTCACATACAGCTCAGATTAGCTACAAAGTAATTTTGTCAGCACTGTTAGCTACTCTAAGTACATTAGCCAGCAAGCTCTTACTTTTAATAAGAGCTTGATGGATGGTACATCTGGTGTAGAGGCTTTTATAGAGATCATAACCACCTCATCTAACACCCAGAGATGCCCCATTTCCTAGAAAAAGGAAGTTTTTGTTCAATTACAGCTGGTGCCACTTTTTTGTGGTAATAAACAACCTATTTAAGTGATTAGCCACTCCTCTGTTCACTCCACCATACAGAATCTAACATGGTCATATCTCTGTTCACTTCAACCAAGTGGTTCTTTAAATGTTGCCTTAATTCAGTTATGTTATGCAGTTTAGTTCTGATGTTTTGTTCCGGTGAATTTTTTTAATTGTTCAGAGAAGTATATATAGCCTTCACATCTGTTTAAGGCTGGAGGAATTCAATTAATTTCAATTCAATGAATTCTTCATAAAGCACCAAGCCTCTTCTTGTAAAGTCTAATAAGACTAGGACAGAATCTTGGACCACTCCTCCATGCAGAACTTTTCAAGCTTCTTTATATTGCTAGGCTTGCGCATGTGGACATCCTTCTTCAATTCTCACCACAGGTTTTCAATATAGCTCAAATCCTGAGACTAAGATGGCCATTGCAAAACACTGATTTTGCCTTCTGAAATTATGCTTGTTGTTTTGGATGCATGTCAGGGTCATTATCTTGTTGAAAGATCCACTGATGTCCACTGATTTTAGAGGTTTTGATCTAAAATATGTTGGTCATTTCTGTTATTATGGCCCTGATTGTGCTTAATGGTATTTTTTAACTGGTCAACTATTTTTTCAAATGCATTACTTGAATTATCATAAAGGGTCTTTGCTTTCCCCATGGTGATGGATGACATTTGGATTTTACATGTATCCCTGGGCACATGATCCAAGGATGATTTGGTCATTTTTATTATCACTATTATTTATAAAAAATACTATTTATTCTCAAAAAATTTGGTGAATTTTTTGAGAATAAATACTATTATTTATAAAAAGAATACTCTATGTCTAGCAGGTTTTTGAACATGGACATTTATCACAGGGTTGTTAATACAAGAGATGTCCACAATATGACCAGCCCTCAGAGCACACTCGGCTGTCCAAAATGTTTCTTTTTTGGACGGCACTGACACTGACTGTGGTTTGGCTGAGCATCTGGGTTTCGGAAAATACTCTATGACCCTTTCCAGGCTCATAAGCATCAACAGCTTGCTGTCTTTTTCCCTCCCTCTCAGACTCCCACCACAAGCAAACATCAACATGAAAAATGTCACACATAAAAAAAAAAATCATTGGGAGTTTCATAGTGCTGCATGTTCTTGACTTTCAAAATGAATAGCACTAGGGTTAAAATAATAAAACTACAAATTATTTGATCAGTTTGCCTGATACTGATCATAAAAGCATTTTCTTACAGACAGTCCCATCATCCTCCAGTACATGAAAATGATATATAAAACATATCAGAATATTCAGTATTTGTTGGAAGTGTGTAGTATCACCCAATACACTGCCTATTTAATTCATTATTAATTAATTTAGTTCATGTCTATGATACAGACAAAGTGCTAATATAAAAATAATTGTTACTTTTGAATATTGGTCTCTATTCCCCCTGAAAGTTCACATGACCAGATATTCATACTATCTCGCTCATGCCGTGCAGGCAGTGAGACACTTTGCAAGTCAATGTGTCACACTGGTATCACTGGAATTGACCTTATGAATATATTCTTTTGCTTTTTAAATTTATCTGACCTTTGCTTGAGGCGAGAGTTCAGTCTATGTGTGCCTTTCTCGGTTCCTCTTCCCTTGTGGGAAAATCATTATGACGAGATCATACCCAGATCCTTCTAAAATCATTTTGTTTGCTGACATAAATTATATGATTATATTGTTATATTGAGTACAGCAGTACAATGCGAGCAATCCATTACTGTAAGCAACCCGTGGAAGAATGTTTTGTATTGCTGTATTCAATTCCACATGGATTAGTATTGCAAGTATTACACAATCAAGAAGTACTTAAACAAACAAAAATATCCGTGCTGGATAGCTATGTCTTTCCCAAAGTCCAATAAATCCTGCATGCTCCAAAACATAATCTGGCAGAAAATGTCATGCAGGCAAAAAGAATATCTCACCACAGAAGCACTTCTGAGTTTACTGGTGTTAATAAGAAGGTAAGGTAAAGAAAAGTCTTTGCTAGCCAAATAATCAGAAAATCCAGGTATGTTGCCAAGATTTCAAAAGAACAAAACAATGCCAAAGTGCCAAGAAAGGATGATCACATCAGTATCTCTCACTTCCTGAAATTGATTAGAGATGTAACCAGCTGAACACCTGTATCTGTTTCCATTCCCTCTCTAGCATTTAACTAGCATGCTAACAAAGGCCAGCTAGTGACTAATGGGTATCCTTGATATATTTGTCTGTACTTTATGCATTTAAAATTGGTTACAGCATCCAGCTAGTGGCTAACATGTCCTTGGTGTGTTTTTCTGTACTTTATGAATTCAAATCTTGGTCATATTGGGTGACAGCAAGGTTTGTGGGGCTTGTACTTGCTTTTAGTGTGTGTTTTATCTACAAGTCTGTATCTTATTTTTCCTTCTGCTGTTTCAGCTAATGTTAGCAGTCCAGTGGCTAATGGTGTGTGTTTGTTGTTTCCTCGTACTTTACGCATTTCAAACTCTATCATGCAAGTTAGTCAAATCTATGAAGCTTTTTATTCTCGTAACTTCTATAAACTAGAAGGGACATCAATAACAGCAGATAATTTCATCCTCAAGTTATAAATACTTGTGGCGCATTCCAAACCACATTCTACTGTTAGTCCACCACAGGCCTCACTGTTATATAAGCATCGTATTCAGCCCCAAATTCTCATTGAATGTGTATTACTTGGCACTTGAATGTGTTAGGTTATTCTGCACAATGGAGAAGGATACAGCCCTTGTTACAAAACGTTCTTTTGTAAGTAGTTAGCATTTTTTTAACCATTGATGGAGAAATTCCGAAATCTTACACTGAGCAGCTTTAAATGTTAAGATGTTAAATCTATAATATGCCTGTCCATAGTTAGACAGTTTACTGGAGTTCTAGCAAGCTAAAAGTAGCTGATCAGAGTTGTGACTCATTTCAATTATGTGTCATTTCTAAAGAACATAAATAATACATATATATTAATTATATATATATATATATATATATATATATATATATATATATATATATATATATATATATATATATATACAGTACTGTGCAAAAGGCTTAGGCACTTGTAAAGAAATGCTGTAGAGCAAAATGTTTTTGTACTGAATCAATAATGTAGAAGTCATAAAATAAAAATCTGTAACAAAGTTTGTAGTAAAAAAAATAGGGTGCCTAAGACTTTTGCACAGTACTGTATATATAATTTTATATTTTGTACCTGAAATACTAAAGACATTCAAGAAATTATAAAACTTTGCTTAAATGTTTCCCTCTGTAAAATCAGATTTAAATTGTGCTTTTACCCAGTTGGGCAGCTGGAAAAATAACCTACAAAGATCACAAACATGACAGGCCATGAGCTAGAATTTCACTTTAACATTTGATTCTTGGTTTGAGGCAAGGTTTTTTATTTCTTAATAATGTGTGACAGTATAAAAACATAGTGCCTGGAGTCACCCCTTAATTGAGTCAAATGCTTTCTCAATATATACATTTGTACGAAGAAATAATGAGCTGCCATAACTAATAGTTATTATGCTCTTGGAGGGAAAGAAAAGAAATATAATTTGCAAGAATAAATCAGCAGTGGATATAAACTGAAAGAAAGTTTACAAGGGAAAAAAAAGAGAACCTCTGCCTCTGCACGTGTTCTCTTCATTTCTACCACGTTGGCAGTGATGGCTAGTCATGATATTAGATTTCTATCAATAAATCTAACCAATATTAATATCTATCAATAGCTCAACAATGAAATTATTAGGGCTGAGAGGAATTTTTTGGGGGAAAAAAGATGGTAAGACTCACATTTATTACACTCGCATGCAGTTTCTCTATCATATCTATCATATCATATCTATCATCTAGATAGATATCTTTATCTATCATATGATGATGATATGTTACGGATGTGTCAGTGAAGGTGACTGAAAATATCAGCCCAAATGAAGATCAAATCTAGGGGGCATTTTACTCTGTGTAATCACCTGACATGAATGTCACCCGATAACCTGCATGAATCTACAGTCTGGGCGAGAAAGAAGTCAGCCCCAGCCTCCAGCAGATTTTTATACTATTCTTCATATAATTGGTGGTGCTGTTGTGCTTCGTTCAACAAAAAATCGAAATAATCTGATTTAAGACATCTGTTAACAGAAAGTAAACTGTTGAAATCTTGCTGAAATGAAAAGTTGAAATCTTATATTGAGGTCTTTTTATCTTTGAATGACAGCAGGCTAAGCTCTTCTAGCTTATGGTCTTTTATTCTATATACAGAGTATAAAAGCAAACACTTTACCAAATGTGTACTGTTATAGCCTATGTAATGTAAAGTTGGTTTAAGCTTGATATGGCGGTACATCTAGCATGCAGAATATAAGAGTAACACTTTCAGACAGCTATGCTATAGTTGGCTCATCGTATTGATTCATTATAAAGGCATTTGTGTAACAGAATGGCAAGAAAGAGTAAAAAATACCAGAAATAGCAGAATACCCTGTGCAAAAAGAATATTTAATCCCAAATACTTATATGGCAAAATTACTGGCACCTATGAAATATACATCATGAGATATAAATCTACATAAATCAATTTTTATATTTATTCATTTTTACATCCTCTCAGTCTCATGCAACCACATTGCTGCCATTTCCTTTTTTGCACTGATAAATATGAGGCTGCAAAATCCCCATTCATCTCCACTGGGAATACCAAAGATCACAGTTTAGTTCACACCAAACATACATCTATTAACACAGAAATGGTCATAGGTAAGTTTGGCTTCTCAGCAACCCTTTTTTTCCAAACTGTATCGCTTCCCAAAAGAAAATACCACCCGGCATGGAATTTAATAATCTCTTCCCACTCTATGAGGCTCATTAGAAACGTTATTGTGATTCAAGGCAAACCAGGGCTGTACCATTCACATGGGGGTGACTGATTTACCACAAATCTTGTTTATGACATTTACATTTTGTGAGTGTGTTTGTGTTTATATGTAGGAGGCAGTGAGAGCCAGCTGCAGCAAGGCGCTTTCATAAATGCAACATTATGAGCTTACAGCAATCAGCTTGAAATGTTACTGGCCCCAAGTGAATTCTCCCAACCCTCTTGATTATCATTTTGGCACTGTTTATAGGAGAATGTGTCTGAGTGCAGAAATAAAATGATATGTTATGAGATATGAGATTCTGTAGCTGCTATAGGATTAACAGGTGGTCAAACACAGTATGGCCAAAAATATATGGACACACCATCACACCCATATGTGGTTCTTCCCCAAACTGTGGCCACAAAGTCGGAAGCACACAATTGTATTTGTGTGAATGTCTTTGTATGCTGTAGCATTCACAGGAACTAAGAGGCCCAGACATGTTCCAGCATGACAGTGACCCATGCACAAAGGGAAGTCCTTAAAGATATGGTTTGCCAAGGTTTGTGTGGAAGAACTCGAGTGTCCTGCACAGAGCCCTGACTTCAACCCCAATGAACACCATTTGGGATGAACTGGAACAATGACTGCACCCCAGACCTCCTCGCCCAACAACACCTGACCTCACTAATGCTCTTGTGGCTGAATGGGCAAATCCCCACAGACATGCTCCAAAATTTAGTGGAAAGCCTTCTTAAAAGCGTGGAGTTTATAACAGCAAAGGGCGACTGAATCTGGAATGGGATGTTCAACAAGGGTCAGGTGTCCACAAACATTTGGCCTTATAGTATATTTGAAAGTAGTCTGTATTGTACTGTTATTTGAATTAGATCACTACCTTGTTAGATTATCCAATTTTATGTGATCAAATGAGAAGCTTTTGCAGTACAGTGCTACTGAGAAGTATAGACTTTGGGATGCAGCTGTGGACAAACCATGTCTTATTGGGAAACAGAAGTGTAATTGTAAGATTTGTGGATCATATTCAGAGTTGGTCTGTTGACACACTTAATAGGAGATATTGCTTATTTCAAGGACTAAATTTTTTTAATGGATAAAATTATTAACAACACTCAAAGTGAGCTGTAAGTGTAGCAAATGAGTGCTTGGTCAGCTTATCGTTTAAACTGTGGCCATGTTCTCTTTATAGAACAACTCATTAAATTAGGTAGCAAATTAAAAGCGTGACAAAATAGCTTGAGGCTTCATTAAGTTGTGTGCATAATATAAAAAATAAAATATAAAATATTAGAATGTGCTGGGTCAAGTGCTGTTTTATAAACTATAAAAGAGCAATTATGATCAATGATCAATAATGAGGGAGGAAGCCATTTTTGTTCAATTAAACCATATTTGCAGTGATATGTGATAATTCCAACTGGAACTATTTATGTACAAATACACTCACTGTGCACTTTATTAGAAAACACTATACTAATACTGGGTAGGGCCTCCCTTTGCTCTCAAAACAGCCTCAATTCTTTGTGGCACGGATTCCACAAGATGTTGGAAACTTTCTTTTGAGATTCTGGTGCATGTTGACATGATTGCATCATGCAGTTCCTGCAGATTTTTCAGGTGCACTTTCATGCTGTGAATCTCCTGTTCTACCACATCCCAAAGGTGTTCTATTGGATTCAGATCTGGTGACTGGGAAGGCCACCGAAGGACATTGAACTCACTGTCATTTTCATGAAACCAGTTTGTGGCGACTATTGCTTTGTGACAACATGCAATATCATGCTGGAAGTAGCAATTAGACGATGGGTAAATTGTGGGCACATGGTCAGCAACAATACTCAAATAGGCTGTGGCATTCAAGCAATGATTGATTTGTATTAACGGGCCCAAAGTTCCTCACACCATTACACCACCTCCACAAGTCTCCTGTTGACACAAGGCAGGTTGGGTCCATGGATTCATGCTGTTGGCACCAAATCCTGACCCTACCATCTGTGTGCCCCAGCAGAAATCAAGCTTCATCAGACCAGGTTACATTTTTCCAGTCTTCAACGGCCCAGTTTTGGTGAGCCTGTGCCCACTGCAGCCTCAGCTTTCTGTTCTTGGCTGACACAAGTGGAACCCAACATGGTCTTCTGCTGTTGTAGCCCATCCGCCTCAAGGTTTGATGTGTTGTACATTCTGAGATGCTTTTCTGCTCACCACAATTGTACAGAGTGGTTATCTGAGTTACTGTAGCCTTTCTGTCAGCTCGAACCAGTCTGGCCATTATCTGTTGACCTCTCTCATCAACAAGGTGTTTCCGTGTTTTTCTTTATTGCACCATTCTGAGTAAACTCTAGAGACTGTTGTGCATGAAAATCCCAGGAGCTCAGCAGTTTTAGAAATAGTCAAACCAGCCCATCTGGCACCAACAATCACGCCACGGTCAAAATCACTGAGATCACATTTTTCCCCCATTCTGATGTATGATATGAACATTAGCAGTGGACAGTATCTGCATTATATTATGCATTGCACTGCTACCACATGATTGGCTGATTAGATGATTGCATGTAGGTGTACAGGTGCATTGTAGGTGTACAGGTGTTCCTAATAAAGTGCTCAGTGATTGTATATTGGTAATATACTAAACTACTATTAGATTTCAATTTTAGTGTTTTATTATTTCAATGTTTTGCTTTCCATCTTCTTATTCATATATCGTTGTTCATATATTGTTGTATTATTCATATATCGTTGTTTTTTATTTTTCTTTTTAAATTGTATATTGGTTTTATGTTACCCTGCATTACATTTAACAGCAAGAGGAATAGCCCTGATTTTTTGAGCTGCTGGTGTTAAATGGTGATGGTCAAGAGGCTATGGAAAAAACCTAAAAAGAATTTGGCAACCTCAGCGGTTTTAATAAAATTTTTAAAAATAAAAATCAGCTTAAGGAACTGTGAAACCTGACTCTGAATAAGCCGACACATTAAGTAGCCAACAATGAATACGGCCCAGTGTTGTAAATGTTTGATCTTGTTTGTTTTGTCTTCCACTAAATGTCTCGTAGCAATTCCTGGATGATGTATGCTGTTTACGGTGGCCACTAGAGCGGAGTGAAACTAAATTTGTGGCTGAAACAAAAAAATTACACATCATTTTACACATAACTGGCACACAAATCCCCAGTGTCATATGGGAGTGGACATATATACAAGCATGATACAGGAGCATCAGTGCTGTATGGTAGTAGGAAAACTTCAGGCTGAGGCTAAGCTCAATAGCTGCTTTCAAATAAATTTAGTTATCTATATTCCTTATCAGAAGGTGTCAAACTTTACAGCTGAGATGTCTCTGAGCTACTCAGAGTGTTCATATCCTCACCGTTGCTAGGTATGTAATAGCAGAGTGTTTCTATTCAGCTCTTTTCCAGTTTTCTTAACACGTTTGTTCGTATTTTAGTGCTAAAAGTATGCATTCATTTTAGCGAACTGAAGTAGCCGGATTACATTATTCATTATTGAAATGGGACTCCTTTTTTGTTTTTGCTGGGCATGTTATTTTTTCATCTGCTTTTTCCTCTATCTCTCCTGTGTGTTCTTAGCATCTTAAGCTTAAGTCTAGCAAAAAAGGATTATCTATTAAAAAAAAAATCTGAGTTCCCCTGACATCATTAAAGTGATCTATCTGTCTTTATTTCAGTTTAGTGAACTGAAGAAGTGCATGACACAAGGACTGGCTAAAGTTGAAATACTGATCTCATGCTCCCTTTACAAAATATTTTTCTGTGAATACAAAATATAGTATTTTAGTTTAATGCATTTTAGCTACACTGTTATGTTGCTTATTTGGAGACATTTACATTTATATTACATATTACTCAAATACATTTTGCCCTTCCCTGGCCAAGGACATGGCTGACCTCATGACTAACAGACTGCCTGCTTTGGCAGAAACCTGCACTTAGTTCCCTGTTGTTAAATCGGCCAAAGACTGTAACTGACAGTGAAGATGACCGATGTGTTAGTCTACAAGGAGGAACTGAGTGGATAATGTACAGCTGTTCACATTTGGCCCCTCTTCCCCTTCCTCTTAACCAGCCAATGGATCTGTCTTACCATCGTCACACAAAGGAGTCACGTCCATGAATCAATGCCAGGCTTGTATGTTGGTGGGAGGATTTAAAAAGGGGCAGCTTGGGCACGGCAATAAAAATGTCATCATTCAACGGTACTGCTGAGCATGGATGACTGTGAAGGGTTTTAGCGCTTGTGTGTGTGTGTGTGTGTGTGTATGTGTGTGGGATATAGGGCTATGGGAGCATAACAACAATGCTGCCGAAAGAGCGAGACAAAACGGGGATGGGGCGTCTAGAAGGAGGTACAGGAGATAAGGGGGAAAGAGGGGAGGGTGGAGAGTATTTGCAAACCATCTGTTGAAAAATGGCAGGCTGCAAACATCAGCTGTGAGCTTGGAGGAAAATTGTTCCGCCTACTCACTGGTGGGTTGGAGCTATTTAGATTACAGTTAGGGCAGCAGAATGCAAAGGCAGTTATCTGCTGTCAAAAATAAGCCCTACAGCTAGTTTTCCGCTTTTAAAGCCAATGCGTGGAGACCTGTCTTAATGTCTTGGGGCTGTGTTACTGAAGGTGCTGTACATATGAGTCAAAGTACAAAACCCTTTGCTTCACTGGCTGATTTTGAATGGAGATGGAGAATTATTTCACAAAGATGCTGTTGTAATTTCATGCAGTGAATCCAGGCTGCTATTTGAACACAGGAATGAATACATGATAGCTGACCAATATGAAGCAAGAGCACAGACATTGGATCAAAAGGAAGTATCTAGAAAACTGTTGGTACAAAAAAAAAAAAGCAAATCTACTGGAAGTAAGCTGGGAAAATGAGGGAGCGAGTAGAATGGAAATGAGACTATTTAAATGCAAACCCAGCAGGCCAGACTTCTCCGTTTGAGCTTGACCCTTTTTCAGGTGTCTCTCAATGGGCTAGAAGATGTGAGGCTAGAAGGCAACATACCAGCCAAGTATTGTTGGCTTTGATAAAAATCTCTCCAAGGCATGTTAAACCACAAAAGGATTCACTGTAATAGGCCACTGTAAAAGGCCAAATGGCCTACATTTAGATAATTTTAAAAATCACATCAGCATATAGGGAAAGCTACAAGTTTAAGCAGTGGTTCAAATCAGAACTGTTTTAACATTAGTGAAGGTTCCCAAGTAAAATATAAAATATAAACAAGTATGCGTGAGGAAAATACATGCTGTCAAAAGAAAAAAAAAAAACACACTCCAAAACACTTTGAACTGGCCATTATTCAGACAAAAAAAATTAGCACTTCCATCTAGATGATCTTTTGAAAGCCTCAAGGGTTTAAAAGAGAGCATCATCTATAGTAATTATACTGTTAATGTCAGTTTGAACTCAATTATATTGAATCTAATCATAGTTTTTAATCATCTACTTTGTCTGTGTGATGTTGAATGGGTCTGGTTCTGGTGCAAAACCCACCAAATTATAAAATATTAAAATCCTCTTTTTGTATCAACTAAAATCTGATAATGTGTTCATCAAAAGGGACTTGCTTTTTACAAAAATGAACAAAATTATAAGTATTCACTAAAAATGGGCAACAATCAAATGATTGCTTGAGGTTAAGGCAGTCACACATCCACACCTTTGTTAGCATACATCAGTAATGCAATCAAGCCTGTGATTACAGTCATTTTCAACTCAAGCACGTGTCTGCCTGCTAACATCGCACACAGACAGACACACACACATACACACACACACACACCTGTTTTGTTATCCCAGAGAAGGTACATGGACATTAAGCTTTTTAAGGAAATAGCTAACTGATGGCATTTGATTCTTTATAAAGTGATTAATGGGAATAGTGAGTCAGAGTGTTTAAAAAACAGAAACTCATGTACTAATGCAGCTACACAATGAAGAAGACTAATGCACAGATGTTTCCAAAGTCAGCTATTCATGCTGCTTTAAAAATATGAGAGCCTGGATAAAGCCATGTTTTTGCCATTTACTCTCCTTAGCCTTAAATCTATTTTCATATATCAGCTGATGTGCCAGTACTATTTACAGCATTATTCAATTAGGTACGTGCTACTGAATATCTTGTATTTAAACAGACTTCGCAAGGTTCACTATATACGTGTGCAGCATGAATTATGAATTAAACATGAAGGTCATTGCTCTGATGAAATATACAACACTCTCCTCTGAAGAAGCAAACCTAGTATATATTCAGCTCAACAATGCAGAGGTAAGAGCTACTGCTGGGGCTTGTACACAATACTGCCATATCTTTTTTACCCTCATGACCACCTGACAGCTCTGGATCCTTTATCAATTAATGAGATAGAAGCACTGCTTTGTAATATGGGGCAAACTGCACTTTTAATGGTCTAAAGAAGGGCTGGGGACCATACGAAGGAGCACATGAACAGTGGTTGCATACCTGATGCAGGTGCCACCATTTCGGCACGGTTGGTGCTGACACACTGGTGTATCGCAGTTGTGGATGTTTTGGCCTTGATGAGCCTCTCCCATTATGTGCAATTCTCTAGAGTTGACCTGAAGCTCCATGATGCAGCCCACGAAACCAGAGACGTTGCCTATGTTGCCATGCAGCTTGGAAGGAAATGGCACACCACCCAGGAAAGTGGGTCCAAACACAACCTGAGTGTAAAAAAAACAAAACAAAAACAACATTAATTACATATTGTATAGCATAGTCATAAAACTGAGTTTTTCACAATACAGAACCATGACACAATTTGACATTCTAGAAAAAGTCAAATACTGATACTAATCAAATTTATTTAGATTAATCATTTCAAAATAATTTACACTTTACATTACCAAGAAATTAGGACCAAACACATTTTCCCTGAAGTGATGAGCTAAAAAGAATGCACAGCTAATTAACTCAAATTAAAAACATTTACAATGAGTAAATTTACAGCCAACACACAGATCGCTTCAGTGATTATACAGTTTTAAAGTTAAATATATTTTATGCTCCAGAGCATTATAAAAGAACCATTAAGGCCAAGATAGCAGCACATATATTGATACCCAACTCAGTATAATTATAATAATGCATTAGAACAGTCAGTTTTCTCCTTGTAAAAGCAGGAAACCAGGCGATCAACCAAATGTGGATGTCCAGCAATGTGTGCTTTTAATAACACTAATGAAGATGCACAAGCAAAATATAGGATACACTACATGAAAAAGGACTGCATGATAAATATAAGCAGATTAATATTACAAAGTCTGTGATATACTAGCGTCATGTTCTGTAGAATGTCCGGGGGGGAAAGCAATGAACTACTCTCGATATACTACTTGAGTACATGGTGCATTGTAATGGTAACTTTGCTGGATGTGGTTTTTTTTTTATCTCAGTTACAGAACAAAAAATTATGATGCAATTAACTCTGGAAAACTCTAGGCCAATTAAAAGACACTGTGTACATTTTTTACATAATTTAATATCTAGACCCAATCAAAAGAAAGCAGTTTCCTGCTAAGGTCTACACTTCAGGTGCTAAATGTTTTAGTCAGTAGCAGCAATGTCTGAGACAGTGGAGACAGATGAGCATCCTTGGACAAATTTATCAGATATCTTCACTATTAAGTGCTTCAAAGCACTGCAAATTATGTGAGCCAAAACCTGTGGAGATACCAACATCCAACCTGCAGAAACGTGTACAGTTATGTCATTAGCTAGCTGAGTGAGCTAGACTAGCTATGAAGATATTTTATTTTACAGTATGAAAGCTCTATATTCTACTTAAAATGGCACTTCGATGTTCAGTAATGATTGTGTTAAATGTATCCAAGTGCTGTTACAGCCTATAACATAACACATAGCACTCAGGGTCACGTACATGGGGAATCATTGCTAGACAGCTAACTATGTAGCTAGAAACATGAGCTTGCTAACAAACCTAGTTAGAGAAACCCTAACTGCTCACTTGGTTAGTTAACATAATTGTTCAAAAATACATTCCTCAGATTTAGAACATTTTTGGATTAGTTGCACGAGTTGTAGACATTTAAAAATTCATTTGTAGTGTAATTACTCAAGTAATTCACCAAGTGACTAATTAAGAATTATTCAAGTGAATTATTATTACAGTAGCAGTAATTTTACTGAAGTCAGTGCGTGTTGTATACTTTCCACCACTGCTGGGAATGTCAGTTCAAATCAAATCAAATTTTATTGGTCACACACAACCATACACAGTACAGCGTACAGTGAAATGACTTTTATGACTGTCCGGTGACATTATCAGTATATGTCAAGTATAAAAGTACAAGTACAAAACACCCCAAAGCAGCTTCCAAGAAGTTCCAAGAAGTTTAATAATTGGTGTCCAAACTGCAGATAAATCATAAATGAAAACCCTGCAAAACTAATTGCTGAATAAAAGAAATGTGATCATTTTTAATGAAAAGTTTCATTTAACCAAATTCTATCAAAAACTCTCAAAAACAGTAAAGCGAGTCTGGAATTTATAGCATGATTGCTGTTTAGAAAAATAACCTAGTATGAGGAAGTTGAACACTAGAGTTTTAAGGGAAGACCTCGAGTGTGAAGTACATTTCCATATCATTGATTTCTCAAATAAGTGTATTTTTTTAAAAAAAATCATCCAAAAACATGCAGCGCACAGTTCAGGAACTACAAGACTACATTCCAGAAAGAACCTAAGCTCTTCTGAAGCCAAACTTGATAATACATTGTCAGGTGTTTGCATTATTTTCCACCTCCTGTATTGTCATCTGAAGACATGCAGAAGTTTAATCATTTGCTGAGCACAGAATTTTTGGCTGTTGAAATTTTACTCAGTGGAAAGCAATACTTACCAAATTAAATAAGTATACAATTCAACAGGCACATCCAACTGAGTCAGCACAAAGCTACTCACAGTTTCCTCCTCCTCAGAAAAAAAACCCATCCAGTCAGTATAGCACTGATATTCGTTTGTTCTATTCTTAATGAAAGGACCAATACGTGGGCAGATTTTTTGACAAAACTAAAGTCTAGCAAAACTCTTGTTTTGGTTTGATATCAAGTGATGAAATACTGAAGAAATCAACAACAACCAAGTCTGCAGATCATTATTGTACATCTCTTTAAATAATGCCAACATGCATGGCATTTTGGGCCTGGGTTATAGATTTAATACATCTGTCATGGTTGTGTATAATGATAGTGTCATAAAGTAATTTATAGCACCGAGCTGCTGACCTCTCGAATCTAACTGATCAGAAGATGTTTAATTTTCTATAACATCAGCTCTGACAGTGTGCTGGCTGTAATTCAAACAACGTGTGTATATTAATGCACTCATTCTAATATGCTATCATTTCTATAGAAACAGCGACTTACATGGCAGATGATCTGCTTAGTCTAAGGCTAATAATAAACAGACAAAAAATGTATTTAACAAAGAAAGAAGATGTATAATCATTTCCATGGTGAAGCTTTCTGTTAGGAGAGGTTTACTGAACATTTACTGAAGGCGTCTCCAGTGTGTAAATTTTGTACCAGTCAGTAAATTGTCCACGACAGGAAATTTTCCAGTACAGAGAAATTTAAGCTTTTTGGTTTCGTGCTAAAAAGATAAGCTGTTTTTTTTCTTTTGTCTTGTGAGAAAAAAAGAAAGGATGATGAAGTAATGACTCCTTATAGCTGATATATTGTACGTGATAACAGGAACTAACTTGTTTTGCAGACATAAAATACAACTATTAACGGTTTAAAAACCATGATGTGTCATTCAGTAATAAATAAAAAATTATAATCATTGGTAAACTGCTGTGGAATAAGAGGGAAAAAATACTTCGTATTGGGCTGTTATTGGAAAATAATCCACTTCAGGGTGGTAACAGTAACAGCGCTTCACATCGGGCTGCATCATTGATTATTTTCTATAATAGCACACCCTGTTGTGTTTTATTCCTTACTGAACGAGTGATCTGTTGGTCATACCATCATGAAAGGGCTTTAAGAGGACAGCGAACCAACTAATATGTTGTGAATTGTGTGTGAATATCCTGAACGCACATAATTTTAACTGATGTGGTTACACTAATTCATAGGAAATATACAGGGAATTACTTCACTTCTACCAACTGTTCAAAATGTGACTGGATCATGATCTCAACCCAACAGATGCCCTGACAATAAATGCAAAAGGCTTACTGGTTAAATACCAAATGAAGTTCATTTGAAATCAGTGATAGTATTGGATTTACCTCAGACAAGGGTTCAGATACATATTTCTGTGATCGATTAGCAGTTCCATTAGCCGCAGCTATTTCAATCATGCACAACCCTCCGTCTTTGCTGACAGGCAACCAATATCTGAGAGAAAGAAAGAGAGAAGAGAAAAAAGAGGAGAGAGGAAAATGATATGGAAATGAAATCAGAATATATATATATATATATATATATATATGATTGTATGCGTGAGTGAGAAGAAGAGTGACAGCAAGAGGGGGCACAAAAGAGTGAGATTGTGAGAGGAGGTGTAAAAGGGAGGGAAATCTCATTAGAACATGGAGCATTCACAATAAATCCATTTAAGCATGAAAATGATGCAGACTTGGCCGGGGGAGTGTGGCCTGGTAATGGAGCTGGTGTGACTTGCTGACTCTCGCCGCTTCAAAACCTCACCGTCACACTGCATCAACTCTGCATCAGAGTCAAATCATCCTCAATTACCCTTTCCCTTCCATCACCATTACCACAGAACAGCATGCACTTATTTATTTATGCATGTATATAGATACATGTGTACATATATATATATATATATATATATATATATATATATATATATATATATATGTATGTATGTATGTACGTATATTTTTCAGCCAGTTGTTCACCATTAACAGGTCTCCTGCTGGCAAGAATAGGCTGCTGCTTTGAGATATTTTTTTTTAATGTGCTGCCAGAAGGTGTAGATGATATAAGGAATGTTTTTCTTAAGATTTCAGCATATCTGAAACCTTAGATTTTAATGACTGGGATGAAAATAAAAGATCTTATAAAACACATTTTTATGAGATTAAAACCTCAACAAAAAAGTGTTGACTTCAATGTTTAGAGGGTTTTCAGGCAAAACACTTGAGAAGGGCTCTACCTGAATCAGCTCATGATAAGAACATAATGAAGTGTGCACATTAACACTGGGCTCCTACAAACAGAACATTGTTTATTAATACCAACAGTAAGCTTTATGGGATTCATATAATGACTCATTTCGGTTAGAAGGGGCAATAAGTAGAATTAATCTTGGAAGGAAAAAAAAGATCAGGAAATTGAAAAACAGTTTCAATTTAGAAATTCACTTTCTATATACTGTAAGGTATTATCAGGAGCCAGACCTTTAGACTTTGCCAGAGTGTAAAAGTGAGGTATATTACACTTATATTACTCTTTAATAAACATGGCCAAGAACTGCCTACTTTCACAGGAATAGTTTATTTGACTGACATTACAAAAGGCCAGTCACTTTTAATTGCCACTAAAATTCAAACTAACAAAACTCTAGGAACAGGAGTGTGAAGTACATTTCCATATCATTGATTCCTCAGATGAGTGTATTTTCTACTTGAAGAAAGGAAAGACAGGATGCCATGGGCTTTTTTCAATCCAGTGACTATACACTGCAAAACAAAAATCTTAGCAAGAGAGATCTTGAATAAAGGAAAAATTATCTAATATTTCTCATTACGATATAACAAATATTATAACAAATATTAGTATAAGCCTACATAACAAATAGAAATATACAGTAAGCCTATTTCTAGACACTATTTTCAAGGTTAAAAATGTCTTATTCTATTGGTAGATAATTTTGCTTCTTTTTGGAAATAAATGCTTGAAATAAGCAAAATTATCTGCCAATAGAATAAGACGTCTAAGCTTGAAATGAATACAAATACATAGAAATAGTCTTAATAATCTTATATTTATTTAAAAACAATCTAATAAGGAGAAATATTAGTTGAATTTGCCTATACTGAAGATACCTTTACTTGCTAAGATATTTTTCAGTGTATCTTCACCTGAAAAGCTCATTATGTCACAGTGTTCAAAATTTACCAACGTGTGCATACACAGCAACCTACTTGTGGCCAGAATAGTGTACAAAAGAGATGTAAGCCATGAGTACAGTGTCTGAAGCTGAGAGTAATATTACGATAATAAATGTTAAATGCTTAAACCAATTTTCCTGAGTGCACAGTGAGCATTATAAAATCTCTGCAAATAGGAAAAAGAGAAAATGCTAGTTATGCTATTTAGGAAAAAAACATGGTGCTTGCAATCTAAAGTCCCCAACTGTGTAGCTTACACAGGCTATACCTTTCCTGAACTTAAATCAATTTCATTCAGGGGTTTTTTTTTTTGTTTTTTTTTTTTGTATAGGGCTTTTAACAGTAGACATTGTCACAAAGCAGCTTCACGGAAATCCAGACAAAGATTCAGATCCTTAATGAGCAAGCCAGAGATGACAGTGGCAAAGAAAAAACTCCCTGTGAAAACATGAGAAAAAACCTTGAGAGGAACCAGACTCAGAAAGGAACCATCCTGATCTGGGTGACACCAGATAGTGTGATTATAAACCATGACAGTATACAGGTGTGGAAGAGTAAAGACATACAATGTTAAGTGTGTTGAAAGGATGTGCTGTAAGGATGAGCGGATTGTGAGTCCTATTATGACAATAGTATGTAACGTGTAAAAATGTATGATTACAGCAGCAGTATCTAGGTGGGAAGCAAGGGAGAGACATGAGCATAAACTGTTTAAATCTTTAGGGTATCCATGTGAGTCACAATTCACACATTCCAGAGCTAAATAACAACCTCCTTTGGATGCTAGACAATTATGGGTTTAGCATTCGAAAAGACACACACACACACACTGTTATTTTCACATAGCCATAGTTCTTAAGACTGCTATTAATTGCATATATTCCACTGTGCTCATGCGCTTCACTGTGTCTACCTCTCACTGCTGGGTTGTGTACTGTATTCTGTGCTGTGGGGGTGGATTCCTGCAGGCTACCTTCACTCTTTTGAAACGTCAAAGGATGACTCGTTCGAAGTCATGTGAAAAATGAAGGAACTGGCTTGATGTGAATGCAATAAAAGGTCTTCTGACAAAGATCTAATGCAAAAGTGCCTTCAAACATGATACTTTTTCCCCTCACAAATTCTATATTTATTTATTCAACTTTCATATGTGATGTCAGTATTTTCTGACAAGGCGGAAATATATGCTCATCTTCTCAGTGGCTAGAAGCAAGAGAAGGATTGGATCACATAATCAGATGACACTACAGCAATGCATGTTTAGCATGCCCTTAAGCAGCTCCATGGAGAACCAACTAGGTCAGCAAACGAATTAAGTAAATGCCACTTAAACAGTCAATCCAGGATGACTGTCTCAGGGGGGAAAAGGTGCTGCCGGTACATTACTGATAACAGTTTTTGCCTGGTTAAATTTGGTTGCAACTGCTCAAATGGGAAGAAAGAATAGGAGGAAAAAAAACAGTAATTTTCTCTCTGAATTGTTCAATTTCCAGCTTTATTCAGGCTCCACATTGTTTCTCTGTGGGGTATGTAAAGTGCATACTAAAATATGTATATCATCTAATTATATGACTCTTCCTTAATTTTCTTATGTCTTTTAACAGAAGAACCTATAATATTACTGCAGTTGTCTAACAAAGGTATGCCTGTAGGATAAAAAAGATCAAGAACAAGGTTACAAGAGTTTTCAACTGAGTAATGTACCCTAGAAAGCAAAAAAAAAAACCAAAAAAAAAAACCAAGGTCCTGATTTAGCATTGTTCAAAATACCCCGCCGTTCCTCATTGTACCACAACTGTCAGCATCCCCAAAAAAGCATCTGCCTTTTCCCATATGGGAGCTTCTCTTGCTGTTTTTCTAAAGCAACAAACAGTCTTCTATTTCTGATTGTAGCAGAGGTGCGAAAGGGAAAAATAAGATTGTCTAATGACCAGATGCAAGCAATCAGGCCGATTGCCCTTGCGCTAATTTGAATCCGCCTTGCAGGACACCTCCTTGTAGGCAATCACTGCCCTTCAACTTCAGGTAGCGCTAATTACAAGGCTAGGCAAGTTATGAAACTCCTTCTGCATACAGATTGATACATTAACACCCAGTAAGGCCCGCAAACCGATGGGCCAAGCATTATACGTCTATCAGGTTATGAGACTTGATTGCAGCCATTTGATGACGCTACTGCTTATGAAAACTCCAATAAAGACTATAATGCTGTGATCTATAATGAAGTGATGCTTATCTTAATTATGGAATGTTAATCACATTACAGATATTGAACAGCTGTTTATATTAAGAAACCCGGCACAAGATGAGATCAGAATTATGAGATCAGAATCTATTTGCAAATCGCTTCAGTGCCTCAATGCTTCAGTTTCAATTTTATAACAAGGTTTTTGAAATGTAGTAAAAATAAAAGAACACTTGCTTCTACAGTATGGCTGCACTGCCCTGTCTAGTCTGTAATGACTGGGTGAGTATACCATGATGCCTAGTATCTAAAATTATCATAAGCAATCACATTTCTTTCTTTGTGTCTGATTACATATAACAATATATCTGCTAATGTGGATACATTCTCTTATACACATACTCTATATCTGTGTAAAGAAAGCAGGAGTGTGACAGAAACAGAGACGAAGAGTAAGGAAGCCATGCCTGTTACCACTAAGGGGTTTCTGAACCACTTATCAAAACTTTGTATTTCTTGAAAAAATACAGAGTGCACAGGGAGAGGAAGGAAAAAAAGAAGGAAGGTGGGGAAAGAAAAAAGGAAGAGAAGAAAAGAGTAGGAAAGTGAGCCTTGCCTACTACTGCTAAGACTTCCCGAACCTCATCAAAACTAGATTTGTATTTCTTGAAGAAAATACAAAGTGCAGAAAGAAAGAAAGAAAGAAAGAAAGAGATAATTTGGGAAAAGGAAGGAGAAGAAATACAGAAAGGAAAAAGAAAGACTAAAAAGAGCGAAAGAGAATGTAAAAAAAAGCAAAAGGAGAAAGAAAAGAAGAGAAAGAAAGAAAACAGAAATAAAGGAAGCTTGGCAGGAAACAGAAATGAGAGATGTTGAGAAAGGCAGAAAAAGAGGAGAACAAGTAAAACATGAGAAAACCATGGGAATACATGAAGGAAAAAAAGAAACTGTCAGGTATTAGAGAGAAAAGAAAAGGAGAAGAAAGAGGGAAATAGAGAAATAGAGAAATAAAAAAGAGAAAGGAAGAAAAGAGATTAAGTGGCGGGGTCTGACGGTGTGCAGCTGCACTGTTTGTGAGGTTGTGATGATCATTGATCATTCATTGTGATGATCAGTGGCACCTGGAATTCAAACAGACAAACATTCGATCAGTGGAAATATCTCAAAATATTGGTCAATTTGATCAAACCAAAAAAAAAAAAAGAATAGATTCTTTGATTTTTGATGAAAAGATCTTTGAAATGCAGCTTGGACATAGGTTTAATCTGCAGTTTAACAATGAAGAAGAAGAAGAAGAAGAAGAAGAAGAAGAAGAAAAAAAAAGATGCATGGGGAAAAATGTTACACTGCAAGGCTTACAAGCAGTATAATAATTACTTTATGTAATGCTTTAGTTGCTTGACCAGGCACACATCCAGACAAAAAAAAAAAACAACATATACACATAAAGGTCCTGTGTTCAAATTCCATTAGAGGAGTAGAAAATTAGCAAAATATAATTAGACATCGTTTTCCCTTCTACTGCTCAGGAAAATAAGCTCATACTGCCTTAGTGCACTAGCTGAGTGGAGCAGTAAATGGATGGCTGGTTATACAGGCAGTTAAGGAGAGGAGGTTGAGACAATCCACACTGCTGTTAAACCTCTGACAATAAACAGCAGCGAAGCCTGAGAGCATTTCCCATTCAGAGCACTTGGCTGGATACAGGTCGTTCCTTTCAGCACTAACGCAACAGAACCACGGTGTAAACAAACACCTATTCAATATTTCATCCAGCAAAAAATACGCATTTCTCATGCCCCTCTCAGCTGTAACTTATTCATCGCATCATCCAAAATCAAAAGCAGCTTTCTGAGCTCAGCAGGATGAGATGTGTGCTTAAATTATTCAGCTTTCAGTGCTGCCTTTCTTTTTTTTTTCCCCATCCCCCTTTGGCCTCACTTCTGATCTATTGCCGTAATAAGAACGAAGTCTCACCAACTTTTATATCCGACTCGTTGAAGACCTTCTCCCCACCCTCGGCACCTCACCCGAGACATTTTTAACCATGGCGGTATTAATGGATTAGGTGATATATTACCTGAACAGCTTCTCTCCAATACAATTATCTTGTCTTGAGGATCTGTTAGCATGTGTTTGCAGGGTGGAAGAAAAGCATGCAAACCTGAGCTCAGATCTGATGCAATGCGATGACATCTCATACAAACACTGGGTGCCTAGTGTGGGGAAAGACACATGCAATTGGGCTTCTGTTACGATGCACATTTCAACAAAGGTTGCACTGAGCTGGGGGAAAGCAAACCAGAGCAAAGATAAAATACCGGAGAGATTGCTCGAAGTGTGGAAGGTGTCAAAAGCTGGCAACAGATGGCAGTAAAACATCACACTGTGGAGCCTTCAAAGTAAAGTGTGCACACACACACACACACACACACACACACACACACACGCACACACAAAATGCAGCTTCAGTGGTGGGTGTAAAGAAGGAAAAAAGGAGAAAAAAGAAACAACAACAAACTGAAAATGAGAGGGAGCTCTTTTTATATCGCATTCCCAATTCCTGCAGGATTGGCACAATGTCAGCTGAAGACCGAATCTGGAGAAACTGTGATCTCCTGGAAGTACCACTTTCAATATACCCATGCAGCCACTTAAGGACACATTCGTGTCGGGATGACTATAAATGGAATCGAAATAGGTCAAGCCTTTTAGATACTTTCACTAGTTTTTAACCACCATAACGCCCATTCTGAATACAGAGCCATTCAGAAAAGTAGAAATGCACAGAGTACCACCTGCTGCTGCTTATTTTTCCTCAGTTAACAACCTATAATGCAATTACTTAATGCAACCCACCGATGACGTGGGCGAGAACAGAGCGTCCTCTGTATATTTGTTCTGGTTTGATTGCACCTCTCATTGACGATTTTGTGTGTAGGCAACATTGCTGCGTGGTTACAGATCAAGCCGGTTTCCCTGGTCACGCTCCACCCTTTCAGCTGATCAACTATTAATTCAATTCCATTTTTTTGTATGCCTCTTTTAACAATAGATATTGTCACAAAGAATATTTGGACAGATGAACACAAAGAGAAAATAAATGGTGGATGCATGGACAAAATGTTTTTTATTTAATTATCTAGTAATTTATTGGGCACCGGCTCCGTGCTCTCTGTGTTCTCTGTGCTTGGGTGATTTTTGTGAGAAAGTATTTTTTTCACCTCTACATGCCCCTCTGCCAACGTTCTTTTTCTTTTCGGTTCATTTAATTATGCGAAGCATAAAAATATACCAAACCAAATAGCAAATGAATAAACCAAAAGTTTCCATTTATGCTCTGACTCAGACTAATAGGTGTGAAAGCACCCTTAGATCCCTAATGAGCAAGTCAGAGGCAGTGGCAAGGAAAAACTCCCTGAGATGACATGAAGAGGAAAACTTGAGAGGAACCAGATTCAAAAGTCATCATAGTCTTTATGATAACAGCAGCAGGTCTTAGGTATTTAATCTACAGTATCCAGGTCAGATTATTTTCCAGTTCTTATATCATGTTAATGCAAGCAGTTGCTTCCTTACAGAGAGACTGGTAGGTCTCAAATTATTTAATAGCCTGGGCTCATCCTTGTCCCTTTAGCTGTATTCCACAAGCAAAATCATAGAAAATTACCCAAAACAGTACTGCACTATTGACCTGCAAAGGACAACAAAAATATGGAAGTATAAAGCTACTGCTTTATACTGCTGTCTCATGGAGAGCAGGCTGATATTGAGCTGTGTGTTTAGCCTTCTTTATGTGAAAAGCAAAGGAGAGAAAAAACATGCAGCAGCTTTCAGAGCAGAAAAAATAATAATATTCATCAGGGATTCAAAAGTCAATCTGTAAGGTCAGAAAGCCATGATATGGAATGTAGTCTCTCACGTGTTGATCTTTGCCACTGTGTGACTAGAAATTACAAACACACACACACACACACACACACAGGCTTACTTTCTGGCTACTGCTGACCATCCACGTTACCCATCCATATATTTATAAGCCTATATACAATGTTTACAGCTTCCCTTCCATTTCAGTTAGAGCAGCTAAGATACATTACTAACAAAACTGTTTATTGCGCATAGTCTGTCCTGCATATATTGAGTTTTCCCTTTATCATGCAGTAAAGTGTGTTTATTAGGATTTGCACTTATTATTATGTTTACACATGAGCAGGTCAGACTGCATTGAGCCAGCAATCATTAATAAAACAATCAAATGAAGTATTTTACAGAATGAGAACAATTCAAACATAATCACCAGAGTGTCAGTGTAAGTACTTTAGATTAGAAGCTGCATATTGTACTTGTTTAAATCTGTTTATGACGGTTGTACTGCCTAATATGTGTATTACCTACATGGTGATTTTTTTCTGTATAACAATTAATGGAATTAATTGGATAGAAATTTATTTGCTGCTGTGCAATTACTATGTGGGTATTTATAAAATAAAAAACTACACATCGGTTAGCATGCACTGATTATTGGCACTCATTAAAACAATGGGCCAAATAGTTAACACAATGCAATTTCCAGTAAAAATCTAAATATATACATACATATATATATACATATATATATATATATATATATATATATAGTCTTAACCACCCTATTTTTTAGTACATATATGTTTTGCGCAGTATTGTGCATAGATTTCACTGTGCATCGATATTCATATATATATATATATAAATAACAAAGATCACAAAGATAACAAAGATCCTAAGATCCTGTTTATAAGATTTATATATTTTTAATTATAGTATTTTCTCCAAAAACAATAACAGGGAAAAAATTATCGATGTAAACAAATTATTCCATGCGATTCCTTTTAAGACAGAAAATCAATCGCTGCAGTTAAAGAATTTGAAATGCATTCTTTCATTGGAGTTCCATTCACATTTTTCTGTAAAATGAACAGCCTTCAACATGCATTTGCTCTTAGTGGTTTGCTTATAGAGTGTCATCAGCTGCATGTATACACTGTGGCAGGATATACACAATGATATGTTACATGCACAACACAAAAATAAAATACATATACATATGCACTCAGCAAGAAGAAAATAGCCACAAAATGTCAGCATAGCAACTCAATTACAGAATGATGCTGTTCTGAAACGCAGCAAGAATTTCTGTAATAAATGTTGATCCTAGTCTTTGCTGAAGATAAGTCTAAAGCTGGTTTTAGAAGTGCAATTACAGCAGTCTTTTAAGATTATTACTTGTATTACACTGTAAGGGATGATCCCCATAAAACCTTGGTCCAAGTCTGTAACAGACTGTGCAATAGTGTGTGTTCTCCATGTCAGATTATAAGATGAAGACACAACCCAAGTGCGGTTTAGCACTGTACCTGTGATTGCATTTCAGTGTGCTACAACTTCCACTTACTGATGAAAGTGAAATGTAATGCACTGAGCAATTACATTCACTCTTGTTTAAAAAAAACCCAGCATTTAATGGTGCAATAGTCAATAGTGCTATATATATATATTTTTTTTATTTCTTACATGGAAAAAATAACCCAGAAAATATTCAAAACAAGATAAAAATAATGGTTTAAGCCATTGCCTCAGCACAAGTGTGTTATGTGGCTGAGAAACCCGTTTGTAAAACTGCCTTCTGGACCAGAAGTGGACAGAACGCTCCTTCACTCCATCCCCCATGTCAGTTTATTTGGAGAGGAAAAAACATGGCTCAGGCCTGCAATCTCTCAGTGCAGGCAGATAATTCTTGTTTTAGCAAAATACATGCTGTGTTTGGAGACAAACTTAAGAAGAAAAAATGCAATAAAACCAGAATAAACAATGTGCTTTTCCAAGATGGAACATTTTATTACTGGTGAAGGGGATGAAGCTAGTGAAGCTGGTGAAGGAATTAGTAGTGTATTAGTATACACAATCTGTATAAAACTTTGAACTGTCTGAATGGCCTTCTTTACATAATGGCATAAGCATTAGGTTGCGTTTCACCACTTAGAGAGCCAGGTAGAGAAATACTTTGGATGAATCACCTTGAAATGCCTGTAATGTTAGATGTAGCTATGCTAACAGCATCAGTTTCAGCTGAAATCTCATTAAAACTCATTAGAAAGGAAAAAAACAGGGCATCATAGGCACTATTAACCATCCTTATAAATCAGTACAAGCCAAATTCTGCATGCTTCTGTTGCTGTTGGCTTTCAAGCAAAATGCTAAATGCTAAAATGTTAATATCAGCCAACCAGTACACTGAAGACACATAAGGCAGTGCTTTATAATTTTGCTGTGTATTATTATTCTTACTACCCTACTGTTCATTATTATGTGTTTTCCCACTCTTCTCTATTATTATAATCATTATTCTGTAGATAGTTTTTTAAAACCTGTATCTAAATAACAAAGTCCGACAACGCCCTTAATAAATAAAGAGCCTACCTTATTCCTTGCTAAGGCTAGTTGAACTTGCTAACTCTGAACTTGCTAACAGGCCACCATAGACCAAAAAAAAATATATATATAAATATATATCATTCAAATTTAACCATTAGAAACCTAATATTAAAAAAATGGACTCATCTTAACTAATGCCCCTTTAATTCTTTTTAAAAATTACCTGCTGATTTTTTACTGAAGAGATCAAGTGACGTAAGACCAATGCAGTGAAGGTTTTGCTTTTCAGTGTGGAACATTTTCTGCATGACACTAATAATAATAATAATAATAATAAAAATACTGGTTGTGTGCTGCATTTCATGTTCTTTCACTGCTATGATTGCTTTTTCTTTTTTAACAGAATAGCACAGTAAAAACACACTTTCCAGTTCCTCATTGAATGTTTTTCATGAAAGAGATTAATCAGTGGAAGAGAAATGCATTGAAGGTTTTGCTTTTCAGTGTGGCACGTTGTCTGCATGTCACAAATGAAAAGCATTAAGGTTTGTTTATTGCATTTCATGTAGTTTCACCTGTATTTTTCACTCTGGCATGGAATCTTCTCCATTCTCTACAAACAGGACCATGTTAAAAAAAAGAAACTCAGTCAGATGAGACCAAAATCAAACAAAGATGGTTGTCAAGATGGAAGAGTTTTTTTTTTTTTTTTAACCTTGTTAGACATTATGAGAAGTGGCTCAGCGCTGTTATTTAGTCTTCACTAAATTTAAATTGTAGGGGGGCTGATCATTTAGATACTAGCATTTTGTAGAAATATTGCACTATTTACAAAAAATATTTTATATCTTCCTTTTTTCGCATTTTCATGTAAGAAATCTGGAGTTGATTGTAAGTGATCTATAAGTGGTTCTCTCTGAGGTTCAGAATAAAGCACCTGACAAGTTTTTTTGAATTTTCACTCAGCTGCTAGACATCTGCACAAATTCGCTTGGCCTCATTTACAAACATTGATATGTGAAGTACCAAAATACTCATCAGATGAACAGCTTGTGGGGTCTTGAGTGTTCAACTATCAGCAGAATATCACAACAGAATGGAAACAGCTCCTACAGCAGAGGTTTTTAAAATCAATCATGGACATGACAGTGTGCGACAATAAGGATTTCAAGTGAAATGTCCAAAATGAGCTTCACTCTGCAACAATGTGAGAGATGCGAAACAAACATGCAAACTGCAAACACTATGTAGTTAAGGAACAGCCATCTTAAGAGATGCAATGTTTGTGAACTAGCTATGATAACTTGCACATAAGACACACACAGATTCATTCTCCTATCTGCTACGATCTGTAATCAGGTCGATAAGCTGTTGACACAGTAATTGGGAAGAGGAGGTTTGAGGCTGTGCACATGAAGGAAGGTGATGTGCTCTACACCTGCAGCATTAAGATTCTGCCCGAGTACCTCCTGGCTGACCTTGAATCTGCTGCTGCGCCACGCTTGATCCCATCAGATCTTGCCGGTAAAACCGGACCAGGAAAGGTGACCTCTTGCTGTGAAATCAAGTGGCAGAATTATTGATATTTGCCCAACAATGCTGAGTTTACTCCAACTCCAACTGATAAGAAGAGATTAGAGACAGTAGCACATGCCAATGTCACAGAGGTTTGAGTGGGAGAGTATATACACATATACATATATATATATGTGTGTGGAGTGGAGTAGGTTATTATCTAGTGGGACACATGTCATGTGTTAAATCCTGCTGGGGAAGTTGGGACAGCGTAAAAGGGCCACTGTTCCTTTAACTGTCAGCGGTGGCCGATAATTTCTTGATTAAATATTCAGAGCAGCATTCACCCCCCACTTGTGTGTGATTATATGGGTCAAGAAGTAGAGGAGTCATGACACTGATGAATGGTTATGCACCTTCAGGGTTCATATTATGACTCCTTAATTCGGTTGAACAGTGGCATTGTTACACAGCAGTATAAAACCTAACTACCACTGGATTTATTCTTTATTGCTAAGAGAGGTCATTTCATAGAAACAAAGGTCCTTCAGATTGCCACAATGGTGGAGAACATTATACTGTACAAAACCCTTAATTAACACACTGTGAATTCATTAACATTAATTTAATTGTATGTTTAATTGTATGTGTAACTACTATATGTGCCACTATCTGTATCTGTTTAGTGCTACAAATGTCTGTATCTATATTTGGATTTGAAGTAGGTGTGGCTTAAACTGATTTTTTTTTTTTGGAAAACTGGGGACTGCTGGAAAAAGTCATCATTTTTCATTAACGCAGTACATAACAACAAATCATTTGTAGTGCCTGTATAATTTTCCCAGTAAGATTTTCATTTAATGATGATGAAGAACAATCAAAAACGTGCAATGAACGTACAAGTTAATATGGGTAAAAATATTTTTTTGGAGACTCCAGCAGAGAAATTCTCCCCGGGCACAATGGGGGGATTGTGCGGGCTTTGGGCAGCAGTGGCTCTGCTGGGAAATGTCAGGGGGGGCATTTTAAAACAGAAATGTTAAACAGAAATCGTATTTGCACAAGTGCCACACAAAGCAGAGGCACATTGCCGCAGAGCAAACCTCCCTGCAATGGACAAAAGCAGTAGACATGCTGTTGCACTCCACAGCCAGCAGACATGCATCACGCTTGGAAGATCAAGGCCAGGAGAAATCCGCTACTCAAGCTTAGGTCTGGAGCTCCACCACAACCGTAAACCAGAAGACAAGTTCGACAACAACAGAAAAAAAACCCCCCGAAATCCTAATCACATCTGTATTTGTATCTGTTTAGAAGACATATTTTGTTAAGTCTAAATAATGTATTCATATTCAGTTACATAACTTATATACATCAGTAAAGTTTGGGAACACTAAACTCAGCTACAGTTGAGGTCAAGTTTACATCCCCCTTTCAGAATCTGCAAAATGTTTATTATTTTACCAAAATAAGAGGGATCATACAAAATGCATGTTATTGTTTATTTAGTGCTGACTTGAATAAGATATTTCACATAAAAGATGTTTACATATAGTCCACAAGAGAAAATAATAGTTGAATTTATAAAAATGACCCCGTTCAAAAGTTTACATACCCTTGATTCTTA